>JAYKKT010000090.1:9032500-9527500 GCA_036023115.1 Brasenia schreberi | reverse complement strand
AGGCGCAATTTGGTCTCGATCCCTTCCTGGGTAAAGAAATGTTTTGAGGTTAGGTTTATCTCTAACAATGTGACTCTAGAAAAACATGGGAGAATATTATTCTTTAGGAAATTTGATGTAGAACATGGACTATTTAAACTTTGTGATAATTAAATTGGTATAACTTCTGCTTATATCGAGAGTGCCTTTATTGTTAATGTGAATATGTGACATAAACGCCTAGGGCATATAAGTTTGGAAATATTTAAGAAATTATCTAACTTTGACTTATTGCTTGGTTTTGAGGAAAATACTTTCAATAAGTGTGAAGCTTGTATACAAGGAAAAATGATAAGGAAACTTTTTCTCATGGAATCAATAAGGGCAACAACCCTATTGGAGGTTATGTACACAGATTTATGTAGGCCTTTCAGAGTAAAATCACATCATGAAAAGGGTTATTTTATAACCTTTATTGATGATTACTCTAGATATATGTATTTATATCTTTTGACACATAAATCTGATGCACTTGATGCTTTTAAAGAATATAAGGAAGAAGTGGAAAACCAATTAGGGCATTCAATCAAAGTCTTGAGATCAGATAGAGGTGCTAAATATACCTCGATAGAATTTCTTAAATTTTGTAAAGACTTTGGTATTGCAAAGCAAAAAACAATGCTTAGGACACCTCAACAAAATGGTGTGGCTGAGAGATACAATAGAACTTTATTGAATATGACAAAGTCTATGTTGATCGATGCCTCTCTACCAAGGGTATTTTGGAGAGAAGCAGTAAGTACAACAGTTTATATACTCAACAGAGTACCATGTAAAGTTGTATTCACTACACTATATGAGATGTGGTTTGGAAGAAAACCCAACCTAGGTCATCTTAGGAGGTGGGGATCTGTTGCACATGTAAAGATCATTGATCAGTCTAGAGATAAGCTAGACAATGGGTCCTTGAGATGTATATTCATTGGATATCCGAAAGGTTTAAAATGATATCAGTTTTATGATAAGAACCACAGACTCATTGAAAGCAGAGATGTTGAATTCTTAGAAGATACTAAGAATGACATCCTGAAAAAACAATGATGAATGTGTTGATGATCTAGTAGATTTAGACCAATCATCTTTTGAGCCCATTGAAGAACTTCTTGAAACTACCGAAACTTTAAGTGGACATAAAAGGCCAAGAGTTACTCCGTCTTACTTAAAGGATTATCACATTTATCTTGCAGAAGAAGTGTATAATTCGATGGATTTAGTTAAGTTGACTGATAACTTGACTTATCAGCAAGCTATGAACTCATCAGAAGCAACAAACTAGGGAAAGTCATGAATGAGGAAATTGAATCTATTGAGAAAAACGAAGCCTGAGAATTGATTGATTTGCCAAAAGAAATGAAAGTCATAGGCTGTAAATGGGTTATGAAAAAGAAATATAAAGTCGATGGCACAATCGATAAGTTTAAAGCGAGGTTGGTTGCAAAGAGTTTTTCGCAAAAAGAGGAGATAGGTTATATTGAGACATATTCCCCAATTGCGAAATTTGCATCCATACGTATAATCCTTGCAATATCTGCATACTATGATTTAGATTTACATCAGTTAAATGTAAAAACAACCTTTCTAAATGGAGATTTAGAAGAAATTATATACATGCAGCAGCCCGAAGGATTTGTAATTGAAGGCCAAGAAGATAAAGTATATAGGTTGAAAAAATCCTTATATGGCCTGAAACAGTTACCTCGCCAATGGTATTTGACTTTTCGAAATGCCATTATAGAACTTGGGTTTGTGGCTAATAAACTTGATCATTGTGTATATGTCTGAAATAGTGGAAGCCACTTTGTCATCCTATCGCTATATGTAGATGATATATTATTGATGGGAAACGACAATGAGATGATTGTCAAAACTAAGTCATGGTTGAACTCTAAGTTCGAAATGAAGGATATGGGAGAAACATCGTATATCGTGGGAATAAAGATCTCTCGAGACAGAGAATCTAGACTCTTATGCTTGAGTCAGGAGAGGTATATTGACTATATCCTTAAGAAGTTTAAAATGGGTGAATGTAAGTTTGCATATACACTTGTTGCAAATGAGGTTAAATTAAGTAAGATTGATTGTTCCTGATATTAGCTTTGTTGTTGGTCTTGTAAGTAGATATCAAAGTATTCCTGGTTGGCAGCACTAGGTAGCTGTGAGAAGGATTTTAAGATATCAGAAAAGAATAAAAGACTTCAAACTGTGTTTTCAAGCAAATGACCTGAAAGTGGTTGGATACTCAAACGCTGACTTTGTTGGGAGCAAAGATGACAACAAATCAACTTCGAGACAAATATTTTTATTTGGAGGTGGTACTATTTCTTGGGAATGTAAGAAACAGAATTGTGTAGTATTGCATACACAGGAAGCTGAGTATGTAGCTTGCTGTATGGCTGTAACGAGTGCCGTCTGGATAAACCGCTTCATAAGAAATTTGAAGTTAGAAATAAAAGCCAATTGTTATTTAATGTGATAACAATGCAGTAATTATTCTTATCAAGAGTGGAGCTGATTGCTCAAAAAGCAAGCATATAATGGTGAAATACCACTATGTTCATGATATGGTTATGAGAAAGGAAGTATCCATCTCATACATGCCAACAAATGATATGTTGGCAGACCCCTTGACAAAAAGCATAACAAAGAAACTTTTCTCAAAATACGTTACAAATATGGGTTTGAGGTATGTTTGATTGTTGTATAGGAAAATAACCACACAATGCATAAAAGTGTTGTATAGGTAAACAATCATAAAACGGATAAATTGTTGTGTAGGGAAATAACCACACAACGGGTATCGATTGCAGTAGCAATCATGAAAAGACAGTACTAGGTGAAACCCTGTAAGAGTGGGAGGAAACCAGTATATCTATACACTTGGCTCGAATGACCAAGTGGGAGATTATGTGTTATAGCCATTCTCGGCTCATCCAACACAAGTAACGACTGGACTAGCCATCCAAACCGTTACCTGTATCTTAGATAAGGAAGGATCATAACTAAAGGATGTTACCGAGATTTTTGATAACGCTCTAGATAACGCTTTAGATAAGGGAAGCCGTAGGAGGAAAATCGGAAAAAGGAGAGAGCATACTACCTATTTAAACGAAGTAACTAATACAGAATAAAACACTGAAAAATAGTCTTAAAAAGAGAAAACAAACCGAGTTCCTCTCTCGGGAAACCCTTGTGTGGAAACCTTAAACACGTTTACAAAATCAATTTCTGCTGCACACTCTCTACACGAACAGAAGCTACAGGCCGGAACAGAACCGAAGCACGGACAAAAAGGGTAGAGTAGTGGTTGTGCCTTTGAGGAGTAAACAAAAAGGGTTTCCTTTGCTATCTCTTTCATTATGTAGGGTCGATTTCCTCCTTTACGTATCATATAGTTGACACCTTTCAATAAAGATCAAAAGGTAGGCACATACTATTTCTAACCTTCCGTAGGAGGTCTTTAGTTTGAAGACAATAGGGTAGGGGCTTAGCATTGTAGGGCTAGTTCTAAATCTGAATAGGCCATACTACTTCTTACCTCATCACGGTAAGATGTGGTATGTATTTAGTTTTCAAGGCAATAGGTCTCCCCTACAAGGGTAAAAAGATCAAAAGCAAGGACAATCCTATCGCCTTTTGTTGGTATCCTAACATCCTCCTTTCTTAGTGTGTTCTCTAGGAGTCAAAGAGAAGTGAAGCCCTACCATTTCCCTTTCTTTGTGTATTCTCGTGGTTGATCTCTGGTGGTAGCGTCAAAGCAATAGTAGATAGAGGGCAGTCATCCCCTTTCATTATGTAGGGTCTTGTTCCTCTGCGTCTTCTGGTATTTAAGTCTGGGTTTCACGAACGACTCTCTTTCGTTTCTTCTATCCCTATCCCTTAGCATGTGTGGCACCCATGCTTTTAGTTAAAGATCAAGTATCACTTTTCGTTAGAAACCCTTATCGCCCTTCGTTAGGAATCTTTATTGTCTTTACATCCGTATTGTAGGAGAAACATAAAAAGTTAACATTTAAGTTATCAATAACGCGTTATAGAGAATTAGCAGCTTGTGTTAGCATGTGGGTGCTAATTGCCCCATTAAAACGCTATCGCTATATCCAAATAAATGTACAGGGTCGGGTGATCGACTCGAATAAAATAAAGACCTAACTGACCCAAATATCCATTGCGTGCGATTTTCCGTCTCTCTCTGTCTCGCTCATCTCTCTTCTCCCTCACGCCCTCCACCAGTGACGGCCACCTAGGTTTGCTTGCTGTCTGCGGCTCTCTGGCGCCCATTCTGTCTGCGTCTCTCTCTCAGTCCGTTGCTTGCCCCCCCCTTCTGTTTCTGTCTGCGTCTGTCTGCCGCTCTCTCTCAGCAAGCAACGCTTGCTTGCTGTCTGCGACTCTCGCTGGCTCCCCTTCTGCCAGCGGCTCTCTCTCGCCCTCTTTTGCTTTTGTGCCTCTGTCTGTTAATGCTTGATGTCTGCGTTTATCTATCTGTTAATTTATCTGGCTCTTCAGTGTAATCTCTTTTGTCTTGTTAATGTTAACTATAGATTCTGTATAATCTTATTAGTTAGGCAGTTACCATTCATTTTTAATTTCTCAGTTTCTTTCAGTTTCTTACACCTAGTTACATTTATGTTTTTGTTTCTTAATTTAAGTTTAACAATTCATTATGCATAATGTCACATGAAATTTGTTGTTTTTCTTCTTAGAATTTGTTTATTTAGTGTGGCTCATATGTTTGTTGATATTTCTTAGAAATTTGAAAATCTATTATATATATATATATATATATATATATATATATATATATATATATATATATATATATATATATATATATATATATATATATATATATATATATATATATATATATATATATATATATATATATATATATATATATATATATATATATATATATATATATATATATACCGCGGCCGTATTAGTGCCCATAGGATTCAACAATGTTTACGTTTCATCAATATTTAGTATTTAGTCGCTGTTGTCGAACTTCCCTCTTCTTGAATATTGTATAACAAGAAGATGGTTGCTTCTATGTTTGTAGCAAATGAGTGAAAACCCATTTGCTATTTCTTGAAATATTTGCTTTCTGGAGACTGAATTCAAAAGTTGTTTCTGCTGTTTGATTGACGACCCTTGTGACGATATTCTTGATATCTTTTTGCAGAGCATAAAATGGCTTTCTCTTCAATGCTGGAAGAACTACATGGGGTTAGTTCCCAAGAACTAACAAAGCTATTGAAGGAAAGTGGGAATTATACCCTAAATGTAAAGAGGGGAAATGGATCATTAATGCAGGTTTGTGATAGGAGTTTCTTGATATTTTGTTTGCTGTTGTTAGTGATAGCTGTCTAAGGAGGTGTTTTCACGTGGTTCAGGTTGATGTAAAGAGGCTCGCAGTGTCTCTTCCTCTTCACCTTCTTGCCGTACTTCTTCTCCCAGGTTCAGGGGACGAAGCCCGACTAACACATTTGCTGAGTGGAGCGCGTGTCTTGCATACTCTATCTGACCTTGCATCAAAGCATTCTGAAATTGAACAGGTTTAACTTTTGGGGTACTTCAACGTTCGTCGTTGCATAAACGCTTTTGCTAGATAAAATGTATATATTTGAATTTCTGTGTTGTGTGTACCACTTCATAGCATGTCATAGTCATACTCAGTCAAGAGATGTAGCATAGGTGGATCGTGGTCAGATGTATATGTGAGTGTGCTCTAAACAGTTGTGAAATAATAGTAGGAGGTATTTGCTTAAATATTTGAAACTCATAAGAACTTATAGGTGTATTTTAATACTAATCTTTTAACACACCTAGAATTATGTATTAGGTTAAACATTTCTCATGAACAAGATAAGAGAACACATTAGATCATATTTGAATTGTGCAAGCAGGTATCATTAATGTTCTCACTGCTTGAGTGGGCCCACATATCACTCACAAAATAGGGACTTTGATGTCACAATGCAAAGGGTGAGGGTGCTAACCTGAGGTGTTCATGTTTGGGATGTTTGTACATGGGAAGCTTCCGTTGTTCCACTAGCCAGATACGCCCTTTACCAGTTTAGGTTGAGCGATGCAATACAGCAAGTGTTCAAAATAGGAAGATTTTATCAAATCTAGCTGTTCCTGCTCCTCCTGCTCCTTCTCTCTCCTCTCCTCTCTCTCTCTCTCTATATATATATATACATATATATACATATATATACGAAAACACACACATTCCTTGAGTGTTGTGTGAAATCGTGAATCATGTAAGATCCAATAGTTTATATATTGCATTTAGTAATGATAATATTATATATGACATTGTGAATCATGTGAAGATTGAGAATTTATGAAGTGCTTTTATTTTCAGTTTTTTTATTTGATTGAAGCGTTGAATTGAGATGACATGAAGGGGTGTGAGGGACTCCCATTCTCGTTTCGATGATCCAGTATGGTAGTGGGTGGGTATATCAGTTGAGGGAAACATATTGAAGACAAAATGTTTGTTTTGTAAGAAGATGGTTAGTGGCAAAATTTTATGATTGAAACATCACCTAACAAAGAATAGAAAAGAAGTTACTTCTTGCACGTGTAGAGTTAGGAAATTGTCAGAAGCCATTAAATGGCAATGTCTATAGATAATTAAGAGCATACATGATAGAAGACAACATAATGATGATTTAGAGATGTTTGAGGAAGAGAATGATGATGTTGGATTTGGGTGATATTATTCATTCTGATGGTAGGGTAGATGGTGGTAGTAGTAGTTCTCGACCACCAACTAGGGGAAAGAGGGTTGTTAAAGATGTTGCAAGTGGAAGTGGTAGAAGATCAAGGAGTAAGAGGAAGAGCTTCCTCTGACATATAATCATTTTCCCTCCTAGCACTACACATGGCGCTCAACTTGGAATTCGTGCTGATATGACTTAAGAGTAATTGCATGAACAACAAACCTTGCAGCAGGTAGACGCTTTTATGATACATGTATTCCATTTAATGCAGCAAATAATATTCATTTTCAAGCAATGACAAATGCACTTGCTAACATTGGTCCAAGATATAAGATGCTTTCTTATCAAAAGTTAGAGAAAAACTATTAGATGAGACTATCCTTGAATTGTAAGAATATTGTTTGACTTTGAGAGAGTTATGAAAAGAGACAAGATGTTCTATCATGACAGACGAATGAACAGATAGGCGAGGAAGGATTTTGTAACTTTCTTCTCTATTGTCCTAAAGGACTATGTTGTTGAGATCTCTAAACATGTCAAAGAAGAGGCATACTACATAAGTCATAAGGCAAGAGTTTGATAAGGTGATATCCGAGGTTGGGCTAGAAAATGTAGTCTAATTCATTACAAATAATTCATTTTACTATAAAGCAATTGAGAATGAGTTAGCATATAATTATGGGATTTTCTATTTGACACCATGTTTAGCCCATTATTTAGATCTCATCTTTGAAGATATTGGTGAGATGGATGAGATAACGGCAACAATTGAGTGTTGCCAAGATATCACCAAATTTATCCATAACCATGCTTTTGTATTATATATGATGAGAAGATATACATATGGTGTAGAGCTCTTTCGTACATCTTCAACTCGGTTTGCAACTAGTTCTTTATCTATATAGAGCATTGTGAAACAAAAGCAAGCCTTTAAGAGAATGTTCTTCTCATATGAGTGACAACAATTTGTAAGTTGTCTCAAAATAGAAGAAACAGAAAGTTAAATGAGATTTTAGAGACAATCTTTAGGAATACATTTTGGAATGCATGTGTAAGACTCGAGGATTACATGTCCTTTAGTGAAAGTTTTGAGATTGGTTGATAGCGAGGAGAAACCATTTGTGGGTTATTTTTATGAAGCTATGGGTAGGGTAGAAGAAGCCATTAAAAGTAATTTCAATGGAAGAGAGAGGGATTATGTGCCCGTGTAGAACATTATAAATAAAGATGGAACAAACAATTGCATCAACCTATTCATGCACAACTTATTACCTAAACCTAACATTTAGGTACTCAACAAGTTTTAAAAGGGGCGTGAGGTAAACCGAAGTATCATTGATTGTATATACAGATTAGTCCCTGATGAGAGTGGAGCAAATGTTATACATCGAGAGATGGATATCTACCATAATGCTTTTACTTGATGGACTTGTCTAGATTAATTCGTAACCGCACTAATATGCACCAAGGTAAACTCTTTATCTTCATATTAAGTTTCTTAAATCTTATATTTATTGTAAAAGATTTAATCTGTAAGATGTTTGGTGAAATAGGTTTGAAAGTGATTGTTCAAACCTTAGATATTTTTGTAGTAAGAGTTCTGAGCTAAATTTGTAGTGCAACGGGTTGTGAAAGGAATTGGAATGTCTTTGAATACATCCACACAAAAAGCGTAACAGGTTAGAACATAAGCGACTCAATGACTTATTTTCATTCGTTGTAACATGCGGCTCCGATAGAAATAATCTTTTATTAGTTACTACTTAAAGGTTCAATTCAATATTTTATTTGACTTCAATTGTTAATGTTATTTACTAATTACTTATCTTTCTTTCTAGCAAGCAATTACAAAGTTAAATAGGAAAGAAAACCAATTTCATCCAAAAAGTTTCAATAATTTTGATATATTAGAGGAGTGAATTATTGAAGATAATAAAGTAAATGCACTCCTAATCGATAATGAAAGTTGAATTCATTTAATAAGATATTGAATGAATTAATTTGGAAGGAGCACAACAACATTATTAAGGGGATGAAGATTTTGATTTTGAAGCAGAAGGTAGTCTGGATTGAAGATATAAATTTCGTTTCAAAGTTTATGTAGAAACTCGAAACTTAATTCCAAATTATAATTGCACGAGCGTGCCACCTAGTTTGCTCTAACTAACAAAAGTTGTACAAAAATTTCTGACTTAGCGAATGTGGATAAGTGAGTTTTTATCGATGTAGGCCTTCTTAAACTGATGCTCAATGGTTAACCTAGACACTTAGAAAATTGTTTTAGGATTCAGTTCGTTTTAAAAATCAGATTTCAATTCAAATGAATTTGTCAAACCGTGGACTCTCCTTTTGACTCAAAACAACTCAAGTTTTGAAAAATAGAAACTGATTCTGTTTTCAAAGACTTATTTTCTAATTTTTTTAGGAAGTTTTCAAGTTTCCAAAAATCCTTAAAATTTTATTCAAAGTAGATAAGGATATGGATATTCTCAAACTATTTTTGTTATGATTTGATATATTGTAGATATGTGTAATTAAATTTGAAAAGGTACCTTAGTTTGGTATTCAGGACAGATTCATGACAAAGACACAGAGGCTTAGAAAAGCGATTGTATCTCAGCACTAAGACCTCTGATTTTTATGAAATTAGTCTGTTGGAAAGCTATGTATCCCATCTTTCTAGTGGGACCATTTTCAATCAAATTGGTTCACCGCAAACAAAGTTATGGCCTTTTTATTTAACCTCTATTGCAGGATGTGTAGGGTTCATAGACTCTGTTTCGTTTTCATTCGTTATTCTCCGATTTTATTCATGGCCTTAGACGATCCTAAAATTCTTGTAAATTTTAGAGACAGTGGGCCTGTGTGTCGATCAGGTGTGCCAAATTTCATCACATTTGGAGCACAGAGTAGGAAAACAAAAATTAGATATCGGTCGTGTGTAGGATGTAGAAAATCGAGTTTCAGTTTGTAGAGAATATGTCAATGCATTCGACCGAATTGAAATGTAATCTACAACAATCAAAGCATAATGAACTGAAATAATTCAAGGAAAGTACCATTATAACTTAAGCATAGAGGAAATTAGGGGATATATGATCTTATAATATATATTAGGATAGAAGAAATTAAGAATCAAACACATAGAATGCATCAACAAGCATAAAAGAAATTGGACAGGACAACATAACCCTTAATTACAATCCCATTAAATTGAATGGAAGAGAATAAGAGAGTCTTGAAAAGGAAAGACAAGAAGGGACCTAAAAATCGGAAGAAGACAAGATGGTCGGCGACTTCTCTTGGTGGTCGGCGGCTCTAGGGAGATGGGCGACACCTCCTCTTTCTTCCTTTCTCTCTCTCTCTCTTTGATGCCTCTATTGCCCCCAAGGCCTCCTTCAATAGATTTAAGAGGGACTCTAAGGCCTTCCTTGGATTAATCTTTGGTCTCATCATGAGAAACCCGATTTGAATCATAATCCACCCAAAACTTCCAGATTTTGGAGCTGCCCATGTGAGCTGGTCTTGGTCAAGGGTGTAACCCTAGGTGCAATCGGTCAAGACATATTGGATGCACTCGGTGCAGTTTGGAGTGACCCGACCTTTAATATGGTCATGGTCTTAAGGCAACCCACCTTGCTTGGTTGGGTTTTAGCCTTATCCCTGGTGTCTAGTGCAACTCATATCTAGGTGACCTTCATCTTGCCCTTGCTTTTGATTTACTTTGACCGAGTATTCTTGTTGACATTTGGGCTTGGCTAGTTCCACCCGTGACTTGGTTATGGCCTGATTCCTTGTCTTAGTCAAGCTTATGATTTGATATGGCCATTGGTTTGGACTTGCAACTTGATTTAAAATTTTGGTTAGCCACTTAAATTAGATCGGGCTTCAACTTGCAACTTGTCTCTTAATCGACTTGGGCTTGATCTAGGCTAGACTTGCCGTCTGAGTCTTTGCAACATATGCTTGAATGGATTCTCCTCCGCTTGATTTAGGTAAGATTACATTTATGGTTTTAAACATTTTCTTTTTGATTTAAAACCATTTCATTTGAAATATATTTAAAAATATCGAGTTTTATCGAAATCTTCGAATACTTTTTAGAGCACAACTAAGTCTCATCCCAGTGTTTGTTTGCATGGGTGACCAACTTTCACTATGTGAGTTTAGTCTTTACCATTTCAGCCACTTTAACCCTTTGTTGGGTGTAGGGTGTTCGACCACTTTAACCCTTTTGATGGGTATAGGGTCTCAAACCTGTTTAACCCTTGGCTGTAGGGTCTAACAGTAAGACTATCCTCGATTGGGCTAGTTTTTGAGTCTTGGTTTTGATTTGTTTTTTTTTTTAATTTCAGGTTTTTTTGTAAATTTGGGCATTTTGTAAACATTTTGTGGATTTGGTTCTCAGTGTTTCATTTGTTTCTTTGAAAACTTGTTTGAAATCATTCTTTCTTTAAAGGCAATCATTTGAAAAAGCATAATCCTGTCAATTTGGCCATGAGGGCAAAGTGGTTATTTTTTTTAGTTTTTGTCAAAATTAGATACATTTTAGAGGAGTGCAATGACCCTTATTTTGAGGTTGCTACAAAATTTTGACGTGGAAATGAGTTTGTTTAAGGTGTTTTTATTTGAAAACTCTTAAAAGGCCCAGAACCACATTTTTTCTTCAAAAAGGCACAATTTCTAATTTTTAAAAGGCAAAATCTTTTGAATTTTTTTTGGGTGTTTACAAGGATCTTCAGCAAGGAGAAGATGAAGATTATTTAGTTTATGATATTGATTACAATGTGTAAATGTATTTTTTCAATTGTGGAAGTTATATTTTTTTCTAAAGATTTTGCTTCAAAATATGTAATTTCTTTTTTAAATGATTGAATGGTGAATGATGAATATGTATTTTATTTTTATATTACATGAATTCTTTGCAATTATCATATTTTTCCTTTTTTTTTACCAAATTTTAAGTATTAGATTACGATATGGGGCGTTACGATACATATCGTATGGTGGACCAAAACGATACATGATTTTGGCGAAGGAGGGGCCGGGGATTAAGAGTGAATCCGGCCACCACTCTTCCTCTTCCTTCAAACTTCCTCAATACTCACCTCGCCCCCTCTCCTTCACCCCACCTTGATGTGCACGACTCTCTATGCTGAAAAACTCCCTCACCTAGCCTAGCTCTTACCCCAAGATGGCAGCCCTTTCTCCAATTTTTGCAAGATAGGGAAACCTGCCCCACCCCTTGGCCCTTTTTATAGGCTAAGGGAGCTGGCTTCTAGGCCTTTCTTTGGGGCGGGTTGGGCCAGCCCCTTGACTGATTTTGATCCACTTCGGTCTAGCCTTAAGTGGTCCCCTTGGTGTTGAGTTGGGCCAACTCCATGTGGGCTGGTCGGTCTTGACCAAGGCTCACTCCTTGGTTCTTCTTCAATCGGCTAGCTTGATCTTTCTTCTTTGATGAACCTCTTTCCACGTTGACTTGGACTAGGGAGGCCATGGCTGAATTTTGGATGTGGCCATTTAAACTTGTTGTAACCGACCCTAGCTCATCTTGCCAAATCTTATAACTGGATGTATCTCATTTGGCCGGGCAATAGCTAGGTTTCTTCAAGGGAGTTCGGCCAAGCTTGATTTTGCTCATTGAATGACTCGTGTTCTACTTTGATTTGGACTCCACATATTGATCCTTAGTCCCCTTCTTGATTTGCTTCTTGCCCTGGATGAAATGGGATTTGAACTTGATTGGGTTGATTTTCATCCAATCTTGATTTGCTTTTGAACTTGCACTTTGTTTCGGGCCGTGGTTTGGGTTCAAATGTGGATAGAATTTTTGAATTTAGAACCTTTAAAACTTTTGAAAGATATTTGTAAACGAATTGGTTTATAAATTGAACTCAAAACCTTTAAAAGATATTTCTAAAATTTTTTCTTTCGGAATTAAAAACATTTTTATTTTGGGTGTTTACAGATGCCCCTCTTTGGTATTAATCCAAATGTATTAGGATAATGTCAAAGAAGAAAACACCCCTTTGTTTTTCTTCCTGAACCTTTTCTCGAGAATATGAATCATCCCAATTTCCTTAAAACCCTTTTCTTTATGATAGGTAAGAGGAGATTTGGGTCAAAGGGGACTTGCCTGTGGTGGTTTTAGTCCTAATTGGGATCATGCACTCAACGACCTTGCATGCATGCATGGGTATGAGTGGGTGATATGAGTGATGTGCATTGAAATGAGACTTTCTAGAGACCCTAAACATACAATGATTGAACTGAAGGCCGACTGCCCTAAGTGAACTGATCTTATGTTACTTGATGTTCGGGGTTTTCAAGATTTAATTTCAAACAAAGAGGAAAATCCTTTTAGCTTCAATCACTATGATTTCCAGCTTCTTGTGTTTCCCTTCACTCGGGTCTTATCACCTACTACATAGTAGAGGTTTTATAAGAAACCTAGGAAAGCATTTCAAAATTCTACTTCTTACACAACAAGGTCTAATTCTGAAACAGAATAAGATTCAAATAAGTAAATCCTATTCCTACTCTAGGATTTTCTTAGATGAACCTTTCTCCATTGAGATAAGTTGTAGGGATATGAGAAAGAATTACCACGGTCCCTTCTGAAGCGTCCCGTGGTTTGAGGCCAAGAGATGAAAAAAAAGTGGTCTAGGATCCCAACATATCAAGGAACACTGTGAAATTTTTGTGAATTTTGGAGATCCCTGGACAAAAAAAAATCAGGAACAAGATCTGAAAAAACATAGTCAGTTCTGTTTTTTCAGAACTTGATGAGTTTCAAGTTTTGAACTAAAGTTTCACTTTGCAACTTTGAAAATTCTTAAGCTTCACGTGGATTGGAGTTCATTCTTTCAAAATTGAAGTTCCTAAGCTCTTAAACAACACTTGAGCAGCGGTTCAAGAAGGTTTAAGTGAAAAGAACTCGCTTAGCCCAGTTGCCACTAAGAAGTCATATTTTCAATATTTTGCTAGTTTTAACAAACTAGCTGGCACGCTTGCGCATCAAGTAGATAGAAAAGCTTTACTTTAAGTTTTCCATAAACTTTGGTGTAGTTTTCCATAAACTTTGGTGTAAAGATTTTCATGTCTATAGATTTGGCATGCTTGGTGGTACTCGGGTCTTAAGGAACTTCATTTCAAATAAGTGAACTCCAAGAAAGCTTTTTTATTAAAAGCTAATACTAACATCTTTATTTTCATTAAAAAGCTTATAAAAATAGTTTTCCATCTATTTCTTATATCATCATGTTCCGCTAGAAT
The DNA here is from genome assembly GCA_036023115.1 of Brasenia schreberi. NCBI lineage: Eukaryota > Viridiplantae > Streptophyta > Magnoliopsida > Nymphaeales > Cabombaceae > Brasenia > Brasenia schreberi. Next base: position 9,513,452 of record JAYKKT010000090.1, on the reverse strand, counting down.
TTTTTCATCCTCGTCTTTGATGCACCTAAGAGAATTAAGATCTTTAGTTTTCTTATCTCTAACCCTAGTTTTCCTAAAAATATCCCTTTCACCCTCTTTTGAGTTGAGTTTTTCATATAAATCCTCCCAAATTTTAGCTTTTGCTTTACTGACAGCCTTTTTCACTTCCTTCTTTGCTGTCTTATAAGCCTCTAAAGTTTCACTAGTTTTCTTAGCGTAATGTAATTTCTAACATGTCCTCTTTTCCTTGATTTTATTTTGTACTTCACTCTACCATCAAGCTTCTTTTTGTGCCGGTACACCTCTCTTAGATTCACCTAACACATCTTTCGTTACTTTTGTAATATGTATAGCTATATTGTTCCACATATCAGAAGGTGTACCAACATAATTTCAAGTATCTCCTTGAAGGACTTTCTATTTAAATATATCTTCTTTCTCGCTTTTGAGGTTCCACCATGTAGTCCGAATAGCTCGATGCACTGTTTTCTTCTTTGTCTATTTTTTTATTTGTAAATCCATAACTAAAAGTCGATGTTGGGTGATTAAACTTTTTCTTAGAATTACCTTGCAATCTTTACTGCACGCTCTATCTTTTTTTTCTACAAATAAAGTAATCAATTTGTGTTTGTGATAAGCTACTCTTATAAGTAATTAAATGTTCATCTTGTTTTTTGAAGATTGTATTGAATATAAAGAGATCAAATACCATAACAAAATCTAAAATCTCTGTACCTTCCTCATTTATATCCCCAAAACCAAAGTTTCCATGAATACCTTGATATCCTAATGCCTCTTTACCGACATGTCCATTTAAGTCTCCTAAACAAATCATCTCCCTTTGTGGAATCCTTTGTATCACCTTGTCTAACTCTTCTCAAAAAGCTGCCTTTATGCCATCTTTTAGGCTTACTTGGGGTGCGTAAGCATAAACTATATTCAAAATCTCTACTCCTAACACTAATTTCAATCTCATGATTCGGTCACCATATCGTTTTATGTCTACTACACTATCCTTTAGATCTTTATTTATGATAATACCAACTCCGTTTTGAGCCTTTTTCCTACTTGAGTACCATAATTTAAAACCCGTATCATCTATCTCCTTTGCTTTTTCTCCAACCCACTTTGTCTCTTGTAAACATAGAATATGAATCTTTCTTCGAATTATAGTATCTACCATCTTCATTAACTTATCGGATAATGTTTCGATATTCGAAGAACCAATACGAATCTTATTATGTAGGACTAGTTTCCTTACCCCCTTATTCGTCCTTATTAAAAATGTGGAGACCTTCTCTGTAAATTATTCGCTACATTCGGGCGGCAATGTTTCATATTTGACCCCACATTTGTGGGTGTGTTTGTTATATTCATATTCACTCACAAGTCCGAGATAAGCTGGATCCTAGAACTATGAAATGCATTTTTATTAGATTCTCTACTTTTCAAAACGGGTATAAATGATATGATCTAGTGAAAGACTTATGGACTTATGCTTTTTTATGTTACTTTCTTTAAATCAACTCCTTATTTTTCTTTAAGAGGGAGTACTTTGTTCAGTAGTAGAATTAGTATGTTCTTTTTGTAAGGCTCATTGAAATGAAATTTAATCTCACATAAAATGAAGAGACTGATGACAATGTGACCAACTGACTTCTAAAATTTGGATCAGTTATCTCCCATAGTTCTTGAATCTAACCTTCCCATTGCTATCCAAAAACACGAGAGGTCTTGTACTGTTTATCCTATTTCTCACTTTCTCTTACCAAAACACTTTTGAAAACTATCAAAAGTTTGTTATGAATGACAAACTACATTTTGTACCTAGAAATGGAAAGGAAGCCAACCGTTATATAAGGAGGTCATGCAAAGTGAATTAGTTACATTGCAAATTGATTTTCTCTTAGGCAAAAAAACTAATGGGTTATAAAAACTAGTGAGTTGTAAGTGGCTATATACAATTAAATTCAAAGATAATGGAAGTGAATGTTATGAGGCAAGGTTAGTAGCCAAGGTATATAGTCACTCGCATGGAATTGACTATAATGAGACTTTTGCTCTAGTTGCAAAACTCACAACTATAATAGTTAGTATATGCATAAAGCTATATATAAACTTAAGCAATCTCCAAGAGCGTGGATAAAATTTTTTAGTGAAGGTATAATGCTTTTGGAATATCAAAGAAACATGAATGATCATACTTTATTCATCAAAAGGAGGAAGAAAATATTTATTTTAATTGTTTATCTAGATAATATTACTGTCATAGGTAAATGATGTTGAAGAGGTTACCAATCTCAAGACAAAGCTCCATAAGCTTTTTGATCTAAAAGATTTGGGCCGCTTGTACTTTTTTTGGGAATTGAAGTCTTGTGTTCCAGTGATTTCTTGACCTAAAGGAAATATACTATGAACTTACTTCACGATACAAACATGACAAAATGCAAAAGGAGTGATATTCCAATGAAAACCAAGAGAAAACTGCGACTTGGTGATGAACTTTATAAAGACGTGAGTAGATACCAAAGGTTAGTGGAGAAGTTAATTTATCTTACTGTCATTTGTCCAGACATTGTATATGCCGTGGGAATAGAAATGCTATTTATGTATGCTCCATTGAAAGCTCATATGAATGCTATTTTTCATATATTACGATATCTTAAGTCCACTCTTGGTTATGACATTCTATATTCAATATTGAGGTTTTCTCATATGTCAATTAAACTGGATCCTTAGATGATAAAAAGTTCACCTCTGAGTATTACACTTATTGGGGACAATTTAATTTCATAGAAGAGCAAGAAACAAGTTGAAGTTGCTAGATCTAGGATAGAAGCTGAATATAGAGCCATTACCCAAGGGATGTGTGAGGGGCTATGGTTAAAGTCCTTGATGAAGAAGTTGAGAATGAAAACAGGCGGTGTAATTCCTCTCTATTGTGACAATACTACTGTTATACATATTGCTAGTAATCCAGTTTATCATGAAAGGATAAAAATATATTGAGATTGATTGTCACTTATAAGAGAGAAAGTGACCGAGAAGGCATTACAACTGATTTATGTCAAATCTGTCAACCAATGTAGTGATATTCTCGCCAAAGCTATATAAAAGTGGACTAGTGCATACACTCAGCAAGTTGGGAGTTGTGAGTATCTTCCTCCCAACTTGAAGGGGAGTGTGCAAAGATACGATGCTTTGTCCCTATATCAGCTATATTTGTTTTTAGTTGATGTTTGATGTTTTTAATTATGTATTAGTTGAAGGGTATATTAGTCTTTCAAGTTATAAAACCTTATACATAAGTCGTGTAAATAGGTTAGAAGCCCTAAGAGGGATTAAGGAATAAAGTGATGGCTGCTCCTTGAGTCATCTTCTTCAATGGGATGCCTTGTATACGTTTGTTGAATCTTCCTCTTCTAACAAAGAAAGATGAATCTCAACAACTTAAGGCCTTAAAGTCGTTCTCATGATTATTGCTTGTATCCAATAGTTGATTCTATGCATTATCATTTTCAACGTGTTTTTCTTGATATTCTCTTCATCATGTTATTGTTTGTGCTTTCATCAATCAATCATCGCTACTCTTGCAGATTTTACTGGAGGAGATCCGCACGTCAGAACAGATATTGGACCTGGTCTTCTTTACATTTGTTATGCTTGCAGGCTATGAGCAGGTTCACTTTTTCTTTGTTTTGCTTGATGTTGTTTCCCCTTTTGCGGACACATGCTTGTTGCTAAAATATTCTATGCATTAGGAAAATCGTGCCCAGAGTTCGTTCCCTGTACTGCACTCAACGTTGTTGACTTGCAATCTATTTCTTTTGACAAGCTATATATCTACACAATGGCAAGATTTAGTTAATGTGCTGCTGGCGCATCCTAAGGTGCCTTCTGTTTTCCTCTACAATAATGTCCACATTTGTATCATGGTGTAGTTAGTGCTTGGGCTTTTCCCTGTTTGTAAATATTAATATAGGTAATAATTCTATGCCTCATTTCTGCATCATGTATACATTCTGCTATTATTTTAGCTTTCCCTTTTTCATGTTTGAAAGTGTTTGATTTGTCTGTTTGACGGAAGTCATGCTTGGAATGGAATTGATTCCACATGCCATTCCAATCACGCCCTTTTGTTGGACCAATGTGGGTTCATGCAAGTTGTGAAAATCCGAATTGCTTACTTCTCTAAAAGTTGATTCCCCTGGCTGCATGGGAACAAGAATGACTATCTTACCTCTCAAAGGCATAGTAATGGCTATCTTACCAAAAGCACTGACCATAGATTAGGTGTAAGTTTTGAGGCCCAGTTGATATTTTAAAAACTGAAAAAAAGAAAAAGAAGGATAAGAAAGTACAGTTGATTCTTAAAAAGTAACAAGGAACAGATATCCAACAAATTTCAGGAATGTCAATCAACGTTAACATAGTTTATGGATATATTTTTGTAAAAGGAGAAGAATATATGTGTCTGTGTATGTACATTTTAGCTGCCTGGGTAGGGTTAAGGGGCTCCTAATAACTAAGAGCAGCGTTCAAACGGATAAACTAGAAATCATGCTATTTAAATCCTAGAATTGGTAGACTATTGTAGTTACCCATTCTTTTTCAGTTGTTAGCTGTTGTCATTTTTCTTTTCAAGCAGGTCAATGTAACCATGTCAGTCATCATTTTCTCCCATCCAGTCTTGCTAATAAGGCATGAACTATTTTTCTTTGATTCTTGTCTGGTGTGTGGACTATATGGTGCTCATTTTGATGGATTAATTGGTTATGCTTTTCTTTCCTCTCTCCCAGGTTGATATATTTATGGATGCTGCATTTGATGCAATGCATGCGGATATTATATTTTTCCAGTTGAAACTGGCATTCCTGACAGATGGAACAAAGAAAGCTGTCAACTTTCTAGATCCTGAAAGTGAGGCTCATATCATTTCACACCAATGTGAAGCTTCTTTACAGTTCCTTATGTTCTTATGTCAGCAAAAGTCATTTCGAGAGCGCCTCCTTCGAAACAAGGTTGATTATGGTTTAAAGTTGTTTATTGCATTATAGGCATGCTATTGAAGTAGTGCTGCCATATAAAGGCGTAACCCATATCATTCGATCGAAAAGCTGATAGGCATATGTATGTGAAAAGGTTAAAAATAAAACTCAAAGAAATCCTACAAAAACTTGGAAAGTTGTCAAAACCCAAGATAGGTGAAAAAATATACATGACATAACAATAACTAAATTAAATGAATCATCAATAAATTAACAACCTTGAATTATGTAATCAGATAGTAATATGATCAATTAAACCGTGCATTGGAACAAGCTAATAACTGTAACTATCATTAGGAAAAGTTAAACCAGAGTCACACTGTACATAACAAACCTCATTTGGAAAAAACTTTTAAAGTTTTAAACTTTAATACAGTTTTAATATAACATGGAATGCAGTATCTGTTAAAAGAAATCAATATCTATCTGGATATTCTTTTTCTAGCATCAGAAAACCTACACTAATAGGAGTTTGAATCATGGGTGGTCCTTTCACCTGCTTCCATTTCCACCCAAATGCAGTTGTATCAGCGGGAAAAGGAAACACACTCATAGTCATTGTTGTAGCATCTCTGGTATTAGGCGGTTTCAAAGGATATTTCTGTGAAAGATAAAGATAGAGCTCCCATATTTGTTTCGCCTAAAGGAGAGTTTCTAAATCTCTAATCCCCTGTCATTGTTATCGGGCAAGGCATTGGAGGAAGGTGCCCTTATTATCACAGAACATCAAAGATGCATCTTTAATCAAGGCAACCAAGTCACCAAGAAGTCTCCTTAGTTAAGTGAGTTCCATAGTAGTTACTTTCTATAGCTGTGTACTGTACTTTGCATCAATAGATGGAAGGGACACCTTTTGTCTCTTACTCTTTAAAAAAGCAAGAAAATGATCTAAGAAAATACAATATCCAGTAGTGAAGTGGTGGTTGAATGTCATGTCATTGACATCTCCACCCAATATAGGCAATCAAATTCAACGATTAAGATAATCAGAACACTCCTTTTTCACGATTATGCTTGACATATCTAACAATTCTTGTTACTACCTCAGATACATAGTGGTAGGTACATGTTAAAATCGGCTGGCAATGTGCATAATATATGAAACATGAAGTCTATAATTGTTACATCAACCATCAATAAGGTGTATGGCCAGGAAGGGCTCTCTTCTAATTGGTATAATGCAAATGAAAGTCATGCTCAATTATGAATTTGTTGTATATATGAAACCAGGCCTTTGGTCCCTGTTCCAAACCATACAAGGCTTTTTTTTTTTTACTTTGAGAACCCTATGTTAGAAGAGAGGAAGAAGGTTGCAGCCGTACACAAGGAAGACTCTCCTCACACGCAGCAGTTTATAGTCAATTTCGATAGTGTTTAGCTTATAGTTTTTGTTTTATTTTCTTAACTAGTTGTTTAGTTACTTAAGTAGTTGTTTTTAAAGGTACCTATAAATTAGACTCATTAATTTTACTTATGCAATTTAGATTAGTGTAATGATGGTGTTTAAAGGACAAACCTTACCTACAACATTAGATTGAAAAGACGAAAACAAGAAAGAGAGAGGTGTGTGGCGACTCTAAGGTCTGCTGACTGCAACTCCATTCTATTTTCAATCTTCCAATCTCTTGTTTCTTTATTGTTTGCATTATATTTAACATGGTATCAAAGCCTTGAAGGCTGATTCCTTGCAACCACGTGCAACCGCAGAAAAGGAAGTACAATCTTGACTTGTCAACCGCAGAAAAGTAAACATCGTTTTTGTTCAAGATTATTGCAAAAATCATGGACAATAAGTTGAAAGAAGAAGTATCAGCATCTACTCTCAGAAGTGACCAGAAAATCGAGTCCTTCAAAGTAACCAACATTCGATTGGATGAACATAACTATCAGGAATGGTTAATATCTATAGAACTTATCCTTAAATCTAGAGGATATCTAGGTTATATCAATCAAAATCAGATCTGTCCTAGTGAAGATAGTAGTGAGTACGAACGATGGACAAAGGAAGATGATCTTGTGAGCTCGTGGATGATTCAATCGATGACGCCAATAATAAGCAAAACATTTATGTATATGGAGACTGGAACAAAAATATGGGTAGCAGTAGAAGAAGCCTATTAAAGACAAAGGAATATGACATTCTTGAGAAAATAAGAAAATGTTATCAAGAAAACATATCGGTAAGTGAATACTATGGAGAATTGCGTGGATTATAGAACGAACAAAAGCATGTTACAGAAAACAAGTGCAACCACTGTGTGAAAGAGCAAACATCTGATAATGAAGTCAAGAAGGTGTTCAATCTCCTTTGGGGCATAGCTTCTGAATGTGAGTAGATTAAACCCATTCTGAGTAAGGAGGAGTTGCCATCTCTCCTATTGAGAGAAGAAAGAAGAAATCACGAGAAAGGAGACATAGCTCAAACAAAAATATGACATTTGTTGGAAGCGGACACAATTTTTAGTGAGGAAGAAACCCTATTAGAGGAAGAGGGGCTTGTCATTTCTATATGATGAAAGAAATAAGTTGCAGTGTTCGCATTATGGGAAAAGGAGACATACTTGTGATTAATGTTGGGAAATCATAGGCAGACCAGAATATGATAAGGACTTTGGAAATCGACCATCAAATTATAAAGACTTAGGGAATCATATGGCATCAAATACAAAGAAGTAGATAGATTCCTCGTCACTTGATGAAATGGCAAAACTAAAAAGAAAACTTGTTGAAATTGAGTTTAAGATTACTCCTTCTCAGAAAAGTGAAGTGGACATTCCTACTTCTTAAAGTATTAGTGGTAACTCCTTTCTCACTGAATCTAATTTTCAGGTGATTGCTTTTGGGGCTATAGATCATATGGTGGGTAGTAAAAATCAGTTTATGAAGTATGAATCAACTACACCACAATATGTCAAAGTTGCATATGGTTCAGTAGCTCCAATAGAAGGAAAAGGCATAATTCAGTCTTAAAATTTCAAGCTAAATTCTTTGATATACATTCTTAAATTTCCAATAAACTTATTATTTATTTTAAACTGTTTCATAACTTTCTCTCCTAGTAGATGTATTTTTTAAGATTTGAGGATAAGAAAAACCTTTGGTCATGGTGACGTAAGGAATGAGCTATACCTACTCCAAGGAAATCAGCTATTAGTACATAAAAGAGCATTGACAACTATTAGTGATGTAGAGAAAACATAGTACATTGGGACATATACCAATTTTTAAAACAAAGGAGTTATTCCATTTTAAAAATTGAGTGACTTAGTCCTTCAGTATAGATGTTTGTCAAAAGGCTAAGCACCATTGAGTCCTTCAATTGAATGACTAACCTCACATTCATATAAGTTATAATTAGTATTGCTACTAAAAGAGGATGGACTATGTGGCAACTTGATGTGAAGAATGCATTCTTGTAGGGAGAGCTTAAGGAGAAAATATATATGAAACTACTACGTGGTTATCCATATCTAACAAATAAAGTCTATAGACTCAAAAAGGTGATTTATGGGCTGAAACAATCGTCTCAACCTGGTTTGAAAAATTCAGCAATAATATTATTGACTTCTACAAAAAGGGTGCAAGTGATTACGAGAAAGACTAACATTGTTACTTGTGTATGTTGATGACATTATAGTAACAAGGGATAATATGGAAGAAATACAAAGATTAAAGCTGGAACTCCATTGGTTGTTTGACATTAAAGATCTCGGTAGGCTGCATTACTTCTTTGGTATAGAAGTGACATATTCAAGTATTCATACTTTTTTAAGAAAACATACACTAGATCTACTACAAGAGACTAAGATGTAGGAATGTAAGCTGATTTATACACCTATGGATGTGAATTAATGATGGAGGAGATAAGGTTAATGCAGTTGGATATCAACATTTAGTTGACAAATTGATATATCTAACAATTACACATTGATATATTGCCTATGCAGTGGGAATTGTAAGTCGTGTTATGCAAGCTCCTTCTAAGAATCATATGGATGCAGTATTTCATATTCTCATATATCTAAAAAGTACACCGGTATATGGGATAATATACAAAGCAAATGCCTGTGCTAAAATTGGAATTTATACAGATGTAGATTGAGCAGGTTGCAAAGAGGATAGGAAATCCAATTCAAGATACGTGACTTTAATGGGAGGCAATATTGTCTCTTGGAAAAACAAGAAACAATCAGTTGTGATAAGATCTACAATTGAAGTTAGAATACGGGGCCATTGCTTCTGGCATTTGTAAGGGTAAGTGGTTGCAATCATTATTGATGAAAATCAGGTACAATATGGAAGAAACTATTTCAGTGTATTGTGATAGCAAGGCAACGATAAAGATTGCCTCTAATCTAGTGTATCACGACAGAACCAAACATATAGAAATTGACTGCCATTTTATCAGAGACTATGTGAGTACATCAGAATTCATTCTTGAACATGTGAAGTCAAAAGATCAATGCGTTGATATGTTGACTAAAGCACTTGGCATAAATCTGTTGCTGAAATTATGTGACAAATTGGTATAACGTTAATATTTAACTCAACTTGAGGGTGAGTGTTAGAAGAGAGTAAGAAGGCTGCAACAATACACAAGGAAGACTCTCTCCACACGTAATAGTTTATAGTCAATTTTGATAGTGTTAGCTTATAGATTCTGCTTTATTTTCTTAAGTAGTTGTTTTTATAGGTACCTGTAAATTAGACTCATTATTATACTTATCTAATTTAGATTAGTGTAATGCTAGTCTTTAAAAGGGAGAAACCCTACCAACAACTTTATATTGAATAAAAGAAAAGAAGAAAGAGAGAGGGTGTGTGGCGGCTCCAAGGTTTGCCGACTGCATCTCCATTCCATCTTCTATCTTCCAATCTCTTGTTTCTTGATTGTTTGCGTTATATTTGATACCGTTTCCTTGGAAATTTATAACTTAGGATGAGGCTCATATGCTTTCTCATTCAACCAACAATCAAGAAGGGCATTTTTGACATCCATATAATATATATCCCGCCTTTTGACCTTGCACAAAGAAACATGAGCAAGAACTTCAAATCAATCCTATGATGTTGATAATATCCTTTAGCTATAAGTATAGCTCCATATCTATGGAAGGTTTCATCACATTTTTTTTTTTAATTTTGTAAACCTACCTATAACTTATAATCTTTTTTTGCCTTGTTGAAGGCATCCAATTGGCAACATGCCAATCCTTAAATTCATTGGGTTGAGGGTAGTAGCTTTTGGGTTCAACATATGCCTTGAGAATGATAAGAAGAGTTGCATTTTGGAGAAAATATTTTGTAGGAGACACATAATTAGGAGACTTTAATGGACATGTCTGTAAAGAGGCATTAGGATATCAAGGTATTCATCGAACCTTTAGCTTTGGGGATATAAATGAGGAAGGTAGGGAGATTTTAAATTTTGCTATGGCATTTGATCTCTTTATAGTCAATACAATCTTCAAAAAATGAGATGAACATTTAATTACTTATAAGAGTGGCTTATTTTATTTGTAAAGCAAAAGATAAAGCATGTTGTAAATATCCTAAGGTAATTTTAGGAGAAAGCTTAACCACCCAACGACTTTTAGTTATGGATTTACAAGTAAAAAAATAGACAAAGAAGAAAAGAGTGCTTCGAGCTATTCAGACTAAATGGTGGAACCTCAAAAGAGAGAAAGAAGGTATATTTAAACAAAAAGTCCTTCAAAGAAATGCTTGGAATTATGTTGGTAAACCTTGTGATATATGTGGAACAATATGGCTATACATATGTGTTAGGCGAATCTAAGAGAGGTGTACTAGCACAAAGAAAAGATTGATAGTGGAGTGAAGTGGTGCAAAATAAAATCAAGGCAAAGAGGAGATGTTACAAATTATATTATGCTAAGAAGACTAGTGAAACTTTAGATGTTTATAAGAAGGCAAAGAAAGAAGCGAAAAAGGTCGTCGGTGAAGCCAAAGCTAAAATTTTGGAGGATTTATATAAAAAACTCAACTAAAAAAGGGTGAAGGAGATATTTTTAGGATAGCTAGGGCTAGAGATAAGAAAACTAAGGATCTTAATTTTGTTAGATGCATCAAAGACGATGATGAGAAAATTCTAATGGCAAATGATGATATAAAAAATAGATAGAAAACTATTTTTATAAGCTTTTTAATGAAAATAAAGATGTTAGTATTAGCTTAGGAGAGTTAGCCAAATAAAAAAAAGTATATAAACTATAATTTCTACAAACTTATTCAAAAGAATGAAGTCAAAGAGGCTCTTAGACTTATGAAGGGTGGTAAATGTAGGATCGGACAATATTCTTATAGAAGTTTGAAAAGTCCTAGGAGAGATAAGAATCACTTGGCTCATAATACTATTTAATAAAATATAGAGAAACTAAAAGATGTTTGAGGAATGGATAGCGAGTACACTTGTACCCATATACAAGAACAAGGGAGACATTCAGAATTGTGTGAATTATCGAGGTATCAAGTTAATGAGCCATACTATGAAATTATAGGAAAAAATTTTCGAACGTATGTTAAGACAAGTATCGAGTACAACAGAGAACCAATTTGGATTCATGCCAGACAGATCTATTGTTGAAACGATTCATCTTTTGAGACGTCTTATGAACCATTTTAGAGTAAAAAAGAAAGACCTTCACATGATGCTTATTGATCTAGAAAAAGCTTACGATGGAGTATCAAGGGATATTCTTTGGAGAACCTTGGAAAAAAGAGATATCCCATTGACATATATAAACCTTATAAGAGACATGTACGATGGTGCACAAACATATGTGAGGATTCATGAAGAAATGACAGTCTTCTTTGAAGTTAATATTGGGTTACATCAGGGATCAACTTTAACTCCATACTTATTTGTAATAGTGATTGATGAGTTAACAAAACATATTAAAGATGAAGTACCTTGGTATATGTTATTTGCAGATGACATAGTGTTACTGGAGGAGTTTAAGGAAAAAGTTAATAGAAAAATAGAACTATAGAGAGAAACATTAGAAAGTAAAGACCTCCGACTTAGTAGAACAAAGACAGAATATATGAGATGTAAGTTTGATCATTTGGTTACCTCAGAGGACATAAAATTTAAATTGGTACACAATGCATCCCCCAAAAAGAAAGTTTTAAATACCTATGGTCAATTTTTTAGAGTGATGGAAGAATTGATGGAGATGTTATGTATAAAATTAATGCAGAGAGCTTCTTCCTTTCCATCTACATAATCTCATAGTTCTTTATATCTGGAATGAGGGAACATGTATTTGTTTTCTTGCATATTTTCTTGTGTTGTGAAAATAAAAGGCTAACCTCAAGATTATGTACCAAACAGAGAACGAAGAATGCTTCCTTGAATGCTTGAATCAATCAATAAAATCAGTCTCAAAGATTGATCTTGCGATCCTTCACTTCCACATGCCATAAATCGACCTTGTGTGCAGATCGAGACAACAAATTCATCACCAAATCAGCTGTGATACCATGTCATGAAATGCCAAGATTTAAACGGTGGTGAAAACAGCCACTACAATCTCCAAATGAAGGGCTAAAACCAGCCTTTAATCAATCTAAAACAGTGCACTGAAAATAATTGAGCCACACACCAGTGCACTGGACTGCTGCACACTTGAATTTGCTTGATACAAGCCTAAATGGCTTATGAATACCTTTAAGATTGATCTTGTGATCCTTCACTTCCACATGTCATAAATCGACCTTGTGCACAGATCGAGACAACAAATTCATCACCAAATCAGCTCTGGTACCATGTCACAAAATGCAAAGATTTACACACTGGTGAAAACAGCCACCATAATCTCCAAATGGAGGGCTAAAACCAGCCTTTTATCTATCTAAAACAGTGCGCTGAAAATAATTCAGTCAGACACCGGTGCAGAGGACTGCTGCACACTGGAAAATCTGAATCTTATTCGCTTGATACAAGCCTAAATGGCATACTAATATCTTTGTGAAGTACCCTAATAGGGCTAAAAGGAACAAGGCCAGAAAGGGTAATGGCAAAATATCTAATCGTTTTATACTGTGCAAGGGCTAGATATCTAGCTGTTGATAGTGTGGAGCCCCCATGTTGACTCAGAAGAAATAAACAAAAAGATAAAAAGTTGCATCTTTCTTTTCCTAAATGCAATCTAAGTGTTTCAAATGGAGAAAACAGAAGATAATAACTTACGTCTTTACACTCTAAGAAAGTAACATAATGAAAAGTCAGATTGTATTAATGAGTACATTTAACACGACTTTGCCTAAGAAAACTGAAAAATATATAAATTTTGGGTCCGTGGAGGCTGTATATACAATGTTACATGATACTTGCTTATTCATTATTCATGTCCAACACAATGACATATGATATCACACATGCCTCTTGATAAGATACTGATTGATACATATCACGAGATATGCATGATATGTTACAACACCATGTCAAAGATATGTTCTATCTTAGGTGGACACACGCGAACACATGCATGCACTATTACGCCTGCAAGCACATTGCGTAGTATTTATGTGTTTTCTTCCTGATTGCTGTTGTTTCTTTGCCTTTTCAATTCTCAGGGCCTATGCAGAAATGGAAGTATTCTCTCACTGGCTCTGGCTGTTCTTAAACTAAATACATGCCCGCGTCTACCAGAATCTTCATGTCTAGTGTCTGTTATCTCACGGATGAAGTCTAAAGTGCTCTCCATTGTAAGTTCAATTGACAGGGAATATAAGAACCAGAATTCATACATGACGTCTTTTAATGTGCTTCTGTTTTATTTTCTTTTCAGTTAGTACAGCTCTGTGAAACGGAAAGTGTTTCCTATCTGGATGAAGTTGCTAGTTCTTTGAGGAGTATGCAATTAGCAAAATCTGTTGCTCTAGAGGTTGTTAAGTGATGGCTGGAAATGGCCAGTTACCTGCTCGCAAGCACGACGCATCTTCTTTAGTTTTGACCAATCTTATAATTTTGATTTCAGGTGCTTGCATTATTGAAGATTGCATTTAGCAGGAAAACTGAGCAGCTTAATGGTTCTATTATGAATCAGAAACCAAAGGGTTTTGTAGTTCTCAATTCTATGCGCCTGGCTGATATCTTTTCTGATGATTCAAATTTTCATTCCTTCATGACTATTAACATTGTATGTTATTCCTCTGAGTGGAATTTCCAACTAGAATGTTGCTTTTGTTTACAGAAATTCCCTTTTTCATCTAATTGGTGTTTGTTCTGCAGACTCCAGTTTTAGCTGATATTTTGAGTTTATCTCATGATGAATTTATATCAAGTTGGTGCTCAATTGAGACCCCGGTGTTGGAGGAGGATGGGACTGTTGAGTATGAACCTTTCAGTGCTGCTGGAATGGTGATTCTATCAGTTCAACGCGCTTCTGGAGCTTTGACATCAGAAGCTGGTTCTGTTAACAATACTGATTGCCCTTTGGTCAACTGTACACCTCCAGTTTCTTATGCACAGCAGAAAACATCATTCTTGGTCAAAATATTCGCAAATCTCCATTGTTTTGTCCCCAACATCTGTGGTGGTAAACGCTGTGCTTCATTTCATGGAAGTCCTTTTGTCTTGTCCACTGGCCTCGTTTTTTCTGTAATAATAATTATGCTGCAATCTGCAGAAGAGGAGAGAAATCAATTCTTCAACAAATTCCTTGAATGCTTAGGAATTGAGCATGACGCCACATTTCCCAATTCGGATGCTAGAAAAGCCATTATTGTTTATGAGAATTTATGTAAAGTTATTCCGGTTGAAACTCTTTGTTCATTTCTCCTTAGTTAATTTATTTTCTGTTCCATTTTTGCAAACAACAGTCGTGGCTCTGCAGGTTCTTTATTGGATCATGCGGTTTCTCTAGTTCCTGTATTTTTGAATGAGGAGGATGTGCAATTGCTGAGGTAACATCTCTCACATTTTTCTGCAGTTGCATTTCTGATCTGGGCAGCCTTGTGTTGTACTTTATTTTAGCTCATATGCTACAAATGTTTTATTTACCGACAGTTTTCTAAAAGTCAATTATATGAACATGTTGTGGAGAAGGTTGGCTATTTGTTTCCCAACTCATTGTATTAGATGACCGAGTGTACCTCCCATGTGGACCCTATCACTACCATGGGAAGTGTAACCAACCTCTCTCTCTGTATATATATTTGTATCTATATCTATATATATGATGGCTAGCCCAAAATTTGGGCTGGTTGTACTGCTCCTCTGTCTCTCTAGTCTCTACTCATTGGGGAGAGGATCCCTCCCATGTGAGAGGAGACAGAGGGTGCCTGCAAAACTGGCCCAAAACCTGGGCCCATTTTGCTCACCATTATATCTATCTATCTATTGATAGATAGATAGGTGGGTGGGTGTATATAGATATATCTGTACTGGTGTGTTGGTTTATGTGTATATGTATCTTTGTCCGATTGTTGTCAATGCCATAGGTCCATTGCCTGTGATTTTGTGAAAACAATCGTTTCCATGGAACTCAAATTCCTACTCCCTGAAAGGTGTGTGTGTGTTGCATGAGTAGGTTCATGCTTGTATGACGTGGTGCAAGTTGTTCCATGTCATGTTGGGAGCACCAAGCAGGGTGCAAAGGTAAAAGCATTTAAAATAACTTGGGAGATTTAAAAGGCTGAACAAGAAGACAATTAATAAATGAAATGGGGTTGGCTATTATGAAATCTGCATTTCTGTTTAGCATATGTAAGCAATGAAACCATTTCAGCATGAACTATCTTATGATACAAACATCAGCAGAACCAACTCTGATGGATGATTTACCTGGTCATAAATTCCCTGATTTCCTGCATACTTCCTGATGTAAGTGTCAGAAACCTTAGATGTAATCATGTTTGAGTATGATGTGGGAGTCCATATCCAAAACAAATAGTATGATCTAGGAAGCCATCCAAAACAAATCCAAACCTTCTCCCACATCAAGTTGGGTTGGGTAATGATGTAAGAATTTATACTGGAACGAAAGATTATTTAGCAACCATAGAACAGATAGTGAAATTTAGGTATGTTATTGATGAGTCGTGTTAATATACACACTGGTGTATCTGTAACCATGAAAACGAGTCTAGACATGTGAACCGGACTCCTATATTTTCTATGACCTTAACCATTATATTTGAATCATACTATGATATTATTATGCATTAACATATCATTGCTATACACCGAAAATTTTAGGATTTATGAGGTTGTTCACTAAGAGAACCTATACTATATCATTTATGTGGTAATAACGTCTAGGATTTTGTTGTCCTAATTACGGTGTCTTAGTAATAGACTGCCACCTTTCATACCTGTTTCAATTTGCCTGGCTTGTTATAATTTAAAGGTTAAAGTGAGTAACTGCTTAGTTTCTATGCGCTACCAGTGATTTTTGTCTAATTTGGTTCTTTTGTTTTTCCTCTATGTAGTGTCTTTATTGAACAATTGTGTGAGATACTTCCTCCATCTTACAAGGCAAATGCAACGGGGGTAAGCCATTCAACGATACCTGAAAAGTACAGGCAGGCATGTTTATGTAATACCATAGAATGATTGGCAAATGTTACAAAAAAAATATGAACAAATGGCACTCTATATTTGTGCTATTTGTTGTTCATATCACCAAATTTAGAAAAAAAAGTGTCCTTTTTTTTCTATATTTCTCCTTTTTCGCATAACTTTGTTTTGTTTTAGCAAATTTTGTACTTTTGTTAGCTAAAACATTTCTGAATGAAATAAATATCTTGAGATAGTCTGTTTGTGGTGATGTGGTAATGGATTATGATACCTTGCTGGTGCACTGTAAGGTGTGTGTGTTGCACAGTAGGTTCATGCTTGTATGAGGTGGTGCAAGTTGTTCCAACTAAGAAGAGAAACATGTTTAACTGAGTTAAGTAGTTTACCGTTGCAGGATGTTACTGATAATATGAAAAGAATGCGTGAAAACAAATTTAAAGCAGTGCATAGGACACATCAAAGTTCACAATCCTGGGAAAGATTCTCCAACCATGAAAGAAATAAGGTGGGTGGGAACTTCATCTTATTGTTTCTAAGCAGCTCAATTTTATGTCATTGGCAAGAATGAGGGCCATCAGGTACTTGATGCTAGTCACACACTTTCTATCTCATAGATCTGTACCAAAGTTCTTAACTGACTGAGTTCTAGAAAAAGAGTAGCTGAGGATTTCTATTTGATAGGACTTTCAGGTTGGAAACATAAGTTGCTCATCTTTGTCAAAGAAAGTAGATGATGCTGAAGATGCTCCGGATTATAAAGGAAGAAGCTGCGACCTTAAAGAGGGGTTTTCTGATACCTCTCTGTTGCAAGAGGTGGATCAATTAATTGGTATGAATAAGCAAAAGAGTCCACTTAAGTCACATATGGAAGTGGATAGAGTTAAAGGTGACGAGCTGAAATTGTCAGCCAGATTTTCAGCAGGTTGTGAGAAGGAGGCCCGGAAAGATAGTAAGCCTCTTGAGGGAAATTCAGGTGTCAAGAAAGGCAAAAGTCGCCTAGATGAAGTTACCTCTGTTATGGATGGGCAGTTTACGAAGCCTTCAGAGTTTATGAAAGACGATTGCAAGGGTTCTACACATCGAAATGAAAAGGTTGAAGCTGCTGAGAGTGAAGACAAGCAACCAAGGAAACGGAAGCGAAATATTATGAATGAAAAACAGATAAATCTAATAGAAAATGCTTTGATTGAGGAGCCAGAATTGCAGCGGAATGCAGCTTTATTACAGTCATGGACAGAAAAACTTAATGTACATGTAAGTAAAATCACAAAACTACTGCATTCTTTTTCACTTTGTGTATGGACTTCAGGACTAGTTGTTTGCTTGCTGATACCATTCCTGAACTTTCACAGGGCTCTGAGGTCACATCTTCCCAGCTTAAAAACTGGTGAGTGAGCCGCTTTATGAATTATCATGCCCCTGTTTTTTTCTTCGAAGCTTTTGTGCCGATCATCCTTGAGAGTAATACCTTATCCATAAAGAAAGGTCCGGTATGTCTTTTTGTGGTAAAGGTAGTAGGAAATTAATTTGATTTTACTAGGATTTATTTGGTCCAACCATATGCCAGATTTAGGTTTATTTGACGGTTTTTCATTATTGATCTTGGAAGAAAAATATTGGGTTCCAGCTGGGTATATGATGAACATACTGACCCTGTATCTTTTCAATTCCTACTGTTTTAGGGGTTCAACCCTCTAGGATGATAAGTTGATCACGGAACCTTGATGATGCTCAGTCTTTTACAGAAAAAGTACCGAGCTTAAGCATCAGCTTGGTAGCGTGGCTGAGATTTTGATGCACACTTCGCTTCTTGGTGTACTCATCTTATTTTAGATTAATTTCTTCCATGTACTTTCATCCAGTTATATACTGGTTGCATTTATGATGATTTTACCTGACATCTTGACATTTTACTATTTAACCCAACATCGTCACTTTCTGGGGGTACTTACCCAAATGCGTTTATTTCATGTACTTATTCTTGAAAGGCCAAATCACTCTCCAAATATAAGAATCAGGGTCCAATTCTTTCGTTTAGTCCATGTACTCACTCTTTTGCTAAAGCAAGTCTCTTATTTGATGAAACATAGTGACAAGAGTACTTTAAAAAAAGAACGAGGTCAGAGGTCCTCATGTTAAAGTAGCTCTCATGTTCTTTTTAAGCTTATTAACTAAAAAAATATTAAAGGCTATACAGGGTTTCCTCTTTCAAACCAATCTGTTATTCACTCTCCAAATGTAAGAATCAGGGTCCAAATCTTTCGTTTAGTCCATGTACTCACTCTTTTGCTAGAGCAAGTCTCTTATTTGATGAAACACAGTGACTAGAGTACTTTAAAAAAAGAAGAGGTCAGAGGTCCTCATGTTAAAGTAGCTCTCATGTTCTTTTTAAGTTTATTAACTAAAAAAATATCAAAGGCTATACAGGGTTTCCTCTTTCAAACCATTCTGTTATTGCTGAAACATACAGTTTAATTCTTTTTAAGTATGTGATTATCCATAAATTTTCCCTTTAAACCATGGGTTTTCAGAAATCTTGAATTTCTCATCTTCATGCTATTACATTGTCCGTATATAAGTTCTCACAATGGTGAAGCAAGTTCGTTTGAAGGTTGAGCTGAGTTCACATGAGAAAGAATTTATGTGGATTGTTCCAGTTTATGATATTAAAGTTGGGAACAGTTTAGACTGCTAGAACTTATCGGGGTTAAAGGATGGAAGCGAAGCTGGAAATGTTGAATGCTCATACCTAATTATCCTTAATCATCTCGTGCATTGGAATATCATACAGACCTTAATATACAACAAAATGAGGTTAAAGTCAAGGATCAAAACTTGGAGTTTCTTGATCTCTTTATTCATTGTTAGTGCATGATTACATGTTTTTAGATGCAAGGATGACCGAATTGGTAATGGATTGTCCCTCGCATGACTAGCTTTGAAGTAATACAAAATCCTTTTGAAACAATGATCCTAGCATGTGTTTGTGGTACATTGGAGCAGATAAATTGTTTTCAGTTTGCCTGTAATTACCAACTTCCCAAAGATCTGTTAAAATTATGTTTAACTGATAATTGGCTTAGTTGTGTTATACTTGGTCTGACCTGTTTCTTCTTTAACAGGTTGAACAACAGGAAAGCTCGGCTTGCCCGTGCTGCTCGGGAAGCACGTGCACCATCAGAAGGAGAGAATACCTTGCAGGAGAAGGCATGTGGATCCAGCACAGCAAATTTTTACGATTCATCGGAGAGCAATGGAGAGGAATATTATGTGCCGACAACAAGGAGAGGCAGTGGTCATGGTGCAGGGAGATCAAGTAGCAGATCAAAAGCGGCAAAGGCAGAAGCTTGTGAATTGCTGCCAATGGAATTTCCTGATTTTGCAGTACAGCATAGCATCCAAACTCAGGTTCAAATGCACTGCCCTCCAGTGAGGTATGGTCAATGCGAACCTGGGCAGCGTGTTTGTATAATGGATACAAATGGTAAGGAAGTTGGTAGAGGAATGGTTTATCAGGTAGCTGGAAAATGGCATGGGAAGAGCCTCGAAGAAGCCAGGGCATTGGTTGTGGAAGTTTCCGAGCTTAAAGTTGAGAGGTGGACCGTGTTGCCACATCCATCTGATTCCGGTGGCGCCACATTTGATGAAGCGGAAGCCAAAAATGGGAAAATCAGGGTAGCATGGGACGCAAACAAGATATCTTACTTCTAACTTTAGAACTTTCTCATCATTAATTGTACCTCTCTCTCTCAATATTGCTGGTGCCTTATGTACAGCTAGTCTACCTTACCGTCCCAGAGTCATCTGTTGCTCTAGGTTCACCAATCTTAATTGGAACTGTTTGTAAACTATCATAGGGTTATCTTTTGGTTTAGCAATGCTAACATTCTGAAAGATTAAACGCAACATGCAATTTTTTGTAGAACTGAAGAATCATGCACAAATCCGAGAGCTTAATGCATTAGTGGGTTCTTTTCTTTTATTTTCTTTCTTGATTGGCAAGCTGGGCATAGTCTGACTCTTACACTTGGGTATTCAACTCCTGACCTGTGAGAGCCAGCCACCTACGTTTGATTGGGGCTTGTGTTATTTTCATGGTGCTGTACTTTTTCAGGTGGTTGCTCGTCAACAGGTTGAATTTGGCTCATTTAACTGGGACAGAAACCATTATGTGTAGAGATGACAATACCTGGCCCGGCTCCAGCCCTTTGTGTCCTGGGGAACTAAAATGCTAGCCTGACCCGGCCCTGTCCCCACTCATTTACACATATATATATATATATATATGCATATTTTTTTCATTTTATGTGTATATGGCTTGCAAGCCTAAAATGTGGTTGGATTTGTCCTAAGATAATAATAGACACATTAGATTTCAAGCAAATGGATCGGATCAAATAACCAACGGGCCAATGACCTTACGGGTTAGTCCAGTTCTTGTAGGTCTCCAGGGTCATCCGGACTGGACTATTCGGCTATACTTCAAATATGGGCCAGAATTCTAGAATGTAATTAGGTGTTATTTGCATTTGACCCTTAAACTATATAAGGATGCTGATCTTTATTGTAGGAAGGACTTTGCTATAATCATATTTGTTTTTTTTCTGCTTTTTGAGAGTCCGTGAGGGAGACGAGTCTGGCTTTTTGGCATGTGACTGTTTTTGGGTTGGTTGTTTGACACATGGTTGATGATACTTCCGTTTCATTTTTTTGATTGTCGGAGTTTGATTCGTGATAAAGCTCAATCAAGCTTCGTTCTCCAAGGTTGAGCTCAATGTTCGAGCATTTCAAATGGGCTTTTTAGGTTCATTTATTTTTCAACATAGCAAGCTCAGGAACAAGGTCCGTCACAATTTGAACTTGAATTTGAGCCTGAAAAGCTTCACTCTAAGAATAACAACAATTGTGAATTGGGAAAAGTCCATCGGTGCCCAATTGATCAAGATACTGCACATAATCTGTTTTGCATCTCTCTCTCTCTCTCTCTCTAGTATATATACTAGAGGGAGAGAAAGAACATAGTCCAGGCACATACCAAAAGCCTCTACCATTTGATGCATGATGATGTAAAACCATTATCCACAGGTATTAACGATTCAATCGGTGAATTTACGGAACAAGCTGAGGAGTCAAGAACTCCTTTCAAAGAATTTTCTTTTTTGGGAGAAGAAAAAGAATTTGATATGCTTATAGCTGATCCGAATGCTAAAAAAATTAGTAAAAAATCAATTCAAATTGAAGAAATTAAGAGAAGGGTTCCTCAGTGGTTATATAAATTGACTAGCGGTTTTGATTTATGGTGGAGATTTGAATTTAAAAAGTATTTAATAATTCATTAAATGCTAAGTACAATGTTGCTTTTTAGATTCAAATCTCCATTGTTAATCATGCAAATTAAATGATTGAAATGTTTAAATGGATTTGAGCATGAATGGGTATGCTTATCTACCACGTTCTCTGTCTTTTATATATATACTTCTTCGAAAGAAGAGTGTTTTGTTTGGTTGTATTATGCACTCCCATTGTAAGCAAACTTGACAAAGTTCAAATACTTAACCCAATTCTTCAAATTCTTGCTGATAACGGCTCGAAGCATTGACGAGAGAGTCCAGTTAACAATTTCGGTTTGAGGATAGCAGGCTGTACTGAAGAGCAACAGATTGTCAAGCTTCTCTCACAGGGTCGTCTAAAAGTAACTTAAAAAAGGGAATCTCAATCGGACACAGTAGTACCCTTTGGAATTCACTGTAGTAATGGGATAACCTCCCAAAAGAACAAATAGGTGATGTGAGAGGCATCGTCCTCTTTGTGACATGGTATGAAACCATCTTCAACAATCTGTTCACAACCACCATGACTTTATCTTTTCTTTTCCAAGCTTGAGATAATCCGAATACGAAGCGTAATTCAAAGTTGCACCAGTTAATTTTTCACTAAAGTATCAGTCTAGAATCCATGTAGCCGACCCCGTCTAGCATGGGAAAAGGCTTAGTTGTTGTTGTTATTGTATCAGTCTCTTATCTTTCATAAAGACATCAATCTTGGTTCCCGATGCTTGAACATCTTGAAGAATTCAGGAAGAAATAAAATGGGCGGCGAGTATAGTCTTGCCTTGATGAGCTAAAAACATTTCAAGACAGCTTTGGTCCACTGGAATTCTTTTTTGTTTAGGTACAGCATTCGAAGTGCAAGAATGATACTAGAGCCAGTCGATATGGAGGAATCAAAGGGTTCCCTTTCGATGGTGGAGACAACGGTGCCTAGCTGCCCTGTTTGTGGAGGATTTGACGGACCACCACCTCTTACTTGAGTAAGGGGAACCATTCATGTGAGAGGGATCTATTATTGTGTACCATCTAGCGTACTCGTTAGCATTTTCTAGTAATGCTGAGTATCTGTATGTTGCGAATATATTTGTGCTTCCTCTTAATCACGAATCAAATATGGTCGATGACAGCCATGCAAAGGTTTGAGGCAGTGGATGAGCTTCATATGATGTTTATGCTGTCTGCTCTAACGGAACAATCGAGAAAACTTGGGGCAAGGCCAAAAAGTGACCTTTTTGGTAGCTCATTTTCAATGCCTAATACTGAAGGTCAGGATAAAACATAGAAGCGGCATTGAGGGGAATTAGGATTCCTGCAAACGTCCCTAACTTTGTATATACGCTTTGTTGCAGGACAGAAGTTGTTACTGCTTGGGTTTCCTACCTCTATCATTCCGAGACAACCACTTATGTTCTCTCATAATGGTTGGTTTATTAGCAATCATCATCGACATCATCTCTCACATCAATCAACTAAAGGAGAGATACATTCTCTTCTAACATTGAAGAGTTGAAAGACCACTCTCAGTTATTTCATATTAAGTGCAGCGCTGAAAGACAGTTGAGAACCGACTTGCTCTCAAAATTTGGCCCTCTAGTATTTGATGTTGAATCCTGCCAAAGTCATTTGACATGAGAGATCAGGTAGGAGTGTTCCATAAATTTGGAGGATTATTGCTATCAGACGAGAGAGCATATTACTTGCTCAATTGGGTCGTCACATCGATTCATAATGAGATTGAACAATTAAAGCTTTTACAAGGGAAAAAAGGTGGTCTAATATTCTAGCATTGAACCCTTTCGGACCTGTTTGTACACTCTACTCCACATTATCTCGACGAAATTGGGCTGATATGGACTCTACAACTCCTTTTGCTTCGCTCCTAAAACCCATCAGTCACTTCTTAGCGCTCGGCACGCATAGTTTCTTTCTTATTCGCCAAAATTCCTTTCATCATTCACAACTTAGTTCCCCTAAATGACCCTGACATCGTTGTCAAAACCTGGTCCGGATCTTGGTTCTGGAGACCTTTTTCCAGAGCTGAAGTTCCCAAGGTAAAACCGGATCTGGATCCACCCTTTTGACACTTGATGTGCAACAAAGATCCAAGATCTTAATGAGAAATCAAGCACTTGACTAATCATGACAGATTCATTTAGGTCTGATCGGAAAATTGTGGGTTTTGTTGTTACGTTTTCACCTGGATCCAACTTCTACAATCATTTAGATACTGATACTACTTGAATTCGACATTAGACTTAATGCCGAATGAATTAAAGACTGAATTGCATAATGTTCATCGTTAGTGACAATGAATTGGGCCTAGATTGAAATGCAAGCTGAAGTTGAATTCCATTTAGTTATCACCAGAGAAAATAGAACCAGGTGCTTGCCTGACTTTAAATTTCAGGTGGTTGGAGCTCTGTGTTGGATCTGAATTTGATTGTGATTCTACTGGATTTTAAAACATATCCCATTGACTATCCCATGACTCAAGGAATTTGAGATCTGATCCGAACCCAACCCGTTTACATCCCGGCCAACAGAGTTTTGTATACTTTAATCGAATCTTTGGGCGTATTATGTAATTTTACCCTGACAGAAGAAGTCAAATGTTATCGTCAGTTCGTCTTTCAAGATTCGCGTTCGTCTCCCCTTCATAGCATCGAGTTCTTTCCCTTGGTTTTCCGGGAAGAAATGGCGCTGGAATGGGTCGTCTTGGGTTACGCGGCCGGAGCGGAGGCGATCATGCTGCTTCTGTTGACGTTGCCGGGTGTTGATCGCCTCCGGAAGGGGTTGATTGCCGTGACGAGGAACGCGCTGAAGCCGCTGCTCTCCGTCGTCCCTTTCTGCCTCTTCCTCCTTATGGACATCTACTGGAAGTACGAGACGAGGCCGACTTGCGAGGGTGTATCTTGCACTCCGACGGAACATCTACACCACCAAAAGTCGACGATGAAGAGCCAACGCAACGCGCTCCTTATTTCTGCAGCGCTCGTATTCTACTGGCTCCTGTACTCCGTCACGAATCTGCTCGTCCGGATCGAGAAGCTCTCTCATAGGGTAGAGAAGCTTAAAAATCAGGATTGAGGGAGATAAGGATCTGTCATCTCCTTTCAGGATCTATGATGAACTTTTTGACTTCTTTTTTTCCTCTATGCGGGAATGTGCTGTTTGGTGTATTACTTGGGTGAATCAAAGTGTAGATCTAGGCGAACGATACTTTGATTTACCTGCAGTCAGCGATTTGCTTTGAATTCATCGATCTTGTTTACTTGGCTTTCGTTATCATTGTGTGCGTGTGTGGGTATTCATGTGTGGATCCCTCCATATTTCCTTTTAGCAATCGTTGAGTCGACTTCTCTGTTTATCGATTATAGTGAACTGTGAAGACGCATGGTTGTTTGGCTTTCTATTTGGAGGAAAACGAACACTGGGAAGAACATGTATTTATGCTACATGATGTTGAATTACATGAAAATCATTCAATGTGAAATGATAAACAGACAATAAACTCGTCGCGTCTAACTCTGGAGTTGTTCCTCTGGTTACCGTGCCTCTAGATGGAGTAAATCAGAAGAAAAAAATACAGGAAAAGGCGTTGGGAGTACAAATCAGTTATACTTGTTTTGCGATGATCCGAATGGCGAAAGCTTGAAGGTGGATAGCATGATCCAGGTGCTGGTTTTCTTTGGAA
The DNA here is from genome assembly GCA_036023115.1 of Brasenia schreberi. NCBI lineage: Eukaryota > Viridiplantae > Streptophyta > Magnoliopsida > Nymphaeales > Cabombaceae > Brasenia > Brasenia schreberi. The sequence goes on along the minus strand of JAYKKT010000090.1, from coordinate 9,487,835 downwards.
AGGATTGACGAAGATAAACTCGAGTTAAGCTTTCGATTGGGGTTCTCCTCCTTCAGAAATCGAGTCATTGCTGCTTTCATTTGCAAAATTCTTGGAAAAGTTCCGCGTCTTGGAAGGAAGCTTTGACGGTTTGACTGCAGCACACACACAGTGGAGTATGTTAAAAATACTGAATCTTTTCACCGGCAGGGCGCTCTACCGCCGTTGCTGCTTGTGGGGAGTTCGATTCCCAGAGGGTGGATGTGTGTGTTTCGGCTTCCTCTTGTAACAAAAAAATAAACACTGAATCTTTCCTCTTCTGAATAGGCTTAGTTTTGATACAAGGACTCTACCATTATTGCTGTTCAATAATGCTTAAAATTATGGTTTAGGGGCAAGTTATAAGACCAAAAGAAGAGCACTGGGAGGTGACTTGTAAGGTTGTGAAGTAGATGAAGACTCTGTCGGTAGGTCAGTGACCCAGGATAGCAATGGGAGCTCTGCAACAATCTCAAGGATAGTCTACACGATACCAGTCTTGCTGGAGGAACTACCTAAAGAGAACAGTTTTGAGTGGCTTGAAGTTTGAACATCGCCCTCACAACACCTAAATCTTAGAAGGCTCAATTTCAAAATTGATTTGCAAAAACACTCCTAAACTCGATAGAAATTGAGATGTTTATGGATGCCCCTCGCTTCAATCAAATACCTTTAGTTGATTGCAAAAAAGTAGACACCGAAAATATAAAAAGGAGATCGAGATAAGTGAATTTCTTTCATCTTTTTACCTCTTGAGAGGTTTGATGTATCCTTGGAGATTTGAGAGGAACCTTCTCAACGTGCAATACAGGTCAAACACCTTCTCCAGTTGCAACCATGTTGTATTGTGGGTTCTAAATTTTCTTATATATCCACAATACAACATGCTATTTATTATGTCATGCTCTACCTTGACTTATGGTTTTCTCAATGATGCTTACCAAAATCTTGTTGGTTGACTCTTGTTGGGCATTACCCTATGGATAATGTGAGGATAAAAAGTGTAAAGTGTAATAAAGATGATGCTTCAATGTGGCGGTGGAAGGTTATTAATATCACCTCAAAGTATCACTCGCAAAAGCCTTAGAAAAGAAGGCTATAATAAACCGTATGCAACAAAAGCACAATATTAAAAAAAAAATTATTTAGCCACAAAAGGCTTGAGAAAATCCATTACATAAAAGCCTTATTTATAAAGTACACGAGGCATAGGAGAGGAGAAGAAGATAAGAGAAAAGAGAAGGGAGAAGAGAGGAGAAGAGGGCACGATACAATACAATTTTATTGTATATCATACGAAGATATGGTACGATACATGAGCATGTATCGCTTATCACGATTTATCGTGTCGTATCATACAATACGGGGGTGTATCACACCGTATCATATGATACACCCTATACCGTATAAGATGATGCTGATTTTACTATTATAAAATCTGAAAATCCGAAACTTGCGGATTTCATTTATGCTTCTTCCTAAACCCTTTTTCACGTCATTCCCTTAGCTTGCAGATCCTTTTCTTACCTTATTCTTGTTTGATTTCATGGTTTATTCATAAGATTCTTAAGTGTTTTATTCAATCCAACTCCTTGTCTCTACGGTTTTTGTCAAATTCATATCATATATCTTTTCTTTAGCATTCTATCCGATTTTTCACTTGAAAAATTTAGGAGTTTTATAGATTCCGTCATTCTTAACCTCTAAAGAGCCTTTTTCCTTCTTATTGATTGTCCATTCTTGTCTTAATGGTTTCCGATCGAGTCAATTCGGGATGAAAATATTGTACTCTGGTGTATGAAGGCAATAGGCTTGTGAACAAGTACATATTTTGTAATTTAGTAAAACATGATAATATTTTTCTTATGAAACACCACATTGCGGGAACTAAGAAGGATGCTATGCATGTCCTTAGGTTCCTGAAGTAGTGAAGTACGAGATTGAGTAGGTATTGGTGGCTTCGAAGGAGAAGAAGATATTAAGGGTGAGAGAGAGGGTAGAAATAGGTGATTGGGATATGTTTTAACCATTTGAAGATGTATATGCTTTGAGGAATGTATGGTGGAGATGAATTTCATGGTATAAATGAGATTTTAAAAGAGATGGCTGAATAAAGGAGGAGAAGGTCAGAAAAGTAAAAAAGTGTAGGTTTTGGTGGTAGTAACAGTGGAGTTGGCTCTTATTCCACTGCAAGAGCTCTTATGCCTATGAGGGGTACTAGAGGAGGCAGAGTTGTCTGACGCGTATCGTATCGTATATCGTTAGGCTCCACGATACAGGCGTATCGTATCGTACTTTAATATTAAAATAATGCAAAAATTAATAAAAAATAGTAAAAAATCGAAAAAAATCAGGAAAAATATGATAATTACTTTAAATTCATATAATGTAAGTTTAGTACAGATTGAGCATTCAGCATTGAACAATTGCATCCAAATTTACATATTTTGAATCCAAAAAATAAAATACAGACATAGTTTACAGTACACTACAATTACATATAATGTTACATTTTACAAATTGTAATCAGGATCATCAACTAAATAATCTTCATTTTCTCCTTGTTGCAGATCCTCATCATCATCAGCCACGCCCACACCTTCTTCTTCAAAATCAAATTCTTCATCTCCATAATGTTGTTGCGCTCCTTCCAAATTAATCCAGGCAACGTCTTCTTCTGTTAGGAGGGCATTTTCTTCAGTGTCTTCCATAACCCAATATTCTAATATATCAAAATTATCCAAACTTATTGGATCGAACTGACTTTCTTCTCTATTTACTTTTTTTAATTGCCTACGACACAAACAAAGATAAATAATTAGTAAGTAATATTAATAATTGAAAACTGAAGTTAAATAATATTGAATTAAAAATTTGAAAGTAATACAACATTACCTTTCACGAAGGTGCATGTTACAACGAATATAAACCAAATCATTAAGCCTTTGTGTTCCAACTTGTTGCGCTTTTTTGTATGGATGTGTTAAAAAACACTCTAATTTCTTTCACAACCTGTTGCAGTATAGGTTTGGCTTAAGACTCTAACTGCAAAATATCTAAGGTTTGGACAATCACTTCCAAACCTGTTCCACCAAACATCTGTAAAAAAAATATAAACATTAGAGACATAATAAATCCACAGTAATGTAAGATACAACTTAAATATGAAAATAAATAATGTACCTGGACGCATCGTAGAGCGGTTGCGAATTGCAACAGGCAAACCCATCAAGTGAAGAGCATTATCATATATCTCCATCTCTCGATGTATCGCATCTACTATGCTCTCATCAGGGACTAATCTGTCGATGCATTCAATGATTCCTCGATTAACCTCACCGTCCCTTTTGAAGGTTACTGAGTACCTCAATGATGGGTTTAGATAGTAGGTTGCTGCATGAATAGGCTGATGCAATTATTTATTCCATCTACTATCAATTATTTTCCACACGGGCACATAATCTCTTTTTTTTTTCCATTAAAGTTATTTCTGATCGCTTCTTTTGCCCTGTCCATGGTTTCATAAAGGTAGCCCATAGATGGTTTCTCCTCGCTGTCAGCCAATCTCAAAACTTTCACTAAAGGACAAGTAATTTTCAATAATCTGATACATGCATTCCAAAATGAACTTCTAAAAACCGTTTCTGCAATCTCATTTAACTTTCTGTTCCTTCTGTTTTGAGGCAACCCTGTAAATTGTTGCCACTCATCTGAGGAGAACATTCTCTTTAAAGCTTGCTTCTGTCTCACAATACTTTGTATAGATAAGAAGTTTGTTGCGAACCGAGTTGCAGCTGTGCGAAGAAGCTCTGCACCTTCTGTGTATCTCCTCATCATACACAAAACAAATGCATGGTTGTAAATGAATTTTGTAATATCTTGGCAACACTCAGTTGCTGCCTTTATTTCATCCATCTCACCAATGTCCTCGAGGATGAGATCTAAACAATGGGCTGCACATGGTGTCCAGTAGAAAGTCCTATAAATATCAGTTAACTCCTTTCCAGCTGCTTTGTAGTTAGTTGCATTATTTGTAATCAATTGGACTACATTTTCTAGCCCAACCTCCTGTATAACCTTATTAAATTCCTCTCGTAGGATCTCTGCAGTGTGCCTCTCCTCTAACATATCTAGAGATCTCAAAAACATGAGTCCTTTAGGACAATATACAAGAAAGTTTAGCAATGTCTTTCCTCGCCTATCGGTCCATCCATCTGCCATGATAGTGCATCATGTTTCCTTTCACGATTGTCTCAAAGTCGAACAGTATTGCTGCACTTCAATCACGGTCTGATCTAATATCTTCCCTCTCAACTTCTAATAAGAGGGCATCCTATATCCTAGACCAATGTTAGCAATTGCAACTGCCATTGCTTGAAAATGAAAACTGTTTGCTGCATTAAATAGAATGCATGCATCATAAAACCATCTGCCCACTGCAAGGTCTGCTTGATCATGCAGTTGTTCTGAAGCCATAGCAGCACGAATTCCTGGCTGAGTACCAGGTGTAGTGGAAGGAGGAAAGAACGAATGTATGCTAGAAAAAGAAGCTCTTCCTCTACTCCTTCCTGAACTTCCTCTTCTATCACCTCCAAAGTCTTCAGCTGCAACCCTCTTTCCTCTGCTAGGTGCTCGTGAACTGCTACTACCAATATCTGTTCTAGCATCTAAAGGCAAACTATCAGTGAATCCAACTCCAGTGGCAGTAGCATCATCAGCTTCTTCACACATCTGGAAATCATCCTTTTGTTGTCTCCTTTCCTGTATGCTCTCAATCATCTGCAAGCATTGCCATTTAATACCTTTTGGCACACTTCTAACTCTGCCTGTGCATAGAGCAACTTCTTTTCTGGTTCCTGCTAGGTGGTGTTTCAACCTTGAAATTTCACCACTAACCACCTTTTCACAAAATAAACATATGATTTTTAACCTTGAACCCTCAACTGGTATACCCCACTGCCATGCCGGATCATCAGACTTTGAATGAGAGTCTCTACCACCCCTTCCTGCCATCTCAATGGAGTACTTTAATTCAAACAAAAACCTGAAAATAAAAGCACTTCGTAAATCCCCCAATCTTTAAATAACACTCAAATCGAGTGTCTCCCACTTCATGAATGCAATAAAAATCATATACACACACTTAATAACTTCATATTTTGTCATTAAAAAAAAACCTGAAATAACACAAAAAACAATAAATATAAAGAAAAAAAGGAAAAAATATTAAAAATATACCAAAATCCGAGTTTGGAGGCTTGCACGAACACCGTAGGGCATGATTTTGGAGCTTTGAACACTAAGGAAGCGAAAACCGGCTCTTAGGGAGCTTGAGGAACCCAAGAGGAAAGAGGAAACCCGTGAAAAATCGCAGGTTTCAGTCAGCCCAGGACCCTTTATAAGGGTCTCAGGGCGTATTGCCCGTATCGTACGATACAGGCGATACGCACCATATTATGCGATACGGGCCGTATCGCACGATACGGTGCGATACGCCTGCACCTACGATACGGACCCCCGTACGTACGGACAACACTGAGAGAAGGAGCCAGAGGAGGTAGTGAGATGCCTTTAATTTTCCTAATTGAGAAAGTAGATTTAAAGTGAGTAAAATTTTTTTATGAAAATTGTTTCCCTTTCAATATTGTAAACTCATTTTCTTTTCAAAGTATGGCAGGCCCTATTTCCAGGGTGGGATCGGGTTATAGAGTCCCTACTTATCATGCTTTGAGAGGTATATTATTGCAGAAATGAGTATATAATGTTAATACATGGAGTTCTGAATTTAGGGAGTCGTGGAACGATACGAGATGTTATATTATGGGTGATGGTTGGACATATGGTTAGCGTAGGTCTTTGGTAAACTTCCTAGTCTATTGTCCCAAAGGCACACTATTTTTGAAATCATATAACTTGTTCCATATTAATAAAATTACAAATAATTTACTCCCTATTTTCGAGGAAGTTGTTGAGGAAGTAGGTGTTTCAAATGTTGTTCAATTCATTATTTTGTATTGCATTTGATGCGAATCCATAGAGGTGGAAGGAAATTGACTAGGCCTTCATTGAAGATTTGCTATGAATGTCATTATTGTGCAAAGTCATGTCATACAGAAAAATGCATTGAAAAAATTGTTTGCATCTAATGAATGGGGCTCTATTAGTTAGTCTAGAAAGAGGAGGGGATTGCTTTGGTAGATGTTTTCAATGCTAATTGTTGAGAAAATTGTAGCAAATTTTTTAAGATGACTGTACTTATAGTTAAGATAATGAGGATGGTGGATAGTGAAGATAGACCTGCTATACCTTATATATATGATGTTATGGATAAGGCCAAATTGAAAATACAAGCAAACATTGACCACAAGTAGTCACTTCTAAAAAAGGTTTGGAAGATAATTGATGTACGTTAGAACTGTCAAATGTATCATTATTTGCATGCTACTGTATATTTCCTAAACCCTTATATTCGATTTTCTCTTAACTTTATATTAAGGATAAAGAAGTGAAAAAGGGTATATTAAATGCAATTGACCTTGTTGAAGATTCATCTACTTGTTTTAATATCTATTTAGAGTTAAGCAAGTATATATAGAGTGTTGGAGATTTTGGAAGACCAATTGCAATCCAACTCCGCTCAAAGGTATTGTGTTTTTATTGATATTTATTTAAGTTATTAATTTAATTGATTGACTTTGAATGTTTCTTATTAATTATTATTATGTTTTATTTGAGATGAATAGTGGACTCGTTTTGGTGTAGATGCACCGAACTTGGCAAGGTTTTCTCAACGTATATTGAGCCAAACATATAGTTTGAGTAGGTGTGAGAGGAATTAAAGCTTTTTCAAATTCATTCACACGAAAAAGCGAAAAGATTGGAGCATGCTCGACTGTGTGATTTGGTATACATTGCCTATAACATGAAGTTAAGGTAAATGTTATAATTTTAAAATAGATATTGTTTGTTGTTGCCTAGTTCTTTCTTAATTTTATTAATAATGAATGATTGACGTGACTATATTGCATTTGATATTCTTTATAATTTGAATATTCTTTCTTTACGGACAAATGCAAAAGGATGCAAGAAGAGCAAGGAAGGTGCCATATGACCCGTTCACCTATAAAAGTGTTGATATTCTTGACGATTGGGTCGAAAAAGAGATGGCTCCTATCAATTTAGAGGATGAAAACTAGAGGACACTCAAAGCTAAAGTAGAACTTAAAGTTGGAGATGATGAAAATGAAGGTGTTGGATGGGCAGATCTAATTATGGAGGAGGAAGAGGGAGGAGATGATAGTGAAGGTGGTGATGTTGATTACATTGATTATAATGCTTTTGTTTATTATGATCCACGTTGTGGATGATTGTAACTTGTTTTAATTTTTATTTGTAAGTTTGTAACATTTTGATTTTTAATGATTATAAGTTGTACTTGTAACTTTTTTGTTTATTAAGTTAAACCCCAAATGTATTTATAATTCTATTCACATTAATGATATGGACTATGGATGTTTGTAGCCTTCATCATAACTTCATTTGGAGATGTTTTTGTTATAGTATGGAGGTTATTAGAAACAAATTAGGAGTGGCACCAATAGAGGATAAAATGAGAGAATATCGTTTAACATGGTTTGGACATATAGAAAGAAGATCAAAAGAAGAACCTATAAGAAGGTTTGAAAAACTAAATTTGGAAAGTATTAAAAGAGCTAGAGGATGACCACAAAAGTATTGGAAAGAAACAATAAAGAATGATCTAGCTTATTGGGAGTTAACTGCTAACATGGCACACGATAGGGATCTGTGGAAACAAAGAATCCATATAGCCGACCCCATCTAGTATGGAAAAGGCTTAGTTGTTGTATGGATATTTCTTCATGTTATATATGTTTTGTTCATTAATTTTAATTTTTATATTTTTTGATTTTTTTTAATACCAAAAAAAGGGATTCAAACGTTTTTTGTTCTTTTAAGAAAAAACATTTTGAAAACCATACTTTACATGTCTAAAGTGTTTTTTCTTCTTAAAAACCTTTTCCAATTACTGAAAAGTATATCTATTTACTGTTTTTAGTTATTTAAGCATACATTCTTTATCTGTTTAAGTTAAAGTTTTTTAGGAAATATTTGTTGCAAGATTTGCCTGCTGTTATTTGATACTTTTGTCATACTCACTGCAATTTATAGTACTTGTGTTGGCACTACACGACAACATAGTTTTTCTCGTATTATACATAGCCTACCTGTGAGCCGCAATCAAGAAAATGCCAACCTTTAGTTTTTTGTGAATATGCTTTCTCTTAATGAACCATATTCAGTTTAGCATCCTATTTCACTCGTTTTCTTATTTCTTATTGTGTATCCAAGCTAATAGCAGACACTGGAATCTCTATCATGTAACTGCTTCCAAGTGGCAGAATTTTTGGTTATGGTTTGGTGTGTGAGTGTGTGGGTATACATGTCTCTATACAGATGCATATACATATATCAAACTTAATGGTGAATGGACTGCATGTAGAGTTTAGATCCAGTTGGATGTGACTTAATATGTAAACATGTTCCTTTTATTCTTTGAGGTACTGTATGAAGTGGTATTCTACTGTTTCTATGCGCGTTGATTCATTCTGGTGAAATGCAATAATGACACCATTGAGGGGATTAGTCTGCAGCAACTGATAGAAATGCAAAATCAGAGGTGCTTAAGGTGATTGTAGCTTTAATTTTTTTTAAACTGCTTATGGAGTTGCCAACATAGGAGCACTAAGTGGCATGTCAGAAATAATGCGTCACTTTAAAGGTTTATGTAATTTACTGTCATATCAATGCATATTAATAAACACCCTACTTCTTCAAGTTTGCCATATATATTCTACCAAAACCAATGCCTTTTCTCACATTACATGGGGTCGGCAGCATAGGTTCTTGTTTCCATTTTGCTCTATCTTGTGTAGTATCAGCACTTGATTATGAAAAAGCAATATCATGTTTTATTAAATTTCGGATAAACTTTGTATTTATTAATGTTAGCAACTTTGGTTTTATTAACTATAAAATCAGATAACGAATGTCATTTTGCTTGACCATCTTGTCTCTGCACCAAGTGATTCCTTTCTTGCTTTTGTGTTAATGTCTCCACAAAAGAATATATGCTACTGTGGAGAGGTCGTAAATGTTCAAGATCATGGTGATCTTTCCCTTCCAGCTTTAATGACAATCATGGTGCTCTCATGCAGCATGATATTCCTAGTAGGAGCGCTCTTGAAGATATGGAGCTCAAAACTAGGACTTTAATGGAACCTCTCCCAACTAATCAACAGGTATGCTAATGCTTGTGGTTGTAATCAGTGACATACAAATATTTCTGTTTGCTGAGTTTTATGAGTAAGCCATAGTGATGTGTGAGTAATCAAGTGTTAATTTAGGCTTACAGAACTCATCATCTCGATGCTATTGAAAGATGGTTAACAAAGTATCAAGTTCTTCACCCAAAGGATCCCTTGCTTGGTTACTGTTCTGGTCATCCTGTTTATCCTCGATCATGCGTGCAAACCCTACACACAAGACAGAGATGGCTGCGAGAAGGGTTACAAATCAAAGAAAATGAACTTCCTGCAAAGGTCAGGTATTGCATTCTGCAAAGTTTCATTGTCTAGATATGATATCTTCATGTTAAGCCTCGCACTCCATTCTTGGTATAATTGTTTGTTTTTCTAATCCATACCTTCAAGTGGTGAGACAAGCCCAAAAAATCAAGAGAGTACAAACTTGGGAGTATGGTGATGAATGCAAAGATGATGAGCTCTATAGCAAGTGACAAACTGAAGAGTTGTGTGTACCTCATGCAGTGGATGGTATTGTTCCAAAGGTAAAGAACTCAGTTCTAAAGCATGCTTTTTTATTTATGTCATGTTTGAATTCAGGATTTTTAACTCATGTCCATGTAAGGGATCACTCTTGCATTGCCGCTCCCAAGCCCGGATAAAGGAGGAGGGTTGTGTTAGGCTTCTAACATCCAGCGTAAAACTTCGTTGGATTTTTATAACATGAATTACAAAAATTATGAGCATTCCTTTGGGGCGTCCCTGACTAGCGACGTGCTGTAGAGACCGAATGCAGTAAGAAGTAAGCAAGGGCCACTATATTTTCGCTCGAATATAATGAATCAATTGCAGAGAGCGTTCCCACATCATGGATGGGTGTGGGTAAAGAAGTTAGTCCCTCTACATTGCTGCCCGAATGTAGTGAATAATTTTCAAAGAGGATCTTCACATTTTGATTATGGACGGATGCGGGGGTAAGGAAGCTAGTCCTAGATAATAAGATTCGTATTGGTTTTTGAGATATCGGAACATTATTCGGTAAGCTAATGGAGGTGGTAGATACTATGATTCGGAGAAAGATTCATATTTTATGTTTACAAGAGAAAAAATGGGTTGGAGAAAAAGCAAAGGAGATAGAGGATACAAGTTTTAAATTATGGTACTTAGGTTAAGAAAATGCTCGAAACGGAGATGGTATTATCATAAATAAAGATTTAAAGGATAGTGTAGTAGACATACAATGATATGGTGACCGAATTATGACATTGAAATTAGTGTTAGGAGCAGAGGCTTTGAATATAGTTTGTGCTTACACACCCCAAGTAGGACTAGAAGATAGTATAAAGACATTTTTTTGGGAAGAGTTAGATAAGGTGATACAAAAAATTCCACAAAGGGAGATGATTTGTTTAGGAGGAGACTTAAATTGACATGTCGGTAAAGAGGCATTAGGATATCAAGAGATTCATGGAAACTTTGGTTTTGGGGATATAAATGAGGAAGGTAGGGAGATTTTAAATTTTGCTATGGCATTTGATCTCTTTATAGTCAATACAATCTTCAAAAAATGAGATGAACATTTAATTACTTATAAGAGTGGCTTATCACAAACACAAATTGATTACTTTATTTGTAGAAAAAAGATAGAGCGTGTTGTAAAGATTGCAAGGTAATTCTAGGAGAAAGCTTAATCACTCAACATCGACTTTTAGTTATGGATTTACAAATAAAAAAATGAACAAAGAAGAAGAGATATTTTTAGGATAGCTAGGGCTAGAGATAAGAAAACTAAAGATCTTAATTATGTTAAATGCATCAAAGACGAGGATGAAAAAATTCTAGTTGCAAATGATGATATAAGAAATATATGGAAAAACTATTTTTATAAGCTTTTTAATGAAAATAAAGATGTTAGTATTAGCTTAGGAGAGTTAGCCAAATCAGAAAAGTATATAAACCACAATTTCTATCGACGTATTCAAAAGAATGAAGTCAAAGAGGAAACATACGAAGGGTGGTAAATCTGTAGGACCAGATAATATTCCTATAGAAGTTTGGAAAATACTATGAGACATAGGAATCACTTGGCTCACAAGACTATTTAATGAAATATGGAAAAACCAAAAGATACCCAAGGAATAGAGAGTAAGTACACCTATACCCATATATAAGAACAAGGGAGACATTCAAAATTGTGTGAATTATCGAGGTATCAAGTTAATGAGCCATACTATGAAATTATGGGAAAGAATTATCTAACGTAGGTTAAGACAAGTATCAAGTACAACAGAGAACCAATTTGGATTCATGTCAGGCAGATATACTATTAAAGCGATTCACCTTTTGAGACGTCTTATGGAACACTTTAGAGCAAAAAAGAAAGACCATCACATAATATTTATTGATCTAGAAAAAGCTTATGATAGGGTACCGAGAGAGGTTCTTTGGAGAACTTTGGAGAAAAGAGGTATCTCATTGACATACATTAACCTTATAAGAGACATGTATGATTGGTGCAAAAACATGTGTGAGGACTCATGAAGGAATGACAGACTTCTTTGAAGTTAATATTGAGTTACATCAAGGATCCACTTTAAGTCCATACTTATTTATAATGGTGATGGATGAGTTAACAAAATATATTCAAGATGAAGTACCTTGGTGTATGTTATTTGCAGATGACATTGTATTAGTGGAGGTGTCTAAGGAAAAAGTTAATAGAAAATTAGAACTATGGAGAGAAACATTAGAAAGCAAAGGCATCCAACTTAGTAGAACAAAGAATATATGGAATGTAAGTTTGATCATTTGGTTACTTGAGAGAACATAGAAATTAAAATTGGCACGCATTGCACCTCCCAAAAAGAAAGTTTTAAATACCTAGGGTCAATTTTTTTAGAGTGATGGAAGAATTTATGGAGATGTTACGCATAGAATTAATGATGGTTGGTTAAAATAGAGAGGAGCATCAGGTATTCTTTGTGATAAAAGGATACCATTAAAGTTAAAAGGTAAATATTCTAGAGCAGCCATTAGACCTGCCATGTTTTATGGTTCTTAGTGTTGGGCAGTTTAATCATCAACATGTACAAAAGATGTATGTGACCGAAATGAAGATGTTGAGATGGATGAGTGGTCATACAAGAAAATACCGTATACATAATGAGGTTATTAGAAATAAATTAGGAGTGGCACCAATAAAGGATAAAATGAGAGAATATCGTTTAAGATGGGTTGGACATATAGAAAGAAGATCAAAAGAAGAACCCATACGAAGGTTAGAAAAAGTAAATTTGGAAAGTATTAAAAGAGCTAGAGGACGACCACAAAAGTGTTGAAAGAAACAATAAAAAATGATCTAGCTTATTGTGAGTTATTTGCTAACATGGCACACGATAGGGATCCGTGGAAACAAAGAATCCATGTAGCCGACCCCATCTAGTATGGGAAAAGGCTTAGTTGTTGTTGTTTGAATTCAGGATTTTTCTTAAGCTATCCTACAACATTTTGGTTTGCAGCTAAATTTGTTTGGAATGGAGATGCATGATGTGTTCTATTGTATCAAACTGGATTGGGATGGGATGGGATTATGTTAAGCAATGTATTGACATCAGTTCACCATGTATGGAACGTGGACTCTCTCTACCACTGCCTCAAACTGGATTGGGATGGGATGGGATTATGTTAAGCAATGTATTGACATCAGTTCACCATGTATGGAACGTGGACTCTCTGTACCACTGCCTCAAACTTCCATTTTAATTTCTATGTCCTCTGAAGTAACCAAATGATCAAACTTACATTCCATATATTCTCTCTTTGTTCTACTAAGTCGGAGGTCTTTGCTTTCTAATGTTTCTCTCCATAGTTCCAATTTTCTATTAGCTTTTTCCTTAGACTCCTCCGGTAACACTATGTCATCTGCAAATAACATATACCAAGGTACTTCATCTTGACTATGTTTTGATAACTCATCCATCACCATTATAAATAAGTATAGACTTAAAGTTGATCCTTGATGTAACCCAATATTAACTTCAAAGAAGTCTGTCGTTCATTCATGAGTCCTCACACATGTTTTTGCACCATCATACATGTTTCTTATAAGGTTAATATATGTTATTGGGATACCTCTTTTTTTCAAAGTTCTTCAAAGAACCTCTCTCGGTACCCTATCATAAGCTTTTTCTAGATCAATAAATATCATGTGAAGGTCTTTCTTTTTTGCTCTAAAATATTTTATATGACGTCTCAAAAGGCAAATCGCTTTAATAGTAAATCTGCCTGGCATGAATCCAAATTAGTTCTCTGTTGTACTTGATACTTGTCTTAACCTACGTTTGATAATTCCTTCCCATAATTTCATAGTATAACTCATTAACTTGATACCTCGATAATTCACACAATTTTGAATGTCTCCCTTGTTCTTATATATGGGTATAAGTGTACTTGCTCTCCATTCCTCGGACATCTTTTGGTTTTTCATATTTCATTAAATAGTCTTATGAGCCAAGTGATTCCTATTTCTCCTAGTATTTTCCAAACTTTTATAGGAATATTATCTGGTCCTACCGATTTACTACCCTTCATATGTTTAAGAGCCTCTTTGACTTCATTCTTTTGAATACGTCGATAGAAATTGTGATTTATATACTTTTCTGACTTGGCTAAATCTCTTAAACTAATACTAACATCTTTATTTTTATTAAAAAGATTATAAAAATAGTTTTTCCATCTATTTCTTATATCATCATTTGCCACTAAATTTTTTTATCCTCGTCTTTTATGCATCTAACATAATTAAGATCTTTAGTTTTCTTATCTCTAGCCCTAGCTATTCTAAAAATATCTCTTTCACCCTCTTTTGAGTTGAGTTTTTTATATAAGTCCTCCCAAATCTTAGCTTTTGCTTCACTAACGGCCTTTTTCAATTTCTTCTTTGCTTTATTATAAGCTTTTAAAGTTTCACTAGTTTTCTTAGCATAATGTAATTTGTAACATGCCCTCTTTGCCTTGATTTTATTTTGTACTACTTCACTCCACCACCAAGCTTCTTTTTGTGCCGGTACACCTCCCTTAGATACCCCTAACACATCTTTCGCCACTTTCCTAATATGTATAGCCATATTGTTCCACATATCACAGGGTGTGCCAATATAATTCCAAACATCTTCTTGAAGGACTTTTTGTTTAAATATATCTTCTTTCTCGCTTTTGAGGTTCTTACCATTTAGTCCGAAAAGCCCGATGCAATCTTTTCTTCTTTGTTCATTTTTTTATTTGTAAATCCATAACTAAAAATCGATGTTGGGTGGTTAATATTTCTCCTGAAATTACCTTGCAATCTTTACAACACGCTCTATCTTTTTTTCTACAAATAAAGTAATCAATTTGTGTTTGTGATAAGCCACTCTTATAAGTAATTAAATGTTCATCTCGTTTTTTGAAGATTGTATTGACTATAAAGAGATCAAATGCCATAGCAAAATTTAAAATCTCCCTACCTTCCTCGTTTATATCCCCAAAACCAAAGTTTTCATGAATCCCTTGATATCCTAATGCCTCTTTACTGACATGTCCATTTAAATCTCCTCCTAAACAAATCATCTCCCTTTGTGAAATCTTTTGAAACACCTTATCTAACTCTTCTAAAAAAACTATCTTTATACTATCTTCTAGTCTTACTTGGGGTGCGTAAGCACAAACTATATTCAAAACCTCTGTTCCTAACACTAATTTCAACGTCATGATTCCGTCACCATATCGTTGTATGTCTACTACACTCTCCTTTAAATATTTATTTATGATAATACCAACTCCGTTTCGAGCCTTTTCTTACCTGAGTACCATAATTTAAAACTTGTATCCTCTATCTCCTTTGCTTTTTCTTCAACCCATTTTGTCTCTTGTAAACATAGAATATGAATCTTTCTCCGAATCATAGTATCTACCACCTCCATTAGCTTACCCGATAATGTTCCGATATTCCAAGAACCAATACGAATCTTATTATCTAGGACTAGCTTCCTTACCCCCCCCCGCATCCGTCCATAATCAAAATGCGGAGACAACAACAACAACAACAACAACTAAGCCTTTTCCCATACTAGACGGGGTCGGCTACATGGATTCTTTGTTTCTACAAATCCCTATCATATGCCATGTTAGCAGTTAACTCCCAATAAGCTAGATCATTCTTTATTGTTTCTTTCTAACACTTTTGTGGTCGTCCTCTACCTCTTTTAATACTTTCCAAATTTAGTTTTTCTAACCTTCTTACAGGTTCTTCTTTTGATCTTCTTTCTATATGTCCAAACCATCTTAAACGATGTTCTCTCATTTTATCCTCTATTGGTGCCACTCCTAATTTGTTTCTAATAACCTCATTATGTATACGGTCTTTTCTTGTATGACCACCCATCCATCTCAACATCTTCATTTCTGTCACAACATCTTTTGTACATGTTGAAGATTAACTGCCCAACACTCAGAACCATAAAACATGGTAGGCCTAATTGCTGCTCTATAATATTTACCTTTTCATTTTAATGGTATATTCTTATCACAAAGAATACCTCATGCTCCTCTCCATTTTAACCAACTAAGATTAATTCTATGTGTAACATCTCCATCACAATGAGGAGATGTGGGAACCCTCTCTGAAAATTTGCAATGTAGCGGGACTAACTTCTTTACCCATATGCATCCATGATGTGGGAACCCTCTCTGCATTTGATTCACTACATTCGGGCAAAAATGTAGTGGCCCTTGCTTACTTCTTACTACATTCGGGCTCTGCAGCACGTTGTTAGGCGGGGACGCCCCAAAGCAATGCTTATAATTTTTGTAATCCATGTTATAAAAATCCGATGAAGTTTTACGCTGGCTGTCGGAAGCCTAACACAATCCTCCTCCTTTATCCGGGCTTGGGACTGGCAATGCAAGGGTGATCCCTTACATGGAATCATAAAAAAGATAGCAGGACCAACAACAGAAATGAGACTTGGTACTTAATCATAAAAAGATACATGCTTCAAAGACATACATGAAATGATAAAACCAAAACTCTTTGAACTGGGACTCACTTTGTAACATGATACAGAGCCCATATCCTTGGGACTGGCATCACATAAGAACGAGAGAAAGAACAGCACCAAAATGGGCACCACAAGCGGCATCATCCTGTTTTAGCCACAAATCATGGGAAAGGTGCAGTAAAGTTACTGCACCTGCCCCCAACCGGAAAGCAGGGTTCTCCCACTCTCATTCTTAGAGAGTAGAAAGATGTCCCCTTTCTTGCCCAAGGACTCTCAGCTCTAAAGTATGAAAGTATTTCAACCTAACCTAGCCTCATTTTGACATGATCGTAGCTTGGAACACGATCAACTGCAAGAAGAAACACATCACGCAGTAAAGACAGAAGCCTTATATGTGCATGTGCGGGAAGGCAGTCGAGTGTATGTGCATGCACAGTACTTTTGAGTTTTTATGGTAGAAACAGAAAGAAAACAATTAGAAAAGCAACAGGAACCACATTATAAGTGATTTCGCACAAAGACAATTGGAAGGGAACAAAACTTCTCCTAATGTCTATGTTACATTGATGCGGCAGTGGGTCATGACAATTTCAAAAATATCATGGATGCAGCGACACGCCTATATTACATACAACTTATATCTGTTATTATATATAACTGATAATATTTTATAAAACTTAAAAGAGAAAACTTTGTTTTCATAAGTTAATTACTTAACTCACTAATAAAGTAATTATAGGTCATTATTTGCCAAGGGTCTTAGTTGGCTCAGCAGTAAAAGTAATCAAAATCAACAGAGCTGAGTCAGACATGGGAGTACGGGTGTCGTTGTTGGAGTCTCCAATATGGGTCGGCAGCCTGGTAGAAGTGTCTGTGACGTAGCAGTATGATAAACGAGTGTATTTTGCAATTATAATCTACAGTTGTGCAAGTGTAAGCATCATACCATATGATACCATGCGATGCATGCACTATGAGGACAATAAATACGATATACCACTCTATCTTTTTTTTTCTCTTGTCTAGGAAAAAGTTTCCTGTGAATAACAATCTTCAGAAACTCAATTTTCACGTCATTAGAATTTAGAACATATAAAAGTACAGAAGAAAAAATCTATGAATGGGTTGAAATGTACTTTTTTTTATGGATGTCTGTTTCTATACTTTGATAAGTAAGGCCCGTGGTCTTGACTTATATCGACAGAGCATGAGATCAGTGTATAACTAATCAAAATTGAACAAGCATGTCATATTTTCAGAATACTTGATATCTCTACTTTTAATGATTTTACACATTTAAATATTTTTGTTTTCAGATAAAAACAAACTTTTTGTAGTAATTATGATTTTACAAATTTTTTGTGGGCCATAAGTCTTTCTTTCAAAAGGTCCTTAGTTCTCAAAATCACATTGGTGAAGATATTTCAGTTTGTAATTGAAAGGTATCATGTAACATAACTTAATTCACGAAAACCCAAATTCAGAACAAACAATGTGACAGAGAAATACCATCCCCCCAAGAAGCCATTGTCAGTGGAGAAGAAACAATCTTTCCAGCAAGCATCGCAATGTCATGAAGAGTCAATTCATCTATACACTTTAGAAAGTGCTCGACTGGCTTCCGAGTTCCATAAGTCAAAATTTGTCTCCCTATATCTTCACAGATAATCATTCTGGATTCAAGATTCATAGAGGATGAGCTTTATATCATGGATTCAGTTTTTTGTATCTCAAATTTCAAATAATAGTTGTGTTATAACCTTTTCTTCCACGGGATGTATTGTACATGATTGTTTTTCCAAGAAGGCGATTAGCCGTGGCCATAAAGAGGATGAACTTTATATCATGAACTATGTAAATGTTTTGTCTAATTATGCACTTATGTAGCACAAGAGATTAGGACATTTTAATGTTAAAAAATTGTATAAATGCCCTCTTCAAATAAAGACCTTTGAAATAGAATGAGGAACAATGAGTATCATTGCTTGTACTTTGTATCCAGTTAATGTTATTTGTCAAATGTTACAAAAGTGTTAGATTGATGTATTATGCAAATATCAAGTTTCAGTTGATGTTATACTACTTGCTTTATACCAAGTTCAGTGAGCCTTGGTGAAGTATTATAAATGCTTTTAAATTGATATTGTTTCTCATTACACCTTTGTGTGCCTTTTGGCAGGCAACAAAGTTTACATATTGTGGGCAAAAGCTCGCCCTGTAGGCAGATTTTATATTTGTAGTTAGTGAGGCTTCAAAGCATCAACAATAGTAGTTGGAGTCGACCACTCATGAAAGTTTCTACTCAGGTGTCAGGTTGTCTATGATTTTAATTTCTTGATTTGGAGAACTTTGTAATGTATAAAGATATTAAATTTTCTGTTGAGGCCCTTGATATTTCACTTGACCCACTTTAGTTGTAATAATATGATTCTATGAATATTTGGATCTTCCCTATAGTGAATTGATCACTTTTTTGTCTTTGACAATATGTTGGTAAATCCAAGACATAACGTCTTTATAGTACTGCACTCAAAGATATTGATTAAGAGAGAAAATTTCACCATCATACTCAAACTTCTCTCTTACATTCCTACTTTACATTCATTGCAACCTAAACACCATAGAGATTGTTTCTTAAAAATGTCTCATATATTAGATTGTTGGAGCAGCAAAATTGTCCTAATTGGAATTGTTTCTTGTTTATTCATTTGACATACTTAGTGTCGTATGCTGCAACTAAACATGTGATGGGATTCATTATTGAAACCGTTATAGGTAAGTAGTGTATATATGTCAAGACTCTAGTACCTTTATCTTAAATCTTTTTAATTATCGTAGATGATAGTTTTAGAAGTGATTGTGAAGCTTTCTTGTTTAAAAGTCAAAGCAACCTAAAATTTAGAATGAAAGTTTCCTAAATATTTTCTGATCACCTTAAGTCTAACATGGCTTTGTCTGTTCAAAGATAGACCTATTGCAATAAGAGTTGGCTTATTTAAGTTCTCCTTCAACATTGAAGCACCAAAAATTTCTACATCTTGCCATTTAGTTACTATAATGCAATTTATGTTTATACTTTTCAGAAATTGGGCCATGAACTCGTAGAAAGCCAAGTAGATGAAACATTCAGATTGAGGCTTATAGTAGCTTTACATAATCTTACAAGTTCAAATCACCTTGCCCTGTCACTTGACTGTGTGAAGCATCAAAATTCCTAAAAAACCTTCACAACTTTTTGATACAAGTTGGTGAATTCTTACATACCATCTGAAAGTGAAGGGTCTTGTCTTCGATGTAAATTTTATTAAATTTTGTATGTTACCTAGGCTTGTAAATAGAATGAGGTGATACAACAAGGCATTCATTTATCTTCTCCAAAATATCTGTATTATTCCCCTTTACTTTGTATGAGGGGATAACCAAGTCTTTTGTGGGGCATGATGAAGGTTGGTCTCGTAAATTTAACGAGTTTATTCAATTTGAGATTTCTGTTGAACTAGGGTCCATCAAGAGGAAATAATGTTTACCTTTCCCTAGCATCTCAAGGTATATGCTAATTCCTCAAATCCATCTTACTGAATAACTGAACTAATTTGGTTCAGGTTGGATCAATTAGCTATATAATTCGGTTCACTCAAATCTATTGAATTTGGTTTTTGGTTAAACCAAACTGATCAATGTACACCCCTTCCTATCCTTGTTAAGAAAGGTATTGAGGTCATATTTGTTCTTGGAAAAGTGATTCTGAGAAAGCATGGTTATATTTTCTTTTCTAGTTCTTTTGATTCTAGACATGGTTTGTTTAAGCTAAACATTACTCATAATGAAGCTTCCACTTTTGCTTATATCGATAGTGCATTTATGGTTGATATGAATGTGTATTATAAAGATTAGGTAATGTAAGTTTTAATAAGTTGAAGAAGTTAACCAACTTCAACTTATATTCAAGTTTTGATGAAAATACTTTTAATAAGTGTGAAACATGTATACGCAAGAAAATGATAAGAAAACCCTTCCTTAAGAAAATAATTAGCCATAAGCTTACTAGAAATTCATACGGCTCTCATCGAGGGAAGGTTTATTTATAACCTTTAATAGAAAATAGAGATATTGAATTCTTAGAAGATTCTAAAAATGATCTTATAAATGATCATGAAAATATTAGTGATCTAGTAGATCTGGATGAATGATCATTTGAACTCATGAAAAATGATCCAAATGACCTCTCACAAACTCATATTTTAAGTGGACATAAAAGACCTAAGATCACTTCATCTTACTTAAAGTGTTAGCACATTTATTTAGCAGAAAAAATATATTATTTCAGAGACTTAGACGAGTTGATTGATAACTTGATTTATCAAAAAGATATTAATTTAACGGAGTCAATGGATTGTGAAAAAACAATGCAATAGATGAAAAAATTGAATCTATTAAAAAAAACCAAGTTTAGGGACTAAAATATTAGCTTAAGAGAAAAAAAGCTATTGGTTGTAAATGAATACTTAAAAAAATATAAAATCGATGGCTCAATCTATAAGTTTAAGAAAAGGCATTTCTTAAAGATCAACTTGGTAAGACATCAATTGTAAAATATCATTATGTACATGTTATACTTATGAGACAATTGATATCTTAGTTGTTAAAGGCATTTCTAAAGATCTCTTTACTAAACATATTGCACACATGAGTTTGAGATATAATTAGAGGTCTTAGTGTGGAAACACATACACTGATTGTTATATAGGAAAACATGTATAACCTATGATAAGTTACAATTCTTATGCAACTGAAAAACCGATACAATTTGGTAAGCCATGAAATAGTGGAAGGAAACCATTGTGTCATGATTCGGCTCAAATGACCAAGAGTGACCAACTGGGAGGCGTAAATTACTGTACGTAATAGACAGCCACATTTGGACTCTGTATCATGCTCCAATGAAATCAAGAAAGGTCCATCTTTGATTTCAAGGATGCATTTTTTATTGAATCAAAACATTTTTTCAAATGAATCAATTAACTTTAATAAAAGCAGGAGGAAAACCTAGAGCAGTTTCTAATAGGTGATAACGGAAATGTAAAGAGTGAAAGATATAAAGCATGTGTGTACTTATGTGAAGATACATTCTCACAAAGATTTACACAAAAAGAGCTTTACCCTTTACTAGACTTTTGGAGGAAACCTTCGGTACCTAGAGATCCAAGGTCAAGCAACCAAGATTTTCTGCTTGCTTTTGCATCTTTGTCTTCGTGATCCAACAATAACAAGACCTTTTTGCTTGAGAACCTCTTAACACCAAAATTGGAAGGTAAATATTATAGATCAACAATTAGATGTCAATGGCACAAATGAAGATATTGAGATGGATGAGTGATCACACAAGGAAAGATCGTATATATAATGAGATTATTATAAACAAATTGAGAGTGGCACTAATAGATGACAAAATGAGAAAAAATCATTTAAGATAGTTTATATATATAGAAAGAAGATTAAATGAAGTTTCAGTAAGAAGGTACGAGAAACTAGATTGTGAAAATGTTAAAAGAAGAAGACAACAAAAGTATTGGAAGGAAACAATGATGCATGATTTAGCTTTACATTAAGTTAATGGTTTGCATGATGAGTTCCATGGAAACAAAGAATCCATGTAACTGACCCCAATATGGGAATAGGCTTAGTTGTTCTTGATCATTTTGTCAGCCATGAACTTTGGAAAAGGTGGGTATTATTTACAAATTAAGAGTAATTGCCCCTAACATTTGGAGTTATGGATATAATTGCCTTCCCAGGACTAACTGCATCCAATTAATCTAAAGAGGGAGATGGGTCATTACTGCAACATGAAAAAGCATTAATAACCGACTTTTAAACGCTTCAAATATGCATGAAGAGGAAAACGAGGATCGCTTACACACTTCAAAACCAGCCTTTCATTTTTTAGTTATTTCCTTTTATCAAATCTTATGTTATAATCAATAGATGCAAATTTTCCCTATCTTGAAACTAATAAAATCATTTAATCTCGTTCATTTTGATTGAGTTAAATATGTGATCTTTTCGCTTTTGGCATCACAATAAAACCTGTAGCCAACTTATCCTTCATAAAAAAATCTGACCCAACTTAAAAGGTTCCTCAAAAAATCCATTTCTGATAAGATTTCCTTGATTCTTAATTTGTTAGAAAGCTCTTTTTACGTGCTTCGAGTAAATAAAGTCGCTCGAATCGAAGTTCATGTAGAATTACATGCAGAACTATTTATCCAAAAATCTGGACTTTGACTGACCATCATGAAGCCAATTCTTACTGGAATCTGCCAAGTCTTTGTCTTTTGAAAGCTATATCTGCCTTCTAAAATGTCAAAAATCCCATCATCTAACTCTCATTGCTCGAATTATAACCAAAAGAAAACCGACCCTGTCATGAAGCCTTTCCCAAAGAATCTAACTCATCAGAAAAATCGACAAAAGACCAATTCTAGTGGAAGTCGGTTAATTTTGGCCCATTGAAAAACTACTTGTCTTTAGTTTTTGACTTGCAAGAATTGAGTAAATCAAACTCCAATCTACTGAACGCTATATTCGAAAATTCAGCAAAGACCAATTCTGGTCAAAATCTACCAAATTTGAGTTTATTGGAAAACTCCATCTTCCTAGTTTCCAAGGATCAAAGAATCACACGAATTAGAGTTATATCAAGGAATATACAGCTAAAAGAATCGAACCCTTGCAAACAGTCCGCACTGCAGGCATAGAGGGCTCCCTTAACAAACTTTATGCAATCTCCCAGGGTACGGTTCTTAAGGAGCCTGAGGAATCCAACTGGGCTGGTATTCAGCATCTCCTTGTCATGCTCGATATTTATTGAACTTTTATTTATAACATATTGCCCTCCAATGAACACAAATCGATTTGTTCCAACCAGAATTGCTTTTCTTGTGAATTTTCCAATCTGACGCAACTTTTTTACTATAACTCAATCTAATGAACCGATTCTTCTTTCAACTGTAACTCGGTCAATCTGAGTATGATCAACACGATTTATGTGTCGGAAACTAGAAAACACAAAGCAGATTGGCAAAAAGATACCAAGGTGCAGGGTTGAATGGAAACTCAGTCAGTGAAATTTTTCTTCATGGGACAACGGACGATGCACAGAAAGCACATCACAAGATGCATGCATTTGGACTCTTCATGGATCTTCACACCACTGCTCCAGGTTCATCCCCCATGCTTGGAGACATTCAACTGGTAGATTTCAATTCCAGCAGACTGTCAGTTACCACACCCTGAATCAACCATTCAGGGGCACAAACAATTCATGCACACTTTTGTTGAGCTTACGACAAGGCACGTTTGTCGGTTCTTGGAAATACTGCAGACAAATCAGTGCAGCTTCCTGTACATCACGATAAACAGCGACTCACAATGGCATTCCCTCTACAAAAAGATCATCGCAACAAACTTATCGACATTAAAGCCAACCAAGAACCTCAACTTTATCGAACAAAGGAAAAAGAAGCTCAATTTAACACAAAGAAACAGGATTTCACGAGACTTGAATACACATGCGACAGATTCAGGTCCAGACTGATCCAAATCTCAGGATGCATTGAAGGTAGGTTCCGCCTTACAACTCACAGGAATAGCTGACAACTGTAACTTTACCTCTGCCCGAATTGTTCGGCTTTGTCCAGGGCAAGCGTTCAAGTAGGAATAAGAGAACACTCGGACATCTTTACCCTGTGAAGAACAACTTAAACAACAAAAAATAGGACAGATTTCACAGTGCAGTCTGACCTTGAAACCTACTTAAGGTGTCAATATGGCTCCTAAGTTAAACCATGAGAAATGCTCTAATTAAAATAAATTTTTCAAGATATCCAAAGCGATATCTTATTAAAAATGTCGCATTCTATAAAGCGCGATCTAAATGTAACATCAAGAGAAAAGGTATTGATTGGGCATAAAGTATTGTGCTGCCGAGGAGGAAAGAAACGTAGAAGAGGGAAAATGTCTTCACTCAAACTTGACAGCTGATGAAGTGAGAAGCTCAAGATGGAGGAGATAACCACAAACAAACTGTCTTAATACAGTCGTGAAGATCAAAGAAAACCCTAGGATGCGTTTGATTTGTCATCAAAGAATTACTAACAAAATTTAATTGAGAAATGAATTTTGATTGTTCCATACTTGTTTGAGCTGGGAGATCATAATCTTAAAATCATTAATTATCTCACTCCCAACTTGAGGGGGTTGTTGAAGAATATGATTTTAGGGTCAGTTTTAGTAAATTTGATGTTTTAGGTATTATTGTAATTGCCCGTAGTACTAAGGGCATTTTGATCATTTTATGTTTTACAACCCATTATATAAGGATTGGAAGTTTGTATTAGGGTTAAGAAGGTGATATTAAGAAAGAGAGAAAGAGAGGGGGGTGGCCTCCATTGGAGGTCTGCCCCCTCCTCCTCCGATCTCCTTATTTCCTCTTCATTGTTTCTTCATGTTTAGAATTTTCAATCTCCGGTGTGCAACCACATTTTCCAACAAGGTCACCTTCTCAGGTAAGAGTAGTGCCAAATTTAGATTGTATTGGAGTTCTTATTCTCTGCAATTCAAAGATTTTGGCATTTGCACGTCTGGAAAATGCATACTTAACGGTTCTATATAAACCAATCATGTCAATGCTTCCTCCGAGGATCCCTAGTTCTCTGTAGACTGAAACATCCCTCCTCTCCTCCATCTGTTCTCAAGTTTGAAACTCTTCCCACTTCTAACAACCCCAATTTACACAATTATGATGATGTTCTATTCTACATTTAGCTTGTTAGTTATAGTTAAATTGGACACCCAGTTATTTGAGTATTTATAAGGCAAAGGCTTTAGACGTGGTGATTGAGGCTAAGGACTTGCAAAATTTACTGTAGTCTCTGACAGTTAAAGCCCTTCTTGTCTAAGGGACTTTCGGGGACAGAGAAATTGGTAGCCAGGGCTTAGGCCGTTGACTGTTGGCATACCGTACTTGTAGTTTCAGTATGCATGTTCGCAGCCTTTAAGCTGAGCCTTAGATTGTAGTTTAACTGCCACATTTTTGGCATTAGTTCTGTTGTCTGTGTTCCATACCCTGTATCAACTGAAGCTGGATAGAAATCATGAAGCTGCAGGCGCATATGGTGGCTCATGTGATAAAAGTTCGATCTTTTTTTCTTAAAAATATTGAGGAAGACCCTAACTTAAAGGTATAAATGTAAATAGTAGGTTATCCTTTTTGTTACATTTAATCTTTTCACCATCTTGCTCTTTTGCGATATCATATTAAATCCATTGAATACATTCATGCCACGTTCCTATTATTGTCACCACTCTTGTTCTTGCAATTTCTTGACGAGGTTTCTCGTGGGATATATTTTACAAAATTGTATGTCTTGAAAACATAAGAAAACCAGAAAACCATTGAAACAAGAAACGTTTATATGGATTGGTACATACAAACATAAGAAAGGTCTATAAAGTCAAATAAAGATGCCAAAAAAACTGTTTTTTTTTTCGATTTTCCCAGCCCTCTTCGCCGTCCGCTTTTCAGCAACCTTCCTGGCTGCAACATTCTTCATGGTTGTTCTTCAGCAACTTCATGGTTGCACCAATCTTTAGCAGTTTTTTGGCTGCAACAACTTCAACTCAGCCTTCTTGGCTCGTCATCTTCAACAGCTTCTTTGACTGCAACATCTTCAACTCAGCCTTACTGGCTGATTATTTTCAGCAGCTTCTTTAGTTGCAATATCTTTAACTCAGCCTTCCTCACTGGTCATCTTCAGCAGTTTCTTTGGCTGCAATATCTTCAACTCAACCTTCCTGGCTGGTCATCTTCAACAACTTCTTTGACAGAAACATCTTCAACTTAGCCTTCCTGGCTGGTCATTTTGAGCCGCTTCTGTGGCTGCGACATTTTCAGCAGCTTCTTTGGCTGCAAATCACATTTTAGCAGACTTCATCACTGCAATCTTTACAAGAATCGACAGATTGGAGACATTCCATCCAATCTGCCCACAACTCTACTTTGGCGCCCACACACGACTACCTCTCTAACATTTCATCAAACACTTCATGCTCAAGTAAATATCTCTCTTAGGCATTGAATCAAACACTTGATGTGCATGTTAATAATCTCTTCTTGAGTATTTCAGCGAACACTTCTCTTGCAAGTAAACCTCTCTTTTGAAACTCTTCCATACTATGAGGCAAAAGCTTCTTGAGGACTTCCGTTGATGCTTGAGCCACTGCCTCATCTTCATCACTAGCTTCAGCTTTTTCGTCACTGTTGGTTGCCTCTTCGTCTTCATTGGTGGCAACATTCTCATCATCAACCTCATATTCCGACGTACATTCCTCTCCAGTTTCTTCATTTTCATCATCAGTTTCAATGTCAGAGGCACATTCTCTGCCAAAATCCTAGGGAGCAAGGATTCTACTATCCATAATTAGCAACGGAACCTTCACTGGCGTTCCTTCCATCGCCTTTTGAGCTATACGGTCGAAGCTCGCAATTAATCGATTCAAACGTCGTTGTCCGTTTGAACAATCCATCGAGATCTCTGAAACAAACGGATACACCTGATTCCACCCAAAAAACGAACGGTGCGCTTTCTGTTCTATGAGAAGTCCTCGCGTCCATCTTCTTCTAGGTCTTCAGCGAGTGCTTAAAAGAGAAAGATCGAAATTGTCGTCCGTCGTTGCTGCACACCCCCATCTTCTTCAGCGGCATCTTCGCTTTCCTCTATTCCTCAACGAGGAAGCTGCTTATCTTCCGCAATTGCTTGATTCTCTATCAATTGCCAAAGCTCTGATACCATGTTGGAAAACGTGGTTGCACACCGGAGATTTAAAATCTCAAACATGAAGAAACAATGAAGAGAAAATGAGGAGATCGGAGGAGGGGGTAGACCTCCAATGGAGGCCGCCCCCCCCCCCCTCTCTCTTTCTCTCTTTCTTAATATCACCTTTTTAACCCTAATACAAAAACAAGGGAATTGCGGCTCACAAACTCTAAAGATTTTCATTAATAACGTTGACAGTTAGGAACACTTTCCCATCAATATCTTGTTTCCAACTATTTTTAGTATCTTTCAGTATACCTGTTTAGGAGACATCAAACATCTTTTTCTATTTTTTCTGTTCTGATGTTCTCCTTAGATTCCTAAACTTCACTATATCAATTTTTTTGTTACTACAAATAAATTTGATTACCTCTATAATCTCTTAATGAAATTTCATTTTTAGACAAAATATAACATATTTATGGCTAAGCACCAAAGGTGCATCAATTGCATCAAGGGTAAAGAATGCAAGGAAGTCTAGTGGGATATAGAGGCAGTAAATGTTTACTCAAGCCACCGTGTTAAAATATGTATATTTTATTGTATTTTTTTGTTTGAAAAAATACACACTTTTGTAATTAAGCCCATCAAGCACTGGAGCCACCCGACACTAGGGCCACCAATAGCTCTAGCTGTTGGGCACTTCCAGCAACTCTTTTTAATAGTTGTTTTTCATGTTCAGATGCAGCCTCTCATGTATTGAATAAAGATCTTCTTAGCCAATTTATATACATTATGAGTGTATATGCTACGTGCATTTGCTATTATTCTAGCCTTTTCTAAGGCTTTTCAAATTCATCCTTTAGTGACTCACGATTGTTATATACGTGTATTGGATATCCGTTGCTCCATTCAATACGTTGAAATATCATCTTCATTAGATAATATTAGAGCCTATATGCTCTTCGTGATTATCAAGTCTCTTTCGAGAAGTGTGCCAAAGCTTAGAAGTCTCTGTTCAAGGAACTTGGAGATCTACGATGTTTTTTCAAGGATTTATTTAAGTTCACTCCTTTGAAGCTTTTACTTCTTCAAAATTGAAAAAAAGAGTTACAATTTTTTATTAACTTTTAACTACAAAACATGAGCCTAATCAATAGAAAATTATTTATATTTCAAAAAATTGTGGAACTATGTAATTGGAAAACTATTTATATTTTAAAAAATTATGGAACTATATGAGTGGATTGAAGGTAGAACCCTCTAAAAATGTCACTTTGGAGCAAAAAGAGTAATTTTAAGGAGGCCATAAGACGATCTTATGGGTTCTTATAAACAATGTGAATAATCATATTAGACATTCCTTTACCGACTTTACCAATGCCAAAGAAGCATGAGAATACTTAAAGAAATCTCATGTTAAAAGTGATGTAACACAACATTACGTGATAAAATATTCTCACTAAGACAAGGAGACAAAAAAGTGAATTAGTTTTATAGTGAGTATTCTAATATTTGAAATCAATTACATGGATATAAAAGGAAGTGTATTGAATGTCTTAGTGAAAGACAATGTGAAGAAAATGAAGACTTCGTACATCAATTTTTCAAAAACCTTAGAGAGAAATTCGAAGGGATAAATAATCTCTTATACATCGTAAGCCCTTATCGACTAAAGAAGAGGTTATTATTGACCTCCAAATGGTGAAAACAAGACTTAACGAAGGTAGGCTTTAAAAAGATTTTGCCTTAGTTGCATCAAAACTCGGAGCACACATTAATACATATCGACCTCAACATTTCAAGATCGAAGGATCAAGTGAGATAAAGAGAAAAGTTATTTGTCATTTTTGTAAAGAGGTCGAACATATTAGGCTGAATTGCCCAAGATTAAAGGAGAAGGTGGCCTTGTAGATAACTAGAGCTTTTCTTCCTAAATTCTTGCTTTGAATGGAAAAATAAAGCTTCTTGAAGCACAATTCAAGGAGACTCCATAAAAAAGTAAAGCTTCAATCGAAGGAAAAAGCAACCATTGTTGCGGTATACTCTACTTCCACCTATGATACTCAAGGTATGACTCCTTAGTTACTTAACTTAATTCAGGTGCTTCATTTCATATGATCTGCAATGAAAAACTTTTAAATTCATGCATAAGAAAACCTTTATCATATGTGTTAAACGCCAATGAAACTAAGCTAAAGGTCGACAAAGTAGGAGACCTTCAAACAAGTCTTCAATAATTCCTAAAATTAATGTTGTTCTAAAATTAAATTTAAATTTAATTTTCATATCTTAAAAAAATATCAGGTAATGATTGTGTTATAACCTTCTTCTCTACAGGATACATTTGTAAGAATATGATTCTTCAATTCACTTGAGGAATCCTAACCAATCGCCAATTACACAATCCAAGAAATGCCAAGAGAATAATCCACCGAATGCTTAGCGTTTCAATATGCAAAGTAAGTCAAATAATCAACCACTCAAGAAATCAAACAAAATATCCAAAGTCTTGCAAAACAATATATTTATTAAGGAACGAAAGCTTTATTTATAGAGCAAGATAAGAAGAAAATAGAGCATAATGAGATCAAGAGAGAGAGAGGGTGGGCCAAATAGCCGTTAGCGGTTGCTCGATGGTTAATCACCGATGGCTAGTTTGGGGCCTTGGCTTGAGCCCTAGTAACCCGACCATGCTAAGATAGTTTACGGAGCCTATCTAGGTATTCTTCAAATTCGTTCATGTTTTTGAATTTTCTAAATTTATCAAAACTTTATAGTTGATTCCATAATTTCGAAAAGTCATTGTGATAATCCCAAATGCTTAAGTTGTCTTACTTAAACATTATCATTTTTTCATCAAATCAATTTAAAAAAACAAACTCATCTTGAGAATGGATTATCTTTAAATACCCTCTTGTTTCAAATGCATTTTCAAAAATATTAATTCTATTGCAAAGTTTTTCATCTACATTTTAACAAATAATCCAAGTAATTTTTGCATTCATCCTTTCCCATATTTTTGAATTTTTTTTAGGCCTTGATGATATCATCTTCATAAAGCTCAACAATTTTCAATTTTGGTTCTTGAATATTATCATTAACATAATCTCAATAATCTTTTGATACAAAATACTTTTTCATCGTTCTTCCCCAACTTTGATAGCAATTTAGGTCGAGCAAACAATGAAACATTTTATTTTTACCTTCCATTTCTCACAAAGACAAGTTTTTGGAGATTACCTCAACCTTGAAATATCAAAGGCAAAGAGGCAAAATTTGCTTCAAGCTAGGCATGCTTTCCAATGCAGTTGTGTCTAATGATATTATTCCGAGTAGGCTATGATACCATGTAAGAATACGATTCTTAATTCACTTCAGAAATCCTAACCAATTACCAACCACACAATCAAAGAAATGCCAAGAGACCAATCCGCTGAGTGCTTAGTGTTTCAATACGAAAAGTAAGTCAAATAATCAAACATTCAAGAAATCAAACCAAATGTCCAAAGGGTTGCAAAACAACATATTTATTAAGGAATGAATGAGCTCTATTAATAGATGAAGATGAAAAGAAAATACAACATAATGAGATTAAAAGAGAGAGAGTGGGCCACTAGCCAATGGGGGTTGCTGAATCGTCAACCCCCGACAACTAGTTTGGGGCCTTGGGGCCCTGGCCCGAACCCTAGTGGCTCGTCCAGGCCAAGATAGTTTACGGGCCCTACTGGCCCGTACCTATTACATGCTTTAACAACATTGTACAGTATCGCTTCTTGAAAAAGGTGATTGGATGTAGACATAGAAAAGGATGACTCTATGTAATGGATTATATGCGTAATATTAGACATTTAAATATTTTGTCAAATGATGTAAACTATGGCACAAAAGACGATCATTTAAATGTTTAAAAGTTGTATAAATGTCCCATTAGAATAAAAACTTCTCTTACAAAAATTGTGTCTACAAAATAAAGCATCTTTCATTTCTAAACAAAACATATGTTATAAGCAAACCTTTCGAAATTGTATAATCAGATGTTTGGGACAATGTTGTAATTAGCATATTAACAATAAACATGCATGATAAAGGTTTTCTTATGCATGAATTCAAAAGTTCTAATTACTACATCATAAAAAAACAATGATGACGCATGTCTATTGCGATACATGTACCTAAATCATATTAGTTCAGGTATAGATACATTTGTATCGTGTATCGTATGATATAATACAATATTTATGACATTGGTTTCGGGTCTTGCACCCATTATGTCAAAAGGAGGTGTCTCCTATTATGTCATCTTTATTCAAGACTTTACTAAATATACATGGGTAGTATATCTATTAAAGGAAAAATGAGATGTTATAAAAAAAAATTGTTACATTCCATAACCTTGCTAAGAATCAATTCGATTATAAAATCAAGGTATTTAGTCGAACTCAAGAGGAGAATTTGTATAAAATGAGTTTCAAAGGTATCTTAAAAACCATGGGATCTTCCACCAAACTTCTTGTACAAAAACTCCTTGACAAAATGATATTTACAATCAAAAGCATAGGCTCATTGTGGAAACTACTAGAACCTTATTAGTATCTAGTGGAGTTCCTAAAAATCTCTGAGCAAAAGCCATTATGACATTTGTCTATCTAATAAATAGCATGCCTTTTTCACTATTACAAAATATTTATCCTATTAAAAAAAATTTAAACTTACACCTAACTACTCTAGATTAAGAGTATTTGGGTGTAAATGTTTTATATTTACAAACAAAAAAGATAAACTATCTCCACGTGCATTCGAATGTGTATTTTTGGGGTACAAAATAAACAAGAAAGGTTATAGTTGTTATGATCCCAAGAACAACAAGTTTTATGTGTCAAGAGATGTTAAATTCTTTGAAAATGAAATTGTATTCCAAAAACAAGATAGTGATCCGATCGATGATACATTGATACTAGATATTCCTTTCTAAGTGATATTTTAGGTAATCAAAATATAGATCAACCTTACAAATCAATGTCTTCAAGGCATATTGTGACTCCTTTTAGGAGAAACCCAGAAGTCATTGATCCTATTCTAAGAAAATTTATTAGAGATTCTAGACCTCCCAAGAGATTCGTCTCTTATGAAACGATTTCTCCAAGACACAACGCCTTATTAACTACTATTCTATCTATAAAAAAACCTAAGATGTTTAAGGAAGCTCAAACATCTTAGAATTGGATTCAGGCCATAAATGAGGAATTAGATGATCTATATAGAACACAAACATGGAACATTGTAACACATCTCAAAACCAAAAAACCAATAGGGTGGTGATGAGTATATAAAATAAAGACCAATGGTGATGGTACCCTAGAACGATACAAAGTTAGGCTAGTAGTTAAAGGATACTCTCAAAAGTATGGTATTGACTACGAGAAAATCTTTGGTCCAATTGCTAGAATGATGACTATTAAGACTCTTATTGCTCTTAGTACAACTAAAACTAAAATATTTTTCAAATGGATGTCAATAATGGCTTTTTAAATGGATGGCTAAAGGAAGAGGTCTATAAAGAACATCCTTTAGGCCTTAACATCTCAAAAAAACAAGTTTTATATGGACTTAAGTAAACTCCTAAGGCTTGGTTTGATCAAATGAGTGAGTTTATGATATGCAATGGCCTTATTACCTGTTACAATGATACTACGTTGTTTATAAAGCAATCCATTGCAGGTATTATAATTCTCTTGCTACATGTAGATGATATGATCATCATCACAGGGAGTGATGTAATTGAGATCCAAAACGTAAAATGAGACCTTGGTAGGGCATTTGAAATGAAGGATCTTTGACATCAACGATACCTTTTAGGCATTGAGGTAATAAGAAATTATAGAGTTTTCTTTTTGTCTAAAACTAAATTTGTTAATGATATTGTTGTTAGATCTGGGGCTAACAAATGACAAGGCAGTTCAGATACCTGAGGTGGTTAACCAAAAGATGAGACTTACAAATGAACCATTAAAAGACCCCACTCCTTACAAACATATGATTGGATCGTTAACATACCTGACTATCACTCGTCCTGACATCACTCATGCATTACATATTGTAAGTCAATTTCAACATGCCCCTACGACTATACATATGAGTGTGGTCATGTGGATCATCCAGTATGTTCGATTTACCACTAAAAAGGGAGTATTGTTGTCTTCTTCCTCCAACCTGAGTTAATTGTTTATACTAATGCCGATTGGAGAGGTAATGTTATAACAGATTATTATCTTTCTTGGAGACTCTTATCTCATATGAAGATGCAACAAGCAACAAAATGTGTCGCTCTCATCTATTGATACAGAACACAGAGAAATTGCCAACACAACTACAAAATTAACCTGACTAAAAGACTCCATCAAGGTCTTGGGATACCTCTTGAAGCTACCTCGATTATGTATTATGACAACAAAAGTGTTATATATATAGCCAATAATAATACATTTCATGAAGGCATCAAGCACATTGAGATGGACTACCATTATATCCATGCAGAACACTTACAAGAGAACTTAATGTTACACCTTGTGACATCAAAGTATCAATAGATAGATGTCTTCACTAAATCACTTCCACCCCACGATTCCAGTTCCTAGTTAGCAACCTTTCGGTAATGATACCGAAAGTTTGAGGGATAATATGTATATTTTACTGCATTTTTCTGATTGTGAAAATACACATTTTTAATTAGGCTCATCATGCACCAGGGCCATCAGTGTCGCTAGGCACCAGGGCCACCAATGGCTAGATTACTAGCCGTTGGACCCTTCCAAGTTTCCAACAACTCTTTTTACTGATTGTTTTTCATGTTCAGTTGCAACCTCTCTTCTCTATAAATACCTCAATATATTCAATAAAGATTAAGTCTTCTTAGCCAATTTATATATTTTTTAGTGTATTTGTTATTGTTAGTGCATTTGCTATTATTCTAGCTTTGTCTAAGGCTTTTCATAGTCATCCTTTAGTGGCTTACATACATGTATTGGATATTCGTTGCTCCATTCAACCCGTTGAAGTATCATCTTCACTACAAGCCGAAGCATTGTATAGGCCATTGGGGAAGCAAGAGCCCAAGACTAGGAGTCCACAAAAATGATTAGAATCAAACACCTCCAATGGTGGCTTATCAAGGTCCTAAAAAGATATGGAGAGAAAAAAATGATTGTTTATCTAATAATAGTTGCAATCAAAATGTGCAGTAGCTTTCCTATATATAGAGACTAATATTACGGATACTAACTTGTAATATCAACTGTTATTTATTTATGCATTTGACTCGCTAACTATCTTATATTTCAACTAAAGCCAAAGCCTGGTAGAAGCCCTCTTGGGGCAAGGGTCCAACCCTGTCTGTCACTTTTTTTTTCACACACCTCCAGATGGTGCTTCCTCCAGGCCAAGGGAGGAAAAGGAGAAAGTGGATTCTTATCAAATAGCAGTTGCAGTCAAGTACCACAAAATTTCCAATACTAATAAAAATCCTCGCAATTGTGAATATTGTTAAGAAGGCGAATCATGAAGGTTGCGGTTGTATCTTTTCCTTACTTTAGTACAGTACTTAGTGTAATGATGTGTCTTTAGTCTTGTTTTGTTTTTAAAGATAGCTTTAAATTAGGTTCATTAATGGCATTGATATAATTTCATTTATTGTTGTAATGGTGGTATTTAAGGAAAAACCCTACCAGCAGAAGTGATTAATTCTGAAATAAGAGAGAAGAAAGAGAGGGTGCAATCAGCGGCAGAATCCCTGGCCGACTGCCCCAATTTCCATCTTCTTTACTTCATCACTTGTTTTCTTGTATATGATGGTGAAATCGTGACAAAGATCAATTAAATCAAGTATTGAGAGTTCAACCCTTAATAGATGCCATTATAATATCACTACAAGAATACAGGTCTGCAGAACAGCATTAAAATTCTTCTAGAATGAAGCAGATTTACAAAAGCATAGGCTTTCCATGTTACCTTTCATTGCTTGGATATCAGATCCTCAGACCCAAGGCCATAGCGATGAGGCAGAAGTCACCAACAAATCCAAAACTCCAATAAAAAATTTGGCATTGAAAAATGGATTTTGAAGATCCGATATCATCCGGTACCCAGTTCTTCATCTTCAAGGACTAGCAACTCTGCATCCATTTCTCAGAATGGAATTCTATGAAAGCTTAGAGATTCTCTTTCACTTCTCCGGGGTAATACACTCCATGCCTATGCTGACATGGCATAAAACATTACTGCTCCGAAACCTTTTTCCCTGAG
The DNA here is from genome assembly GCA_036023115.1 of Brasenia schreberi. Lineage (NCBI taxonomy): Eukaryota > Viridiplantae > Streptophyta > Magnoliopsida > Nymphaeales > Cabombaceae > Brasenia > Brasenia schreberi. The sequence goes on along the minus strand of JAYKKT010000090.1, from coordinate 9,452,339 downwards.
AACCAGCCAGAAATTTCATCATCAGAATCAGAATCAGTCAAATTGCTACAACCATCGTCGCCACCCAAATCTGTAGAACCATCTTTTAAATGCCTATGGTTTGATATTGTACGCTCACGATTTCCCAGATCCCAACCCAATGAGATGCCACTTTTACCACCACGCATAGGAAAATCCTTAAACTTGAAAAGCTCATCCTCCTTAGTATCCCAGAATCCATCATCAGTTGGATCACCTTCATCTTTAACAAATGCGACTGTGGACCCTCGACAATCAGATTGTTTAGTACCAAATGGTCCAAAATTGCCTTCAGGGCACTCTGATTTTGGTCTTTTCCAGTCACACTTCAAGCACACCATGTTCCTTCTAAAGTTGATATAATTGCACCTGTGAGGAAGACACCATTTGCATGCCATAACCAACTTGTGCAGTTTTCTGATCCATTTGACAAGATCAAATGGTCAAAGTCAAACATTATTCAATCAATAATAAGGGGGTAAACTTACGATACACACTCCCATTCACCAGGATTGAGCTCCCTCCTAGGAGGCTTCTCTCCACACTGCAAACACTTGCAGTTCTTTGCAAAGTTTAGAAAATTGCACCTGAGAAATGCAAGTCAACTATGAGACAAGTAGTTAAGAGGTAAGAGGTAAGAGGAAACACTATAAACACAAACTACTCTCAATCAAATCAGATCAGTCAAAAGATTTTTCTCCCATAATCTATCCAGGCCTCTTGCTAAAGATTGTTTCCGTTGGTGAAGTTGCAGACAGCATCAAATTAAGGTGTGTATGCAGCTTTTTGTCCTTTACAATTCTTTTCACTGTTAGGAATTGCTAGCTTTCAGAAATGTTTGTCAGTTGGGTACTATAAATTTGTTTCCTGACATCCTTGATTGATAATTCGAACGACATGGGTCTCCGAGCGGCAACATTTGTTTATTGTTGGGTAAGTTCCTTCTCCACAATCTCATATGTGTAGCATTTCAAAATCATCACTAATTTGAACTAATTTTGCAGCTCATGTGGATCACTGCCACAGATTAATAACGGCGGGGGAAATACTGAACAATTCAAAGTGTAACTTTACCTGTGAAATTTGATATTCATTAGCCAAACTGGCATGTTTAAAATAAGTATTTAGATCCACAATTCGCTTTATCGTGTTGTTAGCTTTTCCACGTGATATAACAATTCAAACTTTACATCCTTGAGCTGTCATTTTGGATCCCATATCGTGTTATCATAATAATGATTGAACCTTCTATTAAGAATCACATTAACATGACAAAAAAACCTTCAATCAATTCCTTTTTGGAAGTTCTTGGTCTTTATCTTTTGGAAGCTGGCTGGGTTTCAATTATCATCCACCAGTTCTCTTTCTGAAAGTATTTGCCTATTATTTTCTTGTTCAGCTTTCTGAAAGTATTTGCCTATAATTCTAGAGGAAAGAATTATCGAACGTAGGTTAAGACAAGTATCAAGTACAACAGAGAACCAATTTGGGTTCATGCCAGGCAGATCTACTATTGAAGCGATTCACCTTTTGAGACGTCTTATGGAACATTTTAGAGCAAAAAAGAAAGACTTCACATGATATTTATTGATCTAGAAAAAGCTTATGATAGGGTACCGAGGGAGGTTCTTTGGAGAACTTTGGAAAAAAGAGGTATCTCATTGACATATATTAACCTTATAAGAGACATGTATGATGGTGCAAAAATATGTGTGAGGATTCATGAAGGAACGACAGACTTCTTTGAAGTTAATATTGGGTTACATCAAGGATCAACTTTAAGTCCATACTTATTTATAATGGTGATGGATGAGTTAACAAAACATATTCAAGATGAAGTACCTTGGTGTATGTTATTTGCAGATGACATTGTATTAGTGGAGGAGTCTAAGGAAAAAGTTAATAGAAAATTGGAACTATGGAGAGAAACATTAGAAAGCAAAGGCCTCCGACTTAGTAGAACAAAGACAGAATATATGGAATGTAAGTTTGATCATTTGGTTACTTCAGAGGACATAGAAATTAAAATTGGCACATATTGCATTCCTCGAGGAAAGTTTTAAATACCTAGGGTCAATTTTTCAGAGTGATGGAAGAATTGATGGAGATGTTACACATAGAATTAATGCTGGTTGGTTAAAATGGAGAGGAGCATCGGGTATTCTTCATGATAAGAAGATACCATTAAAATTAAAAGGTAAATATTATAGAGCAGCAATTAGGCCTGCCATGTTTTATGGTTCTATGTGTTGGTCAGTTAATCATCAACATGTACAAAAGATGTCTGTGACAGAAATGAAGATGTTGAGATGGATGAGTGGTTATACAAGAAAAGACCGTATACATAATGAGGTTATTAGAAACAAAGTAGGAGCGGCACCAATAGAGGATAAAATGAGAGAACATCGTTTAAGATGGTTTGGACATATAGAAAGAAGATCAAAAGAAGAACCTCTAAGAAGGTTAGAAAAACTAAATTTGAAAAGTATTAAAAGAGGTAGAGGACGACCACAAAAGTGTTGGAAAGAAACAATAAAGAACAATCTAGCTTATTGGGAGTTAACTGCTAACATGGCACAAGATAGGGATCTGTGGAAACAAAGAATCCATGTAGCCGACCCCGTATAGTATGGGAAAAGGCTTAGTTGTTGTTGTATAGAAGCTATAGCTTCTTAACATGTACGTTTAATATTTTTGGCTGATTTAGTTGCCACTTTTATTTCTGTTTTGAAGCTGACCCCATCTAGTATGGGAAAAGGCTTAGTTGTTGTAATCTATCCAGGCCTCTTATTTTGGATTTTCGATTTTTAAAATTATCTAGCCTCTTGTGCCGAAGAACAGGATGGTGGTGGGTTCACCATTGGAGCAGCATTTGTCCATGCCCAACTTATGATACACAAGGTTCACCTTGTCATTTGTTCAATATTTCTGGCCCAACAGCAGCAGACAACTAGCTACCTGCTATTTGACATTTTCCTATCCAGGCCTATTTGATTAACCAATTTATGAATCTTTTCGAAAAATGTTGTGATTCAAAATCAACATATAGAACATGGTTGAATGCAAGAAGTTGACAAGAGGATGTACTTGGCACATAACCAGTCTCCCTTCTTCATCAGCATTGGCTCAGTCTCATCTCTTATTTTCTTAAGCCTCTCTTGGAACAATCCATCACATCTTAAGCACTTAAGATTCTTTGCAAAATTAAGAAAGTTGCACCTGCAAATATAAATAAAAGAATTAAGAAAATGATAACTGGTTATGTGAAAGCAGATGCAAACAACAGAAACAAAACTAAGGAGATATACTTTGGGCAAATCCAATCCCCTTGCTTCATCGGCAGATCAACACGGGTCTGCAAAGTTAGATGCCTGACTGAGCTTTCAGCAGGCTTTCTTGTTGGCCATTGAGAAGCTGGTTTCAGAACATCTGGATCAATTTCCTTGGTACCAAACTGCACCATTTCTTTCAGCAGCCCCTTAACCGATTCTCTGGTGGTTTTTGTTGAACAAGCCCTGTTCTCAACTGATCTAGTAAGTTGATGAAGTCCATAACTCAGCAAAATTCTCATCACGTCTACAGTACGTCCACCTTCGTCTTCTCGTGCCTTAACATATGCTCTCTCGCATTCACCCCTTAAATTGCACATGCTGCAGACCTACATGCCAAACCCACTTTGCTGAGAAGTAAATGAAACAAAATGACACATTTCATACATAAAGTGCCACTTTCTAAACCTACATCTCCTTCCTCAATGCCCACAAAAGCCCTTAGCCGCTTCGCTGAGTTCACAACTTTTCTATCTATGCTTGGGCACCCACATTGCACAATATTGTGGATATCCTTTCTAGATAAGCATCTGCAACAAAAAGAAAGAAGTTCAAAATGATACATAATTCAAAAGAAGCAGAGCTGAAGAAGAAAAATATGCTTATATAGCAATAGAATAATTTGAATAGGATCTATTTTCAGAAACATGAGAGATTACCCTATGACTAAAAGATCTCCTCACTGCTCAATTTGTATATTTATCTTTTTGACCTCTAATGATGAAGAGAAGCCCCTTATTTTATTAGATGAAAACTAACTTCTACGTCTTCTCCCCTCTTCCTTAGTGGAATAAACTTGGCTATGTACGGCTCCTGACATTGAGGATCCCCATCATGAAAGAGTGGAAATCTTTCAGTGTGATGGTTAGATTTCTTAACTCCATGAAAACTAGCATTTAGGTTGTCAACAACTGCAACGCCACTTAGGATGACAAGCCTTAAGTGCTTAAACATTGCGTAAGCATATTTAGCGGAACACTAACATTCAAAATAAGCAAATACATTACAAGTACTACTTAATTCTATATAAGTAAAATAAATGTAAATCAGCACAATTCTGATAATTATGAAAATTTCCAAAATTTAACAAGGTCAATTACCATGAAACGTATCCCTGACTAATTGCTATTACATGCTCAAATTTACACTTCAAACATAATAGACAAATAAATATCCATGATTGTCCAAGGACGGTAAAGGATGCCTACAAAGAAAATTATTTTTGCAATAAGTTTATAAAAGACCTTTTTACGGATTTTGGAAATAAAGAACATGTCTTAACACAAGATCCGCTTCTTTTGGCTTAGCTCGAGAGATTGGAGTCAAAACCATGTGACTTTCAGCTTCCTGGAAAGTAGACATGCAATGCTCTCGGAAGTACCATCCAAATAGGAATCAACACAGTGGCGATCAGTCAAAGTTTGGGTCTTTTTCGCCGACCAAGAGTCTGGAACTGTTCTGATAGGCAGTGTTATCCGTATCGTACGATATGGTGCGTTACGTATCATATCGTGGGACGCCACGATATGATAAAGTTACCCATATCACTTCCATCAGGTTATCATACCGTATCGCACGATACACTAAGGAACAAACAGAAACCCACAGTTTTGTGGGTTTGTGGGCTTCTGTTTGCTTCCCTTCTCATGTGTTCATAGCTCCCCAACGCACTCTCTCCGTCTTTGGTGTTAAAGGCTCGAAAGAAAGTACTCTACATCATTCGTGGAAGCTCACAACTCAGATTGTTGTATAAATTTTGTATTTTTGAGAGATTTTTTCTTTGTATTTGTTATTTTTTGGTGTTATTTATATTTTTTTGAATGACAAAATATGAAGTTATTAAGTGCGTAGATATTATTTTTATTGCATTCATGAAGTGGGAGAGTCACACTCTATTGTGAAGATTGGGGATTTATGAAATCCTTTTATTTTAAGGTTTTTTATTAAATGGAAGTGCTCAATTGAGATGGCAGGAAAGGGTGTTAGGGACTCCCAATCCCGGTTTGATGATCCGGCATGGCAGTGGGGTACAACAATTGAGGGTTCCAGATTGAAGATCAAATGTTTGTTTTGTGAGAAGGTGGTTAGTAGTAGAATTTCACGATTGAAACACCACTTAGCAAGGACTAGAAAAGAAGTTGCTCCTTGCACGAGCAGAGTTACAATATTGCCAAAAGTCATTAAATGACAATGTCTTCAGATGATTGAGAGCATACATGAGAGGAGACAACAGAATGATGATTTAGGGATATTTGAGGAAGAAGATGATAATGCTATTGGATTGACCAATACTATTCCTTCATATGGTGGAACAGAGGTTGATAGTAGTTCTCGACCATCAAACAGGAGAAAGAGGGTTGCTAAAGATTTTGCAAGTGGAAGAAGCTCAGGAAGTAGAGAAAGAGGTTTTTCTAGCATACATTCATTTTTTTTCTCCTAGCAATATACATGATGCTAATCTGAAATTCGTGCTGCTATGGCTTCAGAACAACTACATGATCAGACAGATTTTGCAGTTGACAGATGGTTTTATGATGCATGCATTCCATTTAATGCAGCAAACAGTTTTCATTTTCAAGCAATGACAGATGCAATTGCTAATATTGGTCCAGGATACAAGATATCCTCTTATCAGAAGTTGAGAAGAATGTTATTAGATAAGACCATCATTGAAGTGCAAGAATATTGTTCGACTTTGAGATACTCATGGAAGGAGACAGGATGCACTATCATGGCAAACGGATGGACAGATAAGCGAAGAAGAACTTTGTTAAACTTTCTTATCTATTATCCTAAAGGACTTATGTTTTTTAGATCTCTAAATATGTCACGAGAGAGGCATACTGCAGAGATCCTAAGGCAAGAGTTTAATAAGGTGATATGTGAGGTTGGGTTAGAGAATGTAGTCCAATTCATTACAGATAATGCAACTAACTATAAAGTTGTTGATAAGGAGTCAGTAGATACTTATAGGACTTTCTATTGGACACCATGCGCAACCCATTGTTTAGATCTCATTCTTGAGGATATTGGTGAGATTGATGAGATAAAGGCAGCAACTGAGTGTTGCCAAGATATCACCAAATTTATCTACAATCATGCCTTTGTGTTATGTATGATGAGAAGATATACATATGATGTAAAGCTTCTTCGTACAACTCCAACTCGGTTTGTAATTAATTTCTTATATATACAGAGCATTGTGAGACAGAAGCAAGCCTTGAAGATAATGTTCTCCTCAGATGAGTGACAATAATTTACAAAGTTGCCTCAAAATATAAGAAATAGAAAGTTGAATGAGATTTCAAAGACAGTCCTCAGGAATACATTTTGGAATGCAAGTGTTAGACTCTTGAGGATTACATGTCATTTACTAAAGGTTTTCAGATTGGCGCATAGCGAGGAGAAACAATCTATGGGCTATGGGCTACCTTTATGAAGCCACGGATAAGGCAAAATAAGTCATTAGAAATAATTTTAATAAAAGAAAAGGGATTATGTACCCGTGTGAAACATTATAGATAATAGATGGAACAAACAATTGCATTAGCTAATTCATGCAGCACCATATTACCTAAACCCAGCAATAAGGTACTCAACAAGTTTCAAAAGGGACAGTGAGGTTAATCGAGGCCAATGTTGTTCGATGCATATCGTATCATATATCATTTTGGTCCACGATATGGGCGTATCATAGCGTAGCATACATTAATATTAAAAAATTAGTAAAAATCTAAAAAAATTAAAAATAGAAAAAAACATGATAATTACAAAGAATTCATATAATGCAAAGTTTAGTATATATTGATTATTCACCATTGAACAATTAAAAAAATACATATTTTGAAGCAAAAAATGAAATAACAACAACAACAATTAAGCCTTTTCCCATACTAGACGGGTCAGCTAAGCAAAAAATGAAATACATTTACATTTACATATTCTAATCAGGATCATCAACTAAATAATCTTCTTCTTCTCCTTGCTAAAGATTCTCACCACCTTTACTTGAAAATCAAAATCTTGAACTCCTTGATGATATTGTTGCACTTCTTCCAAATTAATACATGCAATGTCTTCTTCGATTAGGAGTGCATTTTCTTCGTTATCTTCCATAATTCACTCCTCTAATATATCAAAATCAACAAACTACTATCTTTGTACATGTAGTTGGCACATTTGCTCATTTTCATATGTGAGCAAAACGATGAGCTCAATCTCTTTGATTATTGAATCTATGACACCCCAGTGATGTGATATTGTTACTTGATGATATCCTCTCTTTTTCTTACTAGGGACTAGCTTTTTAACTAATGCTTGAAGTGGTTTGAAATAGAAGGATGATGGAGATGTTGTGGGTCAAAATCAGGTCATATGTGTGCAAACAATATCAAATCAAATAAACAAATAATAATGGTGATTTAGCTGAGAAGATGGAGGAGGTGCAGTCGGTGCAGTCGCCGCACTCTAATCACTTTCTTTTCTCTGCAAAAGTACAATCGGCTGATAGGGTTTGAACTCTTAAATATCAGTTGTAGAAAGATTCTCTAAATTATAAGAATACCATTAATGAGGCTTATTTAAAGCTAACTTTAAAAACAAAGAAAGAAAGATAGATAAATAACAATGATAAGAATGATTATATCGGTTGTTGATATCTTTTCTGTTTTGCAGAATTCTTTAACACTCCCCCTCAAGTTGGGTGAAAGATGGATGTTACACCCAACTTGCTACATAATCTCATCAAAAGGTTTCTGTTAAGTGCTTTAGTAAGAATATCAGCACACTGACTTCCTGACCTCACATGTTCTAACTGAAATTCCTTAGTGTGTATGCTGTGTCATATAAAATGGCAATCAATTTCAATATGTTTTGTCCTGTCATGATAGATTGGATTAGAGGCTATCTGTATTGCTACTTTACTATCACAAAATATAGGTACAGGTTCATCTGAATATAGGCCTATCTCTGTTAGTAAGGAACCCAACCATTTTCCTTCACATATGCCTGATGCAATTGCTCTATATCCAGCTTCTGTCGTTGATCTTGCTACCACTTATTGTTTCTTGCTTTTTCATGAAACTATATTGCCTCCAACCAGGGTTATATATAATGTAGTTGACTTTCTATCATCTGTAGAACCTGCCCAATCAGCAAATGTATAAACTTCAATTTTGTTGTGACCATTGTTTTTATATAGAGCTCCTTGTCCCAGTGTAGCCTTTAAGTATCTTAAGATATGAAAGACAGCATCCATATGAGATTTTGACGGTGATTGCATGAATCTACTAACAATACTTACTGCATATGCAATATCTGGGCGTGTAATGGTCAAATATATAAGTTTTCCAACAAGTTGTTGATATCGAGTTGTATCCACCTTATCATCACCATCATCTATTCGAAGTTTATGATTGACATCCATGTGAGTATATATTGGCTTGCAATTTTTCAATTTAACCTCTTATACTAGGTCCAATGTATATTTCCTCTGATTCAGAAAGACGTTAGTACCTAAGTACCACCTCAATACCTAGAAAATAATGTAATCTTCCCAAATCCTTGATATCAAACAGTCGATGTAGATCCTGTTTCAATTTGTGAATTTCTTCACTATTGTAAACATCCTGAAATCCCACGAACTTCTCAAAAATAACCTGGTTTTGTAAAAGCAGCCCCAAAGGGCTATTTTGAGTCTGGAAACCCAGGAGCCTTCCAGGCAATCCTGTACATATGTTTAAACTATATATATTTTAAAATATGTATAATATGCTTTTAAAACCTTTTAAAACATATTTTGAAACCCCACGAAGCAGCTTGGCCTGATACAAGCAGGACCAGAAGAGCTAAAGAAAGACCGAAACCGGAGCACGTGTCGAGCCCAGCACAGCAACTCTCGTGTCGAATCCACCCCTAGGATCTCGAACATCCAAGTCCCTGTTATCAACAAAAATCATGAAAAATCATCTCCGAAAGGTGAAAACAGAAGCAGACGACCATGTTGGCGAAGACCCAACGCAGACGGAGTACTGATGCTGTCAGACCCCGCACAAACTGTTCGTTTCGAACATACCCTGAAGGAGTCAGAATTCAGTTTGGATTGGATCTGGACCATATATATCCAGATCCCAATCCAAACGTATATGTGGATTTAGATTTGGATTTGGATCCAAAGATCCAATCCAATATCTACATCCATGGCCCACATCACCTTCTCTTAAATGGAGGTGGGGCCCACTTGAAATTCACGTGGGATTATGGGCATGAGAGAGAGTGGGGAGGATAAGCATGAGGGAAATTGTATTAAGCTTGACTTGTGTGTCAAGTTTGGGGTTAATCATGTGGGTTAGCCTAATTAGTGTGGGTTTAAGCTTGTATGAGCCAAAACCTAACCTAGGGCTGCACCAACATGAGGCAATGAAGTCTATGGGTTATATACAAAGGGATCTTCCTAACCCAATCCTAAGCCAAAACCCCTAATCCTAGCCCTTTACCCTAATCTCGGCCTAATCCTAGCCTAATCACCTAACTCACTTCCCTAATCCCGGCCTAATCCCAACCTAATCACCTAACCCACCTCCTTAATCCTTCCCTAAACCTAGCCTAATTCCCTTAATCCTAACCTAATCCTAGCCTAAACACCTAACCCACCTCACTAAACCTCACCCCAAAACCAACCCACCTAGCTAAGCCCTAAACCACTAAACCACCCCACCTAAAACCTAGCACACCATATCCCTAAAACCACTTAAAACAAAATATCTGGCCCCCCCTACAAAACCAGCCCACCTTATTACCACACCACCACCACCTAACCACCAAACCGCCCTCTCAAAACCAGCCCCAACCGCCCCTTTGAAACCTATAAACCCCCCCCCTAGTGGGCGGGTTTTTCAACTTTTCCAGCCAGCACTTGGGCCAGTCGAGCCCTCTCTCACCTTGCTCTCTTCTCTCACCTGCTCCACCACTACCCCCGGCCTGCACCACTCCACGCCACCACTACCTCCCGGCCTGCTCCACTCCACGTCGCCACCAACTGCCCGGCCAACTCCATCCACCTTCCACCCGACTGCCCTCCTTCCACACACCGACCTCCCTCTCCTATCCGGTTAGTACCTCATCCCAACTTCACCCTATCTTCTCTCCCCCTCCACTCTCAGCCACCCCATAGCACCCTACCTTAGCCTAGTTTTCACTCCACTCAACCGGCCACCACCTAACTACCCGCCACCCTTCAAACACACCCAACCGCATCACCCGCTTCCCTACCTTCCTCCTTAGTGACACCCCAGCCACCTTACCTTGCTCCCTAGGACCTGCCCCTTCCACTCTCAACCACCCCTTAACTCCACCTTCCATAGCACCCTACCTTCCCATCCGTGACATCCCCTAGCTACCCCAGTCGGCCACCACTTAAACCTCCCCTAGTTGGCCAGTCACAGCCGACTGCACCCAAGTCATCCGGCCAGTCACACCCTCTTCCTTAAACCATCCTCCTTAGTCACCCATTAGCTCCACCTTCCCTAGCATCAGCCCTATACCTTAGTGACCCTCCCTAACCACTTCAGCCCGAGACATCACGGCAGCACCCCCCTAGCAGTCGGCAAGTCCCCAAGGCGCCACACCCGTGCTCCTTTGTCACCCGACCATACACCCTTAACGTGCCATTCCGAGGAGCTCCCTCTTGCAGCCCAAGGCGACGCCCAAGCCCAAGCTCAAGCAAGTCACCTCCGGACCAGCTATACGTAAGTGCCTAACTCGGTCCTCATTTGTAGACTTGCTTAAGTTAAATTAAATTTGATACGGGGTTGTAATAACGGAGCATTGTCTCCCCCCGCTTATAATAACGTGGCTTGGCACACCCACACACACGTGCACTTGAGCCTACCTCGCTCTTAGTTGTGCACGATTTTGAACACACACGGGCCTAATCAGCCCTTAAGATATAAATTTATTTATATACTTTAAGTTGTGTGGGGTTTTGCTTAAGTTGTGTGTGTTGTCTTTCAATACTCGCACTCACACACATTGAGCTTTCGCTCTTATTTGCAAGACCCAAGTAACGGCCGTGTTATATTTCCCTTGGGTTTAATTTCATGTCGTATGTGTAGTATTTCAATTATACACTCACACACATTGAGCTTTCGCTCTTACTCCCAAGACCTTAGTTAAGGCCATATTGCAATTTATATTTGGGTTTAATTTCATGTTGTGTGCGTAGTACTTCCTCCATCGCACTCACACACATTGAGCTTTCGCTCTTACTCCCAAGACCTTAGTTAAGGCCATATTGCAATTTATATTTGGGTTTAATTTCATGTTGTGTGCGTAGTACTTCCTCCATCGCACTCACACACATTGAGCTTTCGCTCTTACTCCCAAGACCTTAGTTAAGGCCATATTGTAATTTATATGTGGGTTTCATTTAAGTCGTATGAGTTGTCTTTCAATATATACACAACACCCACGCAACACGTTGGCGACCTTCGGGCCCATATATATTATAAGTATTTCCCTTTCGGCTATGTCTTTAAGATTTGGGTTTTAAGGTTCAGCAGTGTGCGTAGTCTTTACATATATACACGACACACACTTGCACTATTGAGCCTTTCCGCTCTTAAGATATAGCCATATTTCTCTTTTGCAATTTTCCTTCCGTAATTTCCCTTCGGCAATTTATATTATAAGTATTTCCCTTTCGGCTATGTCTTTAAGATTTGGGTTTTAAGGTTCAACAATGTGCGTAGTCTTTACATATATACACGGCACACACTTGCACTATTGAGCCTTTCCGCTCTTAAGATATAGCCATATTTCCCTTTTGCAATTTCCCTTCCGCAATTTCCCTTCGGCAAATTACATTAAAGTCATTTTCCTTCGGCATTGTCTTTCAATTTCGGGTTTTCCCTTTGGAGTTGCGTGAGTTTGCATTGCATATACGCCATACCACGAGTTAGGACGTTGCATCAAAGCAAACCCCATACTCCCGCTCAAACTCGCCACACTTAGGTTACGTGTTCATAACACACACCTAGTTGGCCCGAATAGAAATAAAAAGAAAGACATAGGCACGTGCAAATCCACGTGAAATAAAATCTAAAAACCCTACAAAAACAACCCAAGTCAAACACCTCAAACACGTTTTCGTAGGTTCTTATATTCCAAAACTCGATTTTTAAAAGCGTACAGACTGACCCTTGCGCATCGATGCAAGAAAGTCTACGACAAAAAGAGCTTGCTTGCTCACAGTCGCCACGTTAGGAGTCAGATTTAAAATATCTCTTCGCTAGCTTAAGTAAGCTAGCTGGCACGCCCTTTTGCTTAATTAGGACTTAGGCACACGAAAAGGTTCACTTCAGGCCTAAGAACCAGGAGCGGAAATTTTCTGCGTCTACAACTATCATCTCCTGTCACAATAATATCATCAACATATACTAATAATACTATCAGTTTTTTTCCTTTTTTGAAAAATAACGTGTGATCACTAACACTCTTCTGATATCCAAGACTAATAATGCTCTTATTGAATTTTTCAAACCATGCTCTAGGAGACTGTTTTAGTCCATAAATTGCCTTCTTTAACCTGCAGACCTTATTAGTAGAATTTACATATCCGGGTGGTAGCTTCATATCCACTTTTTCTTTGAGTTCTCCATGTAAAAATGCATTCTTTACATCAAGTTGCCACATGGTCCAATTCTTTTGTGTTGCAATGCTGATAATGACTCGTATAGATGTGAGTTTTGCTAAAGGTGTTAATGTTTCTTCATAGTAAATTCCATATGATTGACTATAGCCACAAGCCACTAGTCTTACCTTATATCTTTCTAATGATCCATCAGCTTTAAATTTTACAGTATACACCATTTACAACTTACTGCTTTCCTTCCTGGTGGTAATTCAACTTCCTATGTCTGATTTTTTTCAAGTGCTTGGAGTTCAGATTTCATGGCTTCAACCCAATGTTTCTACTGAGAAGCTTCATTAAAATTCTTTGGAATAGGATATAATTCAGCCTTTAATACAAAATTCTTATAACTGGAAGATAATTAATCATAAGAAATGAATTGTGAAATTGGATACTTACCACATTATCTCTTTCCTTTTCTGTGAGCTATTGGAACATTCAAATCGTCTGCTTCAAATGGAATAGTCTATGAGAGATCAGAGGAATCTGAGGTAGGTACTCCCCCTTGGTTCGTGGTGTCTGTAAGATTGGGCATAATTATATTCCTCTTTCCCTTTTGATACACTTGAGTCTCTTTTTCTTCTTGTTGTTGATCATCTTCATTAACAATATGCTATTCATATGTCTCATCGTCAGTAATATTTATCGGAAGCACAGTATCTTCAATAGTAGAGTATGACTCATCAGTAGGATTGTCAAAGAAGGAAATATTTTCAAAGAATGTTACATACATGGAAATGTATTTCCTATGTGAGTTTGGATCATAACAAACATATCCCTTTTTTCACCAGAACACCCAATAAAGACACATTTGACAGCACTTGATCAAGTTTGTCCCTAAACTGATTGTCAATATGAACATAGCATACACATCCAAACACTCTAGGAATAAGATGAAATTGATTAGTATCAGGTTTAATCATGTAAAATGGAGATTTTCCACCAAGAACAACAAAGGAAAGTCTGTTCATGAGATACACAGCTGTAAGAATTGCATCTGGCCAAAAATACTTTGGAACTTTGTGATCAAGCAAGAGAGTTCGAGCAATTTCCAAAATATGTCTATTTTTTCTTTAAGCAACTCCATTTTGTTGAGGACAAGAAGTTTGATGAAGAATCCCATGGCTTTGAAGATATGATTCCAAAACAGAATTACAAAATTCACCACCACTATCAGATTGAAGAATCTTAATTGCATATCCAAACTGAGTCTTAATTAGATTGTGAACCATAGAGAAAATAGATGGTATTTCGGTCTTTGATTTCACAAGGTAAATGAATGTGAGTCTAGAATTGTCATCAATGAAAGTAACAAAGTACTTAAAATTGCCCAAAGAAGGTGTCAAACATGACCCCATACATCATAATGTATTAACTCAAATGGAACTGACAACTTAGTTACTACCAGAAAATGATGCTCTATGGTGTTTAGCTCTCTGACATACATCACATTGAATAACCATGTCTTTTGGAATTACAAAAGGAACAAACTCATGAATCTTAGAAACAGGTAGGTGTCCTAATCTACTATGCCAAAATCTTATTTCTTCTTTTGCTGGAGTAACCGCCAATGCTCTTCTCTGTATCGTAGGATGTGGACCAAGAAGTAAGTATAGCCCATTTTTCAATTCACCACATCCAAAAGGTTCTTCCCATCCTCAGATCCTGAAACAAAGGACTAGATGGAGAAAATGTGATTAAACAATTCATGTCTTTAACCAAAGAGCTTATAGAAAGTAATTTTACTGGAAATTTGGGAATGTATACCACTGAATTAAGTTTAAAATTCTTCCCTTCAATTTCTCTTGTTCCTTCCATTGGAATTAAGGAGCCATTGGCCATCTTTACATATTGAGGTGTAGAAGTAACTTTATATTCTTTAAAATCAAATTTATTTCCTATCATATGATCTGTAGCTCCTGAGTCAATCACCCAATAATTTGAATATACAGAATTTTTCCCAGAAAAATTACCACTTATACTATAGGAAGTGGGTTGGTTCTGCTCAAACTTTGAAGATGATGTTGAAGGATGATCACGAAGACGACTTTTTATATCTGAAAGTTGTTTTTCCAGTTCAGCCATTTCATCTATAGAATTTGGTTCAATTTTTTCGTTTTTAGATGTAGCATCCACATGACTACCATAATTTTTGTACTCTGCAAGTTTTCCGATAATTTCCCAGCAATGTTCTTTAGTATGTCTTCGTTTCCCATAATGCGCTTTGTAATTCTGTGATCTTCCATAGCCTCTTCCTGAATCTCTACATCTCTGATAGCTTATATTGTCTCTACCAACAAAAGCAAATTTTTCAGTTTGGATATGTTCTCCCATTTCTAGATTTTGTTTGTCTTCTTCTCTTAGTAAGAGTGAGTATACCGTCCCCAGTGATGGTAGGTCTTCTTTACTCAGAATATTCAGCTTGATTGAGTCATATTCTGGCAAAACTCCCCAAAGCAAATCAAACACTTTCCGAATTTCACTTTCCGTTGTTCTTTATTTCACACAATGGCTGCATTTATTTTCCACAAAATATGTCTGTTCATTCCATAATTCTCTATAATACTCACTGACTTATCTAGTACCTTGTCGACACCTTCTTATTTTCTCAATAATCTCATATTCTTTTGCTATATTACTTTATCTTGAAAATGATTCTTCAACTGCTCCCCAAATCTCTGCAGTTGATTCTAAATACATGAATGTTTTATTGATAGACTGATTCATTGATTGAAGAAGCCATGAGCTCACTAATGCATCATCTTTGGACCATCTTCAAAATCTGCATTCTCTGCATTGGGTTGTGGCTGGCTTGGTTTAATCATTGATAAGTTCCCACGAGCACAAAGAACTAATTCAATTGATCTTGCCCATTCTCTGTAATTTCTGCCTTCTAAACGGATATTTGTAATTTGAAAAGGCTCTTGTTTCTGTTCGTTGCCACCAATAACTAATTGTTGTTCTTCTTTCATTCTTTTCTCTATTATATATATGATTGAGTATATAAACTGATTTGTTATTTCAATTCAATATAGATGGAGTGCAATCTGAAGTTGAAGTCCCACGATGTGATGCACAACTGTATTATAAATCAGTATCAAAATTGCATACCTGATGATTCTGATCCTTCATTAATCGTAGTAAATCTTGTGTTTGCTTCTTGATGTAATAAGACCAAAGTTACCTGATGAAACTGATCCTTTAATGGTCGCAGTAAATTCTACGTGTTTGCTTCTTGATGCAATAAGACTTGGCCTATTATGTGCCAGGTTTTGTCTTGCTAGACAATACTGGCCAACAATACTAGCCGAATAATTTTCCTGTCCAGTTAACGATAGGCTTGGCCAACAATACTGGCCGAATAGCTTTCCTGTCCAGTCAATGACAGGTCAATCGCAGTATATTTCCTGTCCAGTCAACGACAGGCAAATGATATCAAATTCTCTGTCCAGTCAATGACAGGCCAATACAATATGGTGATGATTTTGTATCGATTATGTTATGTCCATCCAACGACAGACTGTTGCTTTCTAGCATAGGCTCCCTTCAACATTTTTCCTTACCTATAATGCGTATGCACACACTGATACCATGTGCAAACAATATCAAATCAAATAAACACATAACAATGGTGACAACTGAGAAAATGGAGGAGGTGCAGTCTGTGCAGTCGCCGCCCTCTAATCACTTTCTTTTCCTTGCAAAAGTACAATCGGCTGATAGGGTTTGAACCCTTAAATATCAGTTGTACAAAGATTCTCTAAATTACAATAATGTCATTAATAGGCTTATTTAAAGCTAACTTTAAAAACAAAGAAAGAAAGACAGATAAATAACAATGATAAGAATGACTATATCAGCTGCTGATATCTCTTCTGTTTTGCAAAATTCTTTAACAATATGATTACTTCTCATCTCACTTATCTCATCTCCCTTCACAAGTTGAGCTAAGCCTCACACACGCTAGTCATGTTCAACTTAATGGAAGTTGTGTAAGGTGAACCTTAAAATAGTGAAGCTGTGAAATGCTCACTCAATGAACTCAGACAACCAAATTGTTCTTCATTGTTTGTGATTTCATGAAATTATAAACTGGTAACAGAAATATACCTAAAAGTTGGCAACATAAAGGAAAATGATTTTGTCACAATTGTTATTTGTTCGTAAATTATTCTTATTCAATAAAATTCTTATAAACTAACCTGAATTTACATGTTACACGCATGCAGCTTGCAATCCCAAACGAGCATACCAGAGGATGACTTAGGGAGAAGCGAAGAGAGGCGAACAAAGGCCAAAAACTCGCAAAAAAAATTGAAAAAAAAATAGATTTGCCTATAGCAATTTGCAACCGCACTAATATGCGCCCAGGTAAATTGTTTATCTTTGTATTTAAGTTTCTTAAATCTTATATTATTGTGAATTAAGTCTCTAATATTTGTCTTTTTCTACAAATGTTTGGTGGAATAGGTTTGGAAGTGATTGCCCAAACCTTAGAGATTTTGCAATGAGAGTTATGAGTCAAGCATGTAGTGCAACAGGTTGTGAAAGGAATTGGAGTGTCTTTAAACACATCCATACAAAAAAGCGCAACAGATTGGAACATAAGCGACTCGATGACTTAGTTTTCATCCATTGTAACATGTGGCTTCGCCAAAGGTAATCTTGTATTAGTTACTACTTAAAGATTTAATTCAATATTTTGTTTGACTTCAATTGTTATTTATTTACTAATTACTTATCTTTCTTTCTTTTAGGCAATTAAAAAAGGTAAATAGAAAAGAAAGTCAATTTGATCTAATAAGTTTGGATAATTTTGATATATTAGAAGAGTGGATTATGAAAGATAACAAAAAAAATGCACTCCTAACCGAAGAAGGCATTGCATGGATTAATTTGAAAGAAGTGCAACAACATCATCAAGGAGACGAAAATTTTGATTTTGAAGCAAAACATGGTGAGGATCTTCAACAAGGAGAAGATAAAGATTATTTAGTTGATGATCCTGATTACAATATGTAAATGTATTTCATTTTTTGCTTCAAAATATGTAAAAAAATTAATTTTTTAATGGTGAATGATCAATATGTACTAAACTTTACGTTATATGAATTCATTCCAGTTATCTGATTTTTTCGGATTTTTTCTATTTTTTTAATTTTTACTATTTTTTTAATATTAAAGTACGATACACTACAGTACGATATGAATCGTATTGTGGACCAAAATGATACACGATACGATACGCGTCGAACAACACTGCTCATAGGGTCATATTGTCTTGCTTGTATCTTAGTCATCTCAACTCCAATTATAGTGATTCTTAAGGCACATGCAAATGGAATTCCTACACAAATCAACATAGGTGAAAGACCAAAAATGATTTTTTGACGAACTTCTGAAGTCGAAAAAGATTTCTTGTAAGGGATGGGTTAGTTGCAGGTTTGATTATGCTATCGAAACACAGAAAGGTCAAACATGAAACTCATCCAAAATGAACAAAATGAAGGGATTTATCAACTTTAAGATAGGAAAAGCTTACAACTATAGATTACAAGCTAAGAATTGAAAACATCAAAACATCATAAAGAAAATGAATGAAAATAAAAAGGCAGGTCTTGAAATGTGGTGATCCTTGTTTTCCTTCTCTTCATGCCTACTTATAGCCTTTCATGGGCAATCATTCCCACTTCTTCATGCTATAGAAATGGCTTAAAACTCCATCTTCGGATTCTCTACACAGGACTGCTGCTAATTTCAAAAGTTTAGGAACAGTACCACTTAATTAACAATAGATACACACTTCTTGAAGTTCAAGATTGGCTAAATTGAGGGGGGAGGTTTTTTGGTGTTAACAAAACCTAATAACCATCTCTATCACTTTTTCTTTTTCATCAATGCCTGCGAATCAATTTTTTGTGATTTGTATGGCTTGCAATTTAGCATTTTATCTTTTACCAATGCATATGGATCAACTTCCTTGTGATTTGTACTGCTTGCAATTCATCCAACTTTCGGTAGCACCGCATGGGATATCCATTAACCTCATTACTCTTTATTTCTAACTTTTGCCAGCTCTGCTACAATATCGTTGGCTTCTATCCCGAGTTAAAGTATAGAACCGCTTGGCTTGAAAGTATGTGTGAACTTAATAGAAAAACATGATTTAGAATATCAACTTACACGTGCGCCATCAACATCAATGAGGTTCACCACTCCTCTTACTCCTGAACTATCGGAATCTCAATAATATAACATGCAGTGGTAGGTAGCAGGCCAACTCCACTACGTATACATCACATACATATGATGAAAGAGAACGCTTCCCACTCGAGTATTCATTGGAAGTGACCAAATACCGCTGGAAAGAATCATATTAAATTTGTTAAAATGTTCTTGAATGTACCTAAAAGAATGAAAAAGTGGAATAAACAAGGAGAGGTTTTTCCGGAAAAGTCTCTGCAAAATAACACCTTGCCCCGTGTACTTACTCTGGCAGAGAGTAAGTATGAGGATGAAGGCCAGTAACCCATGTGAAAATATATTTCCTTCTTAGTTTCATTCATTGGTAAGTGGAGCTCTTCATACGAACTATACCATGACCGACGAAACAGACGAACCCCTATCAAAATTGTGTATTGTGAGAAAGAGAAGAGGAAACCGACTCTTCCAAACCTTATGAGATCAAAACGATCACGAGCGAAATTAAGCGAAGCCGTCCTAATCTTGTTGGCGTCCTTCAGGGCGTCGGGGGAGACCGGAAAAGAACCACCTCCCGCAGCGAAGTAGTGTTTGTGGACGAGCATTTCCATGAGTTCCACCCACTCCAACCACGGATGCGAAACCTCAACCGTCGAGCTGGAATCCGACGACCGAGCCGCAGGGGCGGGCGATGATTCGTCATGTTTCTTCAAAGATTGAATCTTCTCTATCTCCTTGAATACGACGGCGAGATGGCTGTCGGAAAATCGCCTGAAAAGCGTCATAAGAGGCGAACTCAAGCGCCGCGCCGCCCTCATTTCCCGACGCTAGAGAGAGAGAGAGAAAGAGACGGCGTCTGCTCAATGACTCGATCCGGATTTAAAAAAAAAACATATCGGACTTGATCTCATACACCCAGTCAAGTATGTAGCATGAGAAGGAAATTGGAACATAACTGCTGCATTCATACTCCGTGTTGCTATTGGGGTATACTGAAATTGGAAGGGCTTATTACACACCCTTTTTACTATCCATAAAAAAAAATTAATATCAAAATTAACATTTTTCTCTTCTTTCCCACCTAATTCTGGCAAGAGTCCCTCTTTCTTTCTCATTGGATCTCTTTACTTCAAAAAATGATATTTAATTCATTTTTAACCCATATTTTCTTCTGAATTGGACAACGCATACTCTTAGGAATCTCACCAAAGAAAGAAAAAACAAGAATCAGGAACAATGAAATCAATAACAAAAAGAAGAAGAAAAACTCTAATAACTAACAAAAAAAATGTACAAATATATTTTTACAAACATAACATGAAACAAGAAGAGTTATGTCTCTCAAGTAGGAGACCCGTGGATCAATTGCATCCCTAACCATCATAGAGACGTGGTTGAGTTGCGACTCCTACCAACAGAAACCCACAGCGTAGGCGTGTTTCCCTCGTTAGAGAAACTTGTATGTACCACGTCTTGAGCTCATAACTAAACATCATTTTTTCGTTTTGATTCTGGCCGAAAACAAAATCAATACATCAAATCAATGACATACCTCTAAAAATCACTTAAACCCTCTTTGAATCGGTCTCCTTCATTTTTTTCTTCTTTTTCTTCTTTTTTTCTTTTTCTTCTTCTTCCTTTTCAAACACATACAAAGCACCATGGGGCGATGGATAGTCGATTGAGTTTCGAGTTATGGGTCACCGGAGAAATGGTGTGAGAGGATCAACGGTGAGGTGGGAATCCCAGAGAGAGTTCAGATGATGAGGAGCATTGTGATAACATTTAAATTTTAGCAGGAAAAAAATCAAAATCATAGTAGAAAAAGAGTGTTTAGATAGTAAAAGGGGTGTGTGTATCAATTCTAAATTGAAATTATCCTTCTATGTTCTCTTTCTCTATTGTGATTTTTCCTAGGGTAACAGATGCTCTCTTCTTTTAATCTCCTCGCACTCTACCATTATAGTTTCTCAACTTGCTCTTTGCTATTCTCTATTATAGATTTTGGCTGCTATAAGGTAAGTCCTTCTCCTCTCACTACTCTAGCTTTCCTTTTCTTTGTCCTTTCTCCTCTTTCTTCCTTTCTTTTTCCCCATCTTTAGTAACATGCACCTAAATGTATTTATTCCAAAGATCAAGCGCATAATATTGGGTATCTATTTTATACACCAAATACACATTTGGGAAATATGATTCTTATGTGGTAAGGGTTGAATTAATCTTTTCTAGTTATTGGCTATACAATTGTTTACATTGATGTTCTTTTCGTGCTTCTTGAAAGAATGTCAAATGAAGAAGAATATGGATATACTATGAATGAAGAAACTGAAGGTTGTGTAGTAATTAATGCATTGATTGAGTATGAAGGTTACGGGTTATGAAATTGATTACTTGTTTGTATTTGAAATAGATGAAGTGTTTTGTATCGGATTAGTTGATTTAGTATATAAGAAGGGTTTAGAGGAATTATAATATTGTGATTGTAATAATTCTTTTCAAACAAAAGGATTGAAGAGGTAAAGTTTGTGTTGGATGCAATAGAAGTCGTGAATATATAAGCAAGAAAGCAGTTGATGATAAAAGTAAATGTTAAACAAATATAAAGAAAGTAGTATGCCTATTTTTACTTTAAGGAGGTGGTGAGATAGATGGATTGTGGAAGTTGGTTGTGATTATTATGATACATAATCATCCTCTTCCTTTATATTTAACGACACATGCATTTGCAAGCATATTGCTCAATGTTAAATTTAACTTTACAAAGGAGTTAACAAAAAGTCATCACAAGTTGAAATATATATTAATACAATTGAAGTTGAGTGACAACTTAAATGTTAGTACAACATAATATATTTATAATGGGAGAATGGAAATAAAACAAGAACAAAAATGGGTGTTTGAATAGTTTTCAATAACCCTTATATATGAAATGGATTGTCATCAACATTACACATGGAATGAGAAGATACCATAGATGGAATATGTAAGAGATTGCATTTGCAAATACTTCCTTATTTCAACTTATAGCATTACCAATGGTATTGGAGATTGATTGTACTTATAAGACGAATAGGTATAAGATGTATTTTATTGATGTTTTGGGATTTACATCTACTAATAAAAGAAAATTGATATTTACTTTTATAAGTTCAAAGAAAAAGAAAAATTATATTTAGGTAATGAGGTGTTTGAGGAAGTTATTTGCTCTAGATAGGTTTCTAATGTAGCATGCATGGATTGTAAACTTTCACTGCTGAATGCAGTTATCATTATTTTCTTTTGAGTTGATACTTTTAATATGTAGGCAACATATTATAAATTTATTAAAGATGTATTATCCTGTTGATGAGAAACAAAGAATATAGCATCAAATTTGATTTCACTTCATAGAAAGTTCTTTAGTCTAGATATAAGAGGATTTATGCCTTTATGCCGAGTAGTAGTTGGGTTTCATGGCAGTAAAGTGGAAGTACTTTCCTACCATACTATCATATATTAAGTAACAATTGTTGGGTCAATATAAGAAGAAGATCTGTTAGATTATAAAATATGAAACTCACACAATCAAAATAAAATGTTCTTTGTGTATGTACATATATATTCTAATGTATTGTTTATGATGGTGTATAGGATTGAGAGTGTACATGTAAGATTAAAAATATTGGTAGAATGATCAGAAGGATCGATGTGATATGAAACAAATTATATTCATTGCTTTAGCATTATTTTGGGGATAGAGTCGACAATGTTCATTGCTTTAACTCCGCCCATGTAAGGGATCACCCTTGCATTGCCGGTCCCAAGCCCGGATAAAGGAGGAGGGTTGTGTTAGGCTTCCGACAGCCAGCGTAAAACTTCGTCGGATTTTCTACAACATGGATTACAAAAATTATGAGCATTGCTTTGGGGCGTTCCCGCCTAGCGACGTGCTGCAGAGCCCGAATGCAGTAAGAAGTAAGCAAGGGCCACTACATTTTCGCCCGAATGTAGTGAATCAATTGCAGAGAGGGTTCCCACATCATGGACGGGTGTGGGTAAAGAAGTTAGTCCCGCTACATTGCCGCCCGAATGTAGTGAAAAATTTTCAGAGAGGGTCTCCGCATTTTGATTATGGACGGATGCGGGGGGTAAGGAAGCTAGTCCTAGATAATAAGATTCGTATTGGTTCTTGGAATATCGGAACATTATCGGGTAAGCTAATGGAGGTGGTAGATACTATGATTCGGAGAAAGATTCATATTTTATGTTTACAAGAGACAAAATGGGTTGGAGAAAAAGCAAAGGAGATAGAGGATACAGGTTTTAAATTATGGTACTCAGGTAAAGAAAAGGCCCGAAACGGAGTTGGTATTATCATAAATAAAGATTTAAAGGAGAGTGTAGTAGACATACAACGATATGGTGACCGAATCATGACATTAAAATTAGTGTTAGGAGTAGAGGTTTTGAATATAGTTTGTGCTTACGCACCCCAAGTAGGACTAGAAGATAGTATAAAGACAGTTTTTTGGGAAGAGTTAGATAAGGTGTTTCAAAAGATTCCACAAAGGGAGATGATTTGTTTAGGAGGAGATTTAAATGGACATGTCGGTAAAGAGGCATTAGGATATCAAGGGATTCATGGAAACTTTGGTTATGGGGATATAAACGAGGAAGGTAGGGAGATTTTAAATTTTGCTATGTCATTTGATCTCTTTATAGTCAATACAATCTTTAAAAAACGAGATGAACATTTAATTACTTATAAGAGTGGCTTATCACAAACACAAACTGATTACTTTATTTGTAGAAAAAAAGATAGAGCGTGTTGTAAAGATTGTAAGGTAATTCCAGGAGAAAGCTTAACCACCCAACATCGACTTTTAGTTATGGATTTACAAATAAAAGAATGGACAAAGAAGAAAAGAGTGCATCGAGCTATTCGGACTAAATGGTGGAACCTCAAAAGTGAGAAAGAAGATATATTTAAACAAAAAGTCCTTCAAGGAGATGTTTGGAATTATGTTGGCACACCCTCTGATATGTGGAACAATATGGCTATACATATTAGGAAAGTGGCGAAAGATGTGTTAGGGGTATCTAAGGGAGGTGTACCGGCACAAAAAGAAGCTTGGTGGTGGAGTGAAGTAGTACAAAACAAAATCAAGGCAAAGAGGGCATGTTACAAATTACATTATGCTAAAAAAACTAGTGAAACTTTAGAAGCTTATAAGAAAGCAAAGAAGGAAGCAAAAAAGGCCGTTAGTGAAGCAAAAGCTAAGATTTGGGAGGACTTATATAAAAAACTCAACTCAAAAGAGGGTGAAAGAGACATTTTTAGGATAGCTAGGGCTAGAGATAAGAAAACTAAAGATCTTAATTATGTTAGATGCATAAAAGACGAGGATGAAAAAATTCTAGTGGCAAATGATGATATAAGAAATAGATGGAAAAACTATTTTTATAATCTTTTTAATGAAAATAAAGATTTTAGTATTAGTTTAGGAGATTTAGCCAAGTCAGAAAAGTATATAAACCACAATTTCTACCGACGTATTCAAAAGAATGAAGTCAAAGAGGCTCTTAAACATATGAAGAGTGGTAAATCGGTAGGACCAGATAATATTCCTATAGAAGTTTGGAAAATACTAGGAGAAATAGGAATCACTTGGCTCACAAGACTATTTAATGAAATATGGAAAAACCAAAAGATGCCCGAGGAATGGAGAGCAAGTACACTTATACCCATATATAAAAATAAGGGAGACATTCAAAATTGTGCGAATTATCGAGGTATCAAGTTGATGAGTCATACTATGAAATTATGGGAAAGAATTATTGAACGTAGGTTAAGACAAGTATCAAGTACAACAGAGAACCAATTTAGATTTATGCCTGGTAGATCTACTATTGAAGCGATTCACCTTTTGAGACGTCTTATGGAACATTTTAGAGCAAAAAAGAAAGACCTTCACATGATATTTATTGATCTAGAAAAAGCTTATGATAGGGTACCGAGGGAGGTTCTTTGGAGAACTTTGGAAAAAAGAGGTATCCCATTGACATATATTAACCTTATAAGAGACATGTATGATGGTGCAAAAACATGTGTGAGGACTCATGAAGGAACGACAGACTTCTTTGAAGTTAATATTGGGTTACATCAAGGATCAACTTTAAGTCCATACTTATTTATAATGGTGATGGATGAGTTAACAAAACATATTCAAGATGAAGTACCTTGGTGTATGTTATTTGCAGATGACATTGTATTAGTGGAGGAGTCTAAGGAAAAAGTTAATAGAAAATTGGAACTATGGAGAGAAACATTAGAAAACAAAGGCCTCCGACTTAGTAGAACAAAGACAGAATATATGGAATGTAAGTTTGATCATTTGGCTACTTCAGAGGACATAGAAATTAAAATTGGCACACATTGCATTCCCCAAAAGGAAAGTTTTAAATACCTAGGGTCAATTTTTCAAAGTGATGGAAGAATTGATGGAGATGTTACACATAGAATTAATGCTGGTTGGTTAAAATGGAGAGGAGCATCAGGTATTCTTTGTGACAAGAAGATACCATTAAAATTAAAAGGTAAATATTATAGAGCAGCAGTTAGGCCTGCCATGTTTTATGGTTCTGAGTGTTGGGCAGTTAATCATCAACATGTACAAAAGATGTCTGTGACAGAAATGAAGATGTTGAGATGGATGAGTGGTCATACAAGAAAAGACCGTATACATAATGAGGTTATTAGAAACAAATTAGGAGTGGCACCAATAGAGGATAAAATGAGAGAACATCGTTTAAGATGGTTTGGACATATAGAAAGAAGATCAAAAGAAGAACCTGTAAGAAGGTTAGAAAACCTAAATTTGGAAAGTATTAAAAGAGGTAGAGGACGACCACAAAAGTGTTGGAAAGAAACAATAAAGAATGATCTAGCTTATTGGGAGTTAACTGCTAACATGGCACACGATAGAGATCTGTGGAAACAAAGAATCCATGTAGCCGACCCCGTCTAGTATGGGAAAAGGCTTAGTTGTTGTTGTTGTAGAGTCGACAATGTTCCTTTCCACTATATTTTAATTATGAGCATCTATCAGTGCATAGCACATGGCATATGTTATAATGAATAAGGAGGGTGAAACATTTTAGTAGTATAGAGTACTTAAGCCTGTAATTTTTATTATATCCTCTTGCAAATGAAGATGCATAACTTGTGTTGTATTTTATTATAGTTATATATGATCAATGGATCCCTCATGCCACCTATGTGTTTGATTTGAGAACAAAATCGACATCAACAAAGTGTTGCTAATTAAGATTTATCATTCTACAAGCATTTTGAAGAATATTTACTATTGATATGATACAAGTCAAGATATTGAACACTAGTTCTCATATTTGTATTCAATAGTATATAATTCTTTTGTATTTATTTGATTATGAATAATGTGTTATAATACTAAGAGAATGGGAATGGTGCAAAAATATGAAAATATGTATGTGTTTACACACATTATATGTGTGTGTATGGTAGCAGGTTGGGTGTTACGTGGCCTATTTAGTTAACAATTCAACTCAATATGGTTTTCTGGTTAATTGGGCTTGAAAAGAAAAAACATAATATGCTAGAACATCATATAAAATAAGTGTTAGCGACGTTACATAAAATGGATACAATCCTTAATAGCAATATTATGATTGGTTGTATTGGTTGCACTATCATCACCATCTTTGGGCTAATGGGTGGGAGTAGAACTTGACACAAGCAAACAATATACATACAAACAATGCTACTCAAGGACATTCCTAGGTAGTGATTGTGCACCTCAATCTAACTAGCATGTCATAGGTGTCAGCACCCCTACAACTTTTACGAGGCACTACAAACAATAGATAAGCTCAAATATCTTCATTTAATCAGCCATATCAACCCTAAATTTAAAGTTGTAAGGTAACAACTCAATAGAGGGAGTGACTATCCATAGTGATGTACTGAATATCCTAGTAATAATCCATAAGTGAAGCAATATACCAATTCAAGTATGACCTATTAAACTCATGTGAGCAACTCGTTTTGATGCCAAAGTACTATGATATATCCAAGTAGTATGAAATATGTGCTTCCTAGCACTCATTCTATTGATTGTACTACACTTTGTATGCATATCACTTTTTTAGTATGTATACAATGATTAACCTTAGTAAAGAAAAAGAAGTGTATTGATGATGACCTGACTGATAACCAATCAAGCATATATATATATATATATGTATATATATATATATATATATATATATATATGCAAAGACAAGGAAAGATTACTAGGTGCAATAAGTGGAGAGCGATTCACACCTCTATCTCTTTTCGTTGCATAATCAAAACCTTTTGTAAGCACAAAAAGAGCCCCAACAAGTATCATTATTCCATACACTCTCACCTTTACTATTCAAGGTTAAGAAGAGAAGAAAAGAAAGACGATGAAAGATAATACGGGAAAGAAGGATTGCAAAAGAGCAAACAATTATTGTGTCTTCTTGAGCTAGAAAAGAATTTCTCTTGTTTGTATGCTCTCTAACTCATTTGAGAGCGAGGGAGATGAAGGAAAGACAAAGAAAGATTACAAGGGGCAATCAATAGAGAGCCATTCAAACATCCCTTCTCTCTCTCTCTTGGTTACACACTGAAAACCCTTTGCAATCACGGAAAGAGCTCCAACAAGTATAAAATCACTGTATTGACTATTTTCTATACTCTCACATTTATTTGATAAGGTCAAAAAGAGAGGAAAAGAACGACAAAGAAAGTGAATGCCGGAAAGAGAGATTGCAAAAGACCAAACAACTATCACTTCTTCTTGAGCTAGAAAAGAGTTCCTCTTGTTTATGTGCTCTCACACTCTTTTCAAAGAGAGGGAGATGAAGGGAAGACAAGGAAAGATTAAGGAGAGCCATTTCAACACCCTTCTCTTTCTTGTTACACACTCAAAACCCTTTGCAAGCGTAGAAAGAACCCCAACAAGTATAATATCACTCTACAATATTCCCTACACTCTCATCTTTACAGGAGAAGGTCAAAAAGAAAAGAAAAAAAAAAGAAAAATTGCAAAAGACCAAACATTTATCGCGGCTTCTTGAGATAGAAAAGAATTCCTCTTATTTATATGCTCTCTAACTCTTTTGATGGAAGACAAATAACGATTACAAGGGCAACCGGTGGAGAGCCTCGCGAGCCATTCATGTTGGAAAAAGCCGTAAACATACATGCATAATAAGATAAACAACAACTAAGCCTTTTCCCATACTAGATGGGTCGACTACATGGATCCTTTGTTTCCACAGAGCCCTATCATGTGCCATGTTAGCAGTTAACTCACAATAAGCTAGATATTTCTTTATTGTTTCTTTCCAACACTTTTGTGGCCGTCCTCTACCTCTTTTATACTTTCAAAATCTAGTTTTTCATGCCTTCTTAAAAGTTCTTTTTATCTTCTTTCTATATGTCCAAACCACCTTAAACGATATTCTCTCATTTTATTCTCTATTGGTGCCACACATAATTTATTTCTAATAATCTCATTATGTATACGGTCTTTTCTTGTATGATCACTCATCCATCTCAACATCTTTATTTTTGTTACAGACATCTTTTGTACATGTTGATGATTAACTGCCCAACATTTAGAACCATAAAACATAACAGGTCTAATTGTTGCTCTATAATATTTACCTTTTAACTTTAATGGTACCTTCTTATCACAAAGAATACTTAATGCTCCTCTCTATTTTAACCAACCAACATTAATTCTATGCGTAACATCTCTATCAATTCTTCCATCACTCTGAAAATTTGAGCCTAGGTATTTAAAACTTTCCGTTTGGGGATGTAATGTGTGCCAAATTTCCAGTGAATCGAAACTGTTTCCCAGCCAAATTGTCACCCATGACTTACCTACACCCATGAAAACACTTTGTGCTACCTCAATGCATCAACTTGAGCCCAAAACAATTATTAACAATCATCTTTTACACCGAAAAATTAAAGAAAACAAAAATGTGAAACTGGGCAATAACCCACCAGATTTTGACCAATTCTTGCAATGTTGATGGTCCCTTGATTCTTCTCAACTCTGCAATTGCTTGGGAAATATTTTATGAAGAAGATCAACCTTGAATCACCATAGAAAAAGGCAAGAGATGGTTGTTGTTTTCCTTCTCCCCTCTTTCCTTAATTGCATAGTAACGCACGATGCATTACTATACTTTAACTTGGGTGGACCCAGGTTCGGGTTTGGATCTAGGTCCAACCCAGGTTATTACATGTCGTTCTAATGGGATCAACCTTCTTAGCAATTGATCCATTTTGAAGAAAGGTGGACATGCCCTACACTTTCGATCGCATAAAAGAGGATGCAGGAACATCTATGATAGAGATCATTTATAGAAAGCTAAATCACCATTTAAATTGAGATAAATCTGTTAAGATATTGGATGAGCAATTGAGTCATGAGAACATCACTCGTCTTCTATATTCTTGTAGATGCACCAAACTTATGAATCTCTTATACCTTGTAGCTTTTCATCTTTACAATGATATTGACATGAAAATGTTAAAAATTGAGATCAATTGTTCCACACACATTGAGATAGTTTGGACATATAGAAAGAAGATCAGAAGAAGAACTTGTAAGAAGGTATGAAAAACTAAATTTGGAAAGTATTAAAAGAGGGAGAGGATGACTACAAAAGTGTTGGAAAGAAACAATAAAGAATGATCTAGCTTATTGTGAGTTAATTGCTAATATGGCACATGATAGAGCTATGTGGAATCAAAGAATCCATGTAGCCAACCCCGTCTAGTATGAGAAAAGGCTTAGTTGTTGTTGTTGTTGAAGAATCATGTATCATGTTGCCTAGCTGGAAGAGGATGAGCTTGATGTAAATGACTAATGGAATCTCTCAAAATAAATTGATGGATTTGAAGAATATACCATTCAATGTAGAACTCATCACATGTATGAGGATGGACTACTAGGATGCCAAAGTACTCAAGCTTAAAATAGCATGATGCTTACACCTTCTAAATAGCATCATGTGACTCATATTGTACCTTATATGCATGGGCTTTGTCTGTTTATTTGCAATAGACAACCTTATTTGAGCAATTGGGATATCTTGACGGTGGTTTGTCGAACTATCATATCTAGCATATACAGTTCTAGAATATCCAAACAATAAATGCAACTATAACCACAATATATCATGTGTGAGCTATTACAACTTTTTGAAATATTTTCATATTTATATTTACATAGTCAATTTGAATCCCTAGTATTAAACTACAAATTTAGAATTTTACTAAAGTTCAAAATTACCTAATCCTATGAGATTTTATAGGTAATGTGACCTTCAAAATTGGAGAGTAACCTCAACATACGGGGCAATTCCAAACCATCATTGTCCATCTTAGTTTTTGAAGTATATCTACGTCATCTTCATACCATGACACCCGAGCTTCATCAACATATGTATCGTCCAACATCTCTTCGTTTTCTTCTTGTCGTGTGCATGTGCATCCTCTATATGTTACAACATTGTGTTTTCTACATGATATAGTGATATTATGCCCTTCTACTCGTACCCTATGAGATATACATATATATAAAAATAATAACAAGTACGTAAAATATTTATAAGTGCATCTTATACAATGAAAAACCATCATGAAAATGTGGCACAACCATATCGCTTAATGTCTCCCAAATTGGGGACTCGCAGACAAGCCGTGTCTCCAAATACGATAAAGACTGGCCAAGTCGTGTTCTCACCAAGAAGGAAATGTGGCTCGGGCATGTCTCTCATATGGGGAGATGCTCTTGTGCCATATCTTGAGCTAGAAACTTGACAAGATATTTTTGCCGAGATTCCAACCCAAAATAAATCCAATCAAGAAAAATTAGCAAAAAATAGACCAAATCAACAACATACTTGTAAAAATCAATATAAACCTCTTCGAATCGGCCTCATATTTCTTCTTCTTTCTTTCTGCTCGATTTCAATGAGTTGTTTGGCTATAAGCATATGTAGATCGAGAAATGGAAGCCTTTTAATGGTAGTTGTTTGGGTTGAATGGCCGATGCCCAATGATTCTCCTCATATGAAGAGAGAGAGGGTTTAGCTCACTTTGGGGACATCATGGTAAATACCTTATATAAGTGAGGGTATTTTCAGAATCATGAGAAAATTAGAGTATGAAAACATCAATTTACGTGTGAGCATATCAATCATGTTTGAAAATATTGCTACCAACATTTCATTCTTTTATTGCATATTAATCATAGCACTATTTTTGGGGAAACTATTTCACTTACAAGTATAGATTACATCATCATGGATGTATCTATTGTTTAGATGTGAAGGAGGTATATATTGAAGAAGTGGTTATCTCTTTTCCTTTTTCAAAGTAAAAAAAAAACCTTCATATGATATTTATTGATCTAGAAAATGCTTATGATATGATACCTAGGGATGTTTTTTAGAGAACTTTGAAAAAAAGAGGTATCTTGTTGATATACATAAACCTTATAAGAGACATATACGATGGCGCAAAAACATGTGTGAGGACTCATGAAGGAATGAAAAACTTGTTTGAAGTTAATATTGGGTTACATCAAGGATCAACTTTAAGTCTATACTTATTTATAATGGTGATCGATGAGTTAACAAAACATATTCAAGATGAAGTACCTTGGTGTATATTATTTACAAATGACATTGTGTTAGTGGGGGAGTCGAATGAAAAAGTTAATAGAAAAATTGGAGCTATTGAGAGAAACATTAGAAAGTAAAGACTTTCAACTTAATAGAACAAAGACATCATATATGGAATGTAAGTTTAATCATTTGGTTACTTTAGAGGACAAAAATTAAAATTGGCACACACTGCATCCTTAAAAGGAAAGCTTTAAATACCTAGGGTCAATTTTTCAAAGTGATGGAAGAATTGATGAGAGATGTTGATGAAGATGCTGAGATGGATGAGTGGTCACATAAGAAAGACCGTATACATAATAAGATTATTAGAAACAAATTGGAAGTGACACTAATAGAGGATAAAATGAGAGAATATCATTTAAGATGGTTTGAACATATAGAAAGAAGATCGAAAGAAGCGCCTGTAAGAAGGTATGAAAAACTGGATATTGAAAGTATTAAAAGAGGTAGAAGATGCCTACAAAAG
Source organism: Brasenia schreberi (assembly GCA_036023115.1). Taxonomy (NCBI): domain Eukaryota; kingdom Viridiplantae; phylum Streptophyta; class Magnoliopsida; order Nymphaeales; family Cabombaceae; genus Brasenia; species Brasenia schreberi. The sequence continues at coordinate 9,419,875 of JAYKKT010000090.1, read as the reverse complement.
TATTGGAAATAAATAATAATAAATAACCTAGCTTATGTTGAGTTAACTACTAATATCGCACATGATAGGGTTCAGTGAAAACAAAGAATCCATGTAGCCGATCCCGTCTAGTATAAGAAAAGACTTAGTTGTTTGTTTGTTTATTCTACTTGTAGAGATGTTATTGCATAATATACAAAAAAAGAAATATTATTTTTCTAGATTTAGTCAAACCTCAATTCCACCCTGAGAGGTTTTTATTGGTACGTTGGATTAGAAAACCGAACACCACATGTGTTGATACTACTGCCACTACCACTTTCATTTAGACAACTTGCAGTTGCACTAGTTGCAATCGAGGATGATGATTCTATGTTGCACTACTACTATCATGTTCTCATCAAATGTGCCTATTTGCATAGATGCGTAATATACAAAAAAGAAATGTTATTTTTTCTAGATCAAACCCCAATTCCACCTGAGAGGTTTGTATTGGTATGTTGGATTAGAAAACTGAACACCACATGTGTTGGTAACTTGGTGCTACTACCACTACCCCTTTCATTTGGACAACTTGTCATTGCACTAGCTACTACTGAGGATGATGATACCATGTTTAACTCTAATCAAGAAGCAAAATAAGACTAAATGAGAGAAACTAATAGTATTGATTGTAAGAAAATGAAACTCTAAAACAAAATATCAATGCATTTCATGGATGCAAATGTTGTTTATAATAAATGGATAAAAAATAAATTAATCTCATTGCATCTTAAATTTCCAAGAATCCATAAATTAGAGGTGGGGGAATGCAAAAAAATGAAAGTCAATAATACCAAAAATAAAAAGACCTCAATTTATCTAGAATAAAAAAATAAAATAATCTCATTGCATCCCAAGAACCCACTAATAGCATAGATTCAAAGAATAAAAAATTTCAAGTATTTTTCACTATACTATCAATACGACAACAACATCAACAACTAAGCCTTTTTCCATAGTAGACAAGGTCAACTATATGAATTTTTTGTTTCCAATGAGCCCTATCATGTGCCATATTAGCAATTAACTCAACATAAGCTATGTTATTCTTTATTATTTCTTTTCAATACTTTTGTGGTCGTCCTCTACCTCTTTTAGTACTTTCAAAATCTAGTTTTTTATACCTTCTTACAAGGGTTTTTTTTATCTTCTTTATCTATGTCCAAACTATCTTAAACGATATTCTCTCATTTTTTCTCTATTGGTGTCACTCTCAATTTGTTTCTAATAACCTCATAATGTATATAGTCTTTCCTTGTATGACCAACATCTTCATTTCTATCATCTTTTGTAACCTTTTTACGGACACTTCTTTTGATCTTCTTTCTATATATCCAAACCATCTTAAACGATATTCTCTCATTTTATCGTCTATTGGTGTTACTCCCAATTTGTTTGTAATAACCTCATTATGTATACGATCATTTTCCTTATATGACCACTCACTATACTATTAATCCATAAAAAAAAATCTCAAGGCTCACGTACACCCTAAAGTGGCAAAAAATGACCTCAATTTATCTAAATCCATTGAAAGAATTAGAAAATCAACATTCTTTAAAGTGCAAATGCAAATCATTGGTTCAATATTGAGAAGAAGAATGGAAAAATAAAAGATTAGACAACACTGAAATCGGATAAAGGTCACATATAACCATAAAAGCACGAAAAATAACCAAATAGGCAAAAACTGTAACAACTATTTCATAAAAAATCCCCTAAACTTCTTTGATGTATTGACTGAAAAAGGATAACTCAAAATATCAAGAAAGCAACTCAAAGAAACATAAACCTAATTAAAACAGAAAAAAACTCATAATTAAAACCCTTGATTTCCTATTCAAGAGTGCAATCAGAGAGAGGGAGAGAGAGAGGGCAGTAAACGTGAAATAGGTTTATGTTTAGGTATTTTTTATTAGAATTTTAAATTGAATCGGGTCCACCAATATCCATATGGATCGACCCATATAGCGGTTCACAATAGCATTGGCAGCAACACTATTAGCATTTTTCTGGGTCAAACGTTAAATAGCAAGTGTTATAATGGCCACCAGGCTGCTAAAACACTATAGCATGCTATTAACTACATAGGTTCCTAGTAATTTCCTTACCTTTTGAATCCTTTCTCCACCTCTTGAAGTGTTCACCTTCCATAACAAACTTGTATTACATATATCTTTCTTTGTTCTAATGAATCATAATTCTTTACTTTCTAATTTTTTTTTTATAGTTTCAATTTCCTAATAACATTTTCTTTAAACTCATCCAATAATACCATTTCATCCACAAATAACATACATCAAGGTACTTCATCTTTAATAGGCTTTGTTAACTCTTCAATAACCAAGGATAAACTTAAAGTTGATCCTTGACGTAATCCAACATTGCCTTTAAATAAATCCATAATTCTTTCGTGAGTCCTCACATATGCTTGTGCATCATCATATATGTCTTTTATAAGATCGATATATGTCAAGAAACTATATCTCTTTTCAAAGATTCTTTAAAGAATATCTCTTAACACCTTATCATAAGTTTTTTCTAAATCAATAAATATCATGTGAAGGTTCTTCTAACATTAATCCAAATTAGTCAATCAATAAATATCTCTAAAATGCTTCATAAGCTGCCTAAATAGGTGGATAGACTTAATAGTAGATCACCTCGATGTTAATCTAAATTGTTCTCTATTGTTGTCGATAAATGTCTCAATCAATGTTCAATAATTATTTTCTATAATTTTATAATATCACTCATCAACTTGATATATTGATAATTTACACAATTTTGAATGTGTCCCTTATTCTTGTATATATGATATATAAATCTACTCTTCCTTCATTCTTCAAGTATTTTTTGGTTTATTCATATTTTATTAAATAATCTTTTAAACCAAGTGATATCTGTCTCGCCTAAGATTTTTTATACTTATATAAGAATATTGGTTGGTACTAGAGATTTACCAACCTAAATAAGTTTAAGGTCTCCTTTGACTTCATTCCTTTGAATATGTCAGTTGAAATTACAGTTTATATACTCTTTTGATAATACTATTATCTATGTTTTTATTAGAAAACTAATAAAAAATAATTTCTCTATCTATTTTTAACATCATCACTTCCACTAAAATCTTATTATCCTCACTTTGATGGACCTAACAAAAGTAATATCTTTAATTTTCTTATCTCTATCCTTAGCTATCCTAAATCATTTTTTAGTTGAGTAATCTTATCATCCTCACTTTGATGAACCTAAAAAATATCTATTTTACCTTTTCTTATTTTTAAAGTTTCACTATTTAGTCTGAGTATTTCTATATACTATTTGCCTCTTCAACTATATTCTTAAAAGCAAATTCATAACTAAAAGTTGAAGTTGAATAATTAAACTTTCTTATGAAATTACCTTGTAATCATAATCTATCTTTCTCTTACACGTAAAATAAATCAATTTGTGTTTGTTCAAGCCACTCTTATAAGTAATTAAATGCTATCTCATTTTTTGAAAATTATATGAGTTATGAAGAGATATATGCTATAGCAAAATCTTAAATTTTCTTGCATTCTTCATTTAAATTTTCAAAACCATTGTTTCCATGAATACCTTAATATCCTAATATCTCTCAACCATATGTTCATTTAGATCTCCTTTCAAACAAATCATCTCTTTATAGAATTCTTTAAACTATATTATTTAACTCCTAAAATATCTATCTTATAGTCCTACTTGGAGTATATAATCACAAACTACATTCAAAGCCTCTATTACTAACACTAATTTCACCATTATAATTCAATTATTTATTACAATATCCTTTAAATCTTCCTTTAAATCTTTATTTATAGTCTTATATAACATCCATATATTATATATGCATAAATATATATACACATGTAGAAGGTGTCTTAGATCCATAATGCATTTTGGTACAAGATCTTACACCAATATCTCCACTGCTCGATCTTTGAGATGGATGTATGTATGTAGTTATTCTTCTCTTCATGTACAATAACCATTTGTTGAAGACATGAACTGAGACAAAGAGCACGGAATGCAAAATCAGGATGGAATCTATATTTGGAGATGTTTAGTAGAGAGATTCACTAAAATAGTTAGGAAGACTGTACAATACTGATTAAAAACTAAAATGGTGGAAATAGTTGAGATTTGACAAGATGGCCTGTTGTTTATATGGGCTTCTTCTGAGGGAAGAGATGGTTGAAGGATTCATGATATCTCAGAGAAGAACTGGAACCTTCACAAAGATACTTTTAGAAGGTTTTGTTCTATCACATGCTGATCAAAACAAGTGTGTAAGGTGGTCTTTTCTATCAGAAATTGGCATGACACTTTTCTTATGGCTGGTGGTTGGTATGTGCCAAAGCTGGATATCTTATGCTACCAAAAATGAGAGAATTCCTTTCTCTAAGGAAAGTGATGGAAACAGTAGATCAACATTTTTCAATTTATTGGCACAAACAGAAGGTGCAACATATTCAATTTATTGGCACAAACAGACGGTGATCAACAGATTCAATATATTGGCACAAACAGAAGGTGGGCTGGGATCATTTGGGCCATTGGAGGTCGACAGCAGGCAACTATTAAAACAAGCCGTCCCGAGTAACCATTTTTCTACCAATAACAGTAGTAGATCAATTTATACACTTGAAATACCAGCCTCTGGTCTGAATCAATTGCTGACCTCGATCTACCGATAAGGATCTTTCTCTGTGGATTTTCCATTATATATCAAAAAGAAAATCAGGAGTGAGTTTTCGTAAACCGATTTGTGAATCACCAAGAGTCTGTAAAAATTTGCACTACAAAGAATCAATGAATTCTTATAACTCTATTTCTATGTACAAAATGATTTGGGACAATCTTTTGGAATTGAATTCCCACGTCGTTCTTGGAAGACATGCATGATTGCACGTAAATTTGCATTTTGAGCCACTAAACCATCTTCTTGGTTGACGAAGTGGTTCAATCAACGCTTGAAACTTCCTGAAGACCTTGAAACCTTTTAGTATTGAGTTGCCTTGCACATTTCTGAAACAGCTGATCTAGTGCGCATGCCATCCATGGATGTTTGCAGTCCTTTCTCGCATCTTCAACGCTCATCTGAAGACAGAGATTAATTAAGAAGAGAGAGAACGTGAGCATATTATAATCACTAAGAAGGTTCACAGAAGGTTCAGTCTGTCTTTCACTATATATCTAGAATTGACTTGATCATGAAAATAAAAGATTTGCTTACCCATCTTCTTTCGCGATGGTTTTCTGGCCAATTGTCACGTAGTTTGGTCACTTGCAAAGGAAATACGTAAGCGACACGATATCCGTCCTCTCTCCCTTTGCTATTGAAAGTCCATGTACCGAGCTGCTTCTGCAAAAGTGTTTATCGCTTCGTTAATGACCAAACGTTACACTAACCAACTTACGTGCGCTCACCGGTAGGGCTCTCTGGCGCCCACCCAGGTGGCGATTTCGGTTTCCGGGGTTTTTTATGCTCGCGTGTGTTAGGCTTCTCTTATGCTGTAAAAATAAATAAATAAATAAAACCAACTTGATGTATGTATATATATATATATATATATATATATATATATATATATATATATATATATATATATATATATATATATAAATATATGCTCTCTATATCTATATATATACAATTCATGTGCATACTCATCCATGCTTAAATATAATTAAACATTTCCATTATTCGATTGATGTGATTAATAATAGAGATTTGAATTTAAAAAACATTTAATGTAAAGTAGAAATATACTTTTTGTTTTTTAAATTCAAATCTCTATTATTAATCATGTCGATCGCACTGTAGAAATCTTTATATGGATTTGAGTATGGATAGGTATGTGCATAACAATTTATCTTTCTCTGTATATAGGTGTACATGTGAATAAAATTATTTCTTAAAAATTTCAAATATACTTTTTGTTATAAATATACATGTACTTTTATTTTTTAAATTTAAATGTCAACCATCTATCTTTCAAAATGGTTGAGATTTGTTTGCTAGCATATATTATGTTCTCTCTCTCTCAATCTCTCTCTCTATATATATTTATTTATTTATATATATAAATATATATATAATACAGGATTACGAGAGGGAGAGAGAGATGTAATACAGGATTACGAGAGGGAGAGAGAGATGTAATACAGGATGACTGCATGGTTGACTCAGCGACTAACGTTGCCCAGCTGAAACCCTTATTTTTTTTCTTCTTCTTCCATGATTCGATTCCACTACTTTTATCACAAACTATCTGACGTTTGAATGTAACAATAAAACCTATCTATCATGATAATAATTTCTATGGACGTGTTGGTAGCGTGTCAATTATACTACATTCGTGTCCATGCTTCCTAATGTGAACATGACCCCAAAGCCTTATCCATCAAAACTATGCAGTTCGGATGTCGATATTCGGGTGTAGATCTTCATAGTCAAATGGATAACGGGTCTAGCAACCGTGTCCCATTTGACTGGATTGAATCTGAATCGCACTAGTTGGGTCCAAAAAGTTAATGGGTCTACCAACCGTGTGCCATTTGACTGGATTGAATCTGAATCTGACTAGTTGGATCCAACAAGTGAAGCAAGACACAGCTGTACAAGGATATGATGTGTATTCCATTGTCTATGATAATATCCCAATTCGTCATTGATTATCCTATCCAAATCCAATTATAATTAAGTTGCTTATCCGGCTTGTTGATCATTGGATTCGGCCCATTTGCATTCCCAACCATCACCCAATTTGGCTGGATCGTATAAATGACATTATTGTACTATCCAATTAATGCTTGCATATTTGGTCCTCCTTATCATTCTAGTTTTCTTTCTAAATTTGGATTTTCTTGAATAGTTCCTCTCTAATTAGCTATTTGCCAAATATCCCCCTGTAAGTTATCGCTACTAGAGGACAAAAAAAATCCTTAAGTTGGAGAAAAATAACCTAAGTAATTAGAGATCAATCGGTCGCATTGGTCGACTGATTAAACAGGGGGAGTGTTAACCCCAATTAGCAAATAAATACATGGATTTGTCCAACTTAAGGAAAAAAAAAGGTTATGTTGTCAATTCCAATAGAAAGATGGGTTTATTTGGAAATGACTTAATTGGAAGTCTATACTTGGACAAAAACTTTTAATTTGTTTTTGAACCAAGCTAAGTTCCAACGTAAAGATCTTAGTTTGAATTGGTTTATGCTTCACTTTGAACTTAATTTTAACTTGGTTTAAGTTTTGTTTCATACAACAAATGTAATAACTGATTCAACTATGGACAAATTTGAGCAACCTACATGCATCGCTTCCAACTCTGAATTTGAGAATACTCAACTATGAGCAATACCTTAGGGGTGTTTGATTGTTAGGTTGGGGCTGCAAAACCATATATATATATGTATATATATATATATGTATATATATATATATGTATATATATATATATATGTATATATATATATATATATATATATGTATATATATATATATGCATACATACATCATACTATAGCATACGTATGTATATATATAGGATCCCGCTATTCACTCATATTCGATTATTATTTTTTGAGACATGAGTACAATAAAATTTTTTTTTTTGAAAATTATTATATTTTTAAAATTATGTTCATGTTATTGAAAAACAAAAGCAAGTATGTCAAAGATGAGCAGTTCCAGTTTTCATATATATATATATATATATATATATATATAGAGAGAGAGAGAGAGAGAGAGAGAGAGAGAGAGAGAGAGAGTTGACAAAATTGACCTTAGGGTTGTTGGTGGCTACGACAAGGCTTATCCATTGTTTATCAAAAACAAAAATGATTTACCAAGATAGTAAAGATGGGTGGTGATATATATATATATATATATATATGCATACATACATCATACTATAGCATACGTATGTATATATATAGGATCCCGCTATTCACTCATATTCGATTATTATTTTTTGAGACATGAGTACAATAAATTTTTTTTTTTTGAAAATTATTATATTTTTAAAATTATGTTCATGTTATTGAAAAACAAAAGCAAGTATGTCAAAGATGAGCAGTTCCAGTTTTCATATATATATATATATATATATATATATATATATAAGTTGTTTCTCTAAAACAAATTTATATGTATGATATATGAGCGTGCATACATATATAATTGTTTCTAGGAGAGACAGCTTATATATATATATATATATATATATATATATATATAGAGAGAGAGAGAGAGAGAGAGAGAGAGAGAGTTGACAAAATTGACCTTAGGGTTGTTGGTGGCTACGACAAGGCTTATCCATTGTTTATCAAAAACAAAAATGATTTACCAAGATAGTAAAGATGGGTGGTGATATATATATATATATATAGTTAGTGTGTGTGTGTGGAGTAAAAGTTTGACCTTAGGGTTGTTGGTTGGCTACGACAAGGCTTAGCCGGGAAAGGAGAATAGATATGGTTTGCCATTGTTTATGAGAAACAGAAATGATTTACCAAGAAAGCAAAGATGGGTGGTGATACATATAATTAGTTGCTGCCTTTCTCGGGAGATCTCGATGCTCCAAGTGCAGGGTTAGTGTTGAATTCTGAATCTGGTTTTATGAAGACGAAATAAGAGTTGGGAAAGTGTGATTTGATAATGAACTTAGCGATATTTTATGCATTTTTCAAACTCATCTAGAAAAAATATGCTTAATAGAAATGAACGGTTAACCAAACTCATACGAGACTCACCCCCATGACTCCCTCCACGCCAGCTTCTTCTATTGCTTCTCTTCGAGCTGCTTCTTCTACTGACTCATCCGTTTCCCATCCTCCCTTCGATATTTACACATTAAAACACAATCAGAATCACATATTAGAGTTTGCAAATTAAGGAGAACACCAAAGTACATTTCTTCAGAAAAGAAAATGCATTTAAATCCTCAAAACATAGGAAAAAGAGAAGAAAATTCATTTGAATCAGTACCTTAGGGAACAACACTCCCTCTCCCTTCTGGGCTTTGACAACAAGAACTTCTACCCTGAGTTCATCACACTTGCCGCTGCTTATCTTATCATCTCTTAATCTATAGGGAATGCATCTGCCACAAACAAATAGCATTGTCATTAGAGTGCACACACTGGCCAACAATCTTTCAACACAACTCCATATTTAACAAAACATTTAGAGCTTATGATTCACTGAAATCCAAAATAGTTCAGGCCTACAGTTCAAATTAAATGCCCTCAGAATCTAACTTTAACCACATTCGGTATTCTGTTTGACAATCTTAGCAGAATGACGGCTCTTGAGATAGACTTTTCAGAAAAAACGGACCCCTTTGAATTGGAAAATGATGGATCATCTCTGATACATATACAATAGTATGTTCCTTTTCCTATAAATGAAAATACTGTAATTTTTCTAATGAGAATGTATTCCAACAGCCTGAAGGGGGTTAGACCGCAAGCCAATAGCTAGAGGAGACAAAGCGAGGTCTTAACATTAAATCTTTAATTAGCTGGTTGTTTTAACCTTGCAAAGGTGGTTTATCAGAGTTACAGATCAAAGAAACAGCTGTATTTTTAATATCCATCTTCAAACGAAACTAAACCATCTTTCAAAAGGCCACTGTTGCATGCATGATGGCCATGAATGCATCCTCCAACCACAAATTTTAACGTATTTGGAGACGACGTCTGTGCGACTAATAAATAAAAAATTAAAAAACGAGAAGAGAGGTTGTGTTGGGAAAGCATGCCCATCATGAATAGCCACTGCATAGAAAATCTCCTGCAGAGGGAGAGAGAGAGAGGACGTGTACCCAGCAATTAGGCGGTAACCATTCTCATATTTCTGGTTCTGTCTGCCGGTCCGTGCAAGCAATGTCATCATGTTGATAAGCTCCGATCACCAACAATTTCAAACACCAAGAAACCAAAAGATCGCCACGGAAGAAGGACCAATCCACAAGCAATGAATCAAGAATTCTCAAGAGAGAGAGAGAGAGAGAGGCGTTAGCTCATCAACAGACAGCGAAAACAAAGCGATGACAATCTGCCGTCCGTCAACCTGTTAAATGTCCTATTTATAAACGGAAGCAGCAGGAAAACGTAGCCGCGATTGCTAGGAAATGGGAAGTATTCATGGGCGTACAGTGCGCGTCGCATCAGGATCACAGCAGCCTCGCTGTCCTTCGGCCGACCACGGCTTCCGTGTAAACGTGTCAGCTCGTTTCGTTCCTTTCCTTGCTGACTTAATTCTAACAACCCTTCATATGATATATATAATATATATATCTATGAAAACTAAGGCTCGCTAAATACTCTCGTGCAAAACTCTATTATACGATGTGCATTCTTTGTATCATCGTATGAATGACATAAATTAAATCATTGGTCAATATCAATAAGAGAATCAATATCATTTAATATACGAGTGCATTAAACGCAATGAAAGATAATAATTTTGATAACTACTATTCGATTGACAGCATATGATAATGATGATCAATGTTTAACATGATAACTCTCTCTCTCTCTCTCTCTCTCTCTCTCTCTCTATATATATATATATATATATATATATATATATATATATATATATATATATGAAAGAGAGATGATAATTATCCTTCACAAACTACAACTAGACATACCCAGTAAGCTGGAACCGAAACAGGATCTATTTTGTTTACGGCTTAAAACCATCAGTCCGGTTTTGATTTAAGTTCTAAATTGTTTGAAATCTAAAAATATTTAAAAATTTTGAATTTTAACAAAGAATAACAAACATTTTCAAACCATCAGTTTCCGTTCCAACACAGTTCTGGGTCCAAGTTTAGTTCCGATAATTTCGATTCTAACCGGTTCTTAACCCAATTCAATTTGGATTGAAACCATCAAGCATGATTAAAATTGGCCATGTCTACCTGCGATCAACTCCTCCAAGAATTTAAGAAAAGTAATAATACAAAACGTGCAGGTGTCAGGATCAAAAGTGGCCACAAGTACACATGGGTCCCGTATGTGGGCTTCGTCATGCATATTCAAATGGATAAACGGATCCACCACCGTGTTTGTTTCTCTAATGTGACCCATCATCGGTCCGTCGTCAGGCTAGAGCTACCGACATACATCGGATCATGGGTCCCTTTGCCGATCCGTTTCTTTCTTTCTTTTTCTCTTGGTTTAGGAAAGATGTCTTTCTTGATAAGGAAATCGGGGTTAAACTCGACCCTAAATCTAAATTTCATTGAGTGCACTACCTAAAAAGTGGTTTAAGAGTCGTTAAACCACTCTAGAAAAATATTTCTAATACATGCTAGGAAAGGCCATCGCTTCCTCAAATGATAGCTAGTTGTGCATTAAGGGGGTGTTTGATTGCAAGACCTGAGCCTATGAAACCACCGCAGTTAAACATAAACATAGGTGCACAATATGCAACCACTTTTTACTCGATTATAAGGCCCCATGTGCAGCCCACTGTTGAACTGGAACTAGAGTTCTAGTTTTGCAGCCCCAACCTAACAATCAAACACCCCCTAAGGTATTGCTCATAGTTGAGTATTCTCAAATTCAGAGTTGGAAGCGATGCATGTAGGTTGCTCAAATTTGTCCATAGTTGAATCAATTATTACATTTGTTGTATGAAACAAAACTTAAACCAAGTTAAAATTAAGTTCAAAGTGAAGCATAAACCAATTCAAACTAAGCTCTTTACGTTGGAACTTAGCTTGGTTCAAAAACAAATTATAAGTTTTTGTCCAAGTATAGACTTCCAATTAAGTCATTTCCAAATAAACCCATCTTTCTATTGGAATTGACAACATAACCTTTTTTTTTCCTTAAGTTGGACAAATCCATGTATTTATTTGCTAATTGGGGTTAACACTCCCCTTGTTTAATCAGTCGACCAATGCGACCGATTGATCTCTAATTACTTAGGTTATTTTTCTCCAACTTAAGGATTTTTTTTGTCCTCTAGTAGCGATAACTTACAGGGGGATATTTGGCAAATAGCTAATTAGAGAGGAACTATTCAAGAAAATCCAAATTTAGAAAGAAAACTAGAATGATAAGGAGGACCAAATATGCAAGCATTAATTGGATAGTACAATAATGTCATTTATACGATCCAGCCAAATTGGGTGATGGTTGGGAATGCAAATGGGCCGAATCCAATGATCAACATGCCGGATAAGCAACTTAATTATAATTGGATTTGGATAGGATAATCAATGACGAATTGGGATATTATCATAGACAATGGAATACACATCATATCCTTATACAACTGTGTCTTGCTTCACTTGTTGGATCCAAGTAGTCAGATTCAGATTCAATCCAGTCAAATGGGACACGGTTGCTAGACCCGTTATCCATTTGACTATGAAGATCTACACCCGAATATCGACATCCGAGAAGCATGGACACGAATGTAGTATAATTGACACGCTACCAACACGTCCATAGAAATTATTATCATGATAGATAGGTTTTATTGTTACATTCAAACGTCAGATAGTTTGTGATAAAAGTAGTGGAATCGAATCATGGAAGAAGAAGAAAAAAAATGCGGGTTTCATCTGGGCAACGTTAGTCGATGAGTCAACCATGCAGTCATCCTGTATTACATCTCTCTCTCCCTCTCGTAATCCTGTATTATATATATATATATATAGAGAGAGAGAGAGAGAGAGAGAGAGACTCTCCCTCTCGTAATCCTGTATTATATATATATATATATATATATATATATATATATATATATATATATATATATATAGAGAGAGAGAGAGAGAGAGAGAGAGAGAGAGAGATTGAGAGAGAGAGAACATAATATATGCTAGCAAACAAATCTCAACCATTTTGAAAGATAGATGGTTGACATTTAAATGTAAAAAATAAAAGTACATGTATATTTATAACAAAAAGTATATTTGAAATTTTTAAGAAATAATTTTATTCACATGTACACCTATATACAGAGAAAGATAAATTGTTATGCACATACCTATCCATACTCAAATCCATATAAAGATTTCTACAGTGCGATCGACATGATTAATAATAGAGATTTGAATTTAAAAAACAAAAAGTATATTTCTACTTTACATTAAATGTTTTTTAAATTCAAATCTCTATTATTAATCACATCAATTGAATAATGGAAATGTTTAATTATATTTAAGCATGGATGAGTATGCACATGAATTGTATATATATAGATATAGAGAGATTCATGCTTAAATTCACTCAAAGATCTCTATTGTTCGATCTACACGATCAATGATAGAGATTTGAATTTAAAAAGTAATATATATTTTTATACATTAAATGTGACGTACAAAAGTATATATATATGCTGAGGGATATATACATATATACATATACATACATATATACACATACATACATACATATATATATATATATATATATATATATATATATATATATATATATATATATATATATATAACATCCAGGTAGCGTGTATGTAAACTGTGTTTTCCGTCTAAAAGATAAGTCTGACTTAGCCGTGACTCAGCTAGCACATAGCATGAGTTAGCTTGGAAATGACTGGGAACGTGCGGAGCTCTCTCTCTCTCTCAGAGGGAGAGCGTTTTCAGGCCAAGTTCATTCTGTGTGCCTGAGAGTCCGAATACCTCTCTCTCTCTCTCTCGGTGGCCACATGGACGAATTTTTGCATGCAAACAAGGGGAGCCATCTATTTTGGAAAAGCACTGCCTTGACAAGGACTGAGCGGTCACTCAAAATGGAATGGAATATTAAGGGCAAAGTTAACCACTAGACCCTTCCCTTTCTTTGTGTACATATTCAAATATATGCCCCAGTTTTTTCCTTTTTTATGAGAAAGAAGTCGCCGAAATGATAAAAGGTAACACTAGACCCTTCTCTTTGAGAGGATGGAGGTATGCAGCTACTTTTTCCTAAGAACAGTTTCTAACTTTAGATCCTTTTTCTTGAGAGCAGCGTGCATGTGCACCCACACAAGCATGTATGGACACATACACATGCATATATATATATATATAATAAACTAGTATAGCAAATTCAAACAAATTTCAAATATTCATGTTTGATGATAGATTGTTGAAATTTGAATCTATAAAATAAAAACATGTATTTTTTTTAGGTACACTTTATTCATATGAGCATTTTTATCTTTTAAATTTCAAATCTCAACCATCTATCACGAAAGATGGTTGGTTGGGATTTGTTTGAATTTACTAACACCTAAAAGTACTAGCATATACCAATTTCTCTCTCTCTCTCTCTCTATCTATATATATATTTATATATGCTTACCATGTTACATGTTTGTCATATTGTTAGAGGTCTCAACCATCTAATTAAAGTATTGTTAGAGATTTTAACTATGTAATTAAAGAGAGATGATTGAGATATAAAACAAAAGGTGAAAGATTTATGTGTATCTTTTTATATGTATACATATATATATACATACATACATACGTACATACATATATATATACATACATACATATAGATATAACAAGAAGGGTTAATTAATTATCAAGAAGTGCACGATTTAGTTAAAATTACTGATAATTTCTTTATCCTTCCTCTCCTTTGGGGTCAACCTGGTCCCATGAGCTCAAGGGGTTTCCAATTGAGCTCTTAATCAGTACACAAGATGCAGTAGCTAGCAATCGATACGATCAACAAAGACAGGCCCAAGTCTTTCCTAGTGATAACCCCCGTCAAGGTTTCTTTGGAACAGGCGTTTTGTTGAAACGATGGGTTCAAGACAATGTCCATTAGTGCTGGTGGTTGCGTTGCAGATAAGCCTATCAAACATGACCAACAAGTTGGAGTAAGACCGTTTCCGTTAGTTGAAATGATCATTCCTGAAGAATATCGGTGCAAGGGATACATATAAAGAGAGAGGCAGTGTTACGTGCATAATTATGCAAGGTGCATAATCGTGCATGATCCTTTATTTTATACAGTTTTTACGATTCAACTACCGGGTTTTGCCTTTCATCACTTTTAATTGTCTTCCACTTTTTAAAACCACATTTTCTATTAGTCAAAATCATCATGTCACCGTCAAAACAACCTAAAAAAACTAAATATTTATATACAAGTGGTTTTGTAGGCAACCATGATTAAATAATTATCGAAAGGTGATTTTGAAAGGTAGGTGGTGGAAAACAACAAGTAGTTGAAGCAGTGAAACCAATTGAAATTGAGGATTATGCGTGTTTATGCAACACATAGTTGTGTGCGTACGACTACCTCTCTCTCTCTCTCTCTCTATATATATATATATATAATCCTACTCAAACTAACACCATCCCTGAGATTTTTTTTTTGTACTTTTCAAATCTGGTTAAAAGTTTCGAAGTTACATTATATCATCCAAAAGCAATGGGTGAGCATGAGTCTACAATCCCATTTTCATATATGTATATATATATATATATATATAGATAGATAGATAGATAGATAGATAGATAGATAGATAGATAGATAGATAGATGTACCTGGAGATGAAATGGTTGGTGCTTGTGCGTGTGTACCAAAATTCTCGAAAGCTGTGTTAAAACTGTAGTCTAAAGCTTAAACCATGAGATATCTTCTAAGGTCATAATGGTCTTGCTTCATCTATTTTTGTGTTATACAGGCCCATGATAAAAACTGTAGCTCATCCAACTTGAATGCATCTGAAAGTTGGTCATGAGTATCGTTATTAAAGAGTTCGTTCTAATTTTTGTCAATTAATGTACTGAGCGTTTGCTTAAGTCCGTCCTGAAAGCACACAGATAATCACACAAAACGGTTCGCAGAAGACACAAAGTGAAGAGAGGAAAAAACACCAACACAATATTTTATGTAGTTCGACTAGAAATGCCTAGTTCTCGGATGAGATGGGAAGAAGATCTTCACTATGATGAAGAATGGGGTACATTAATACAATTATCTCTCACAGAACCTCTTTATGATGTCTCTAGTTTCCATGTTCAGTTCGGGTCTCATCGCGAGCTTTTACGATTCCTGCCACAGTTTCTGACCCCCACAAATGCAAGTCACATATATAATCTATGGAGTGACTCAATAGCCAAACGTCAATGACAGATTGGAAGCCATTGTGTCTACAAATATGCTATCTACTGTGTACGTGAGAACCTGTCAAAAAACTGTGGGTCGATCTAATTCTATTATAGCGCGTACACCTTTCCTTCGTCACTTCTCTTTACATCCACTCAGTGATTAGGTAGTGACCAGGAAAGGTACCTGCAGCATACTTTCAATAGTATTGATTCCCAAATTGTCTCTCTTTCTTTTGTTTTGAGTTTGTGTGAGTTGTAGGTAGGTGAGCTGCCTCTGAGATCATTCAAGATCTTGCAAGTGGCACGACGGGAGCATAATATGATTACTTTTTTGACATTCTGCCCACTTGAGAAAGATGGAGCATTTAATCTACCACACACAATGCTTTTGTGGATAGAACATCCACTCCTGCAAAGAATGGAATTGCCTAACAAGTTACTGTGAAGCTTCTTCCTCTTCCACCTTTTATGGGGCTTTAGAGCTGTTGCTGCCTGCAATCTTTGAATATTTTGGGTCTTTCATCTGCTGTCGTTCATCTAAAAGAAGATCGTCCTAGTTTGAAAAGATGTTTGAATTCCACTAAGTGTCTTTCTGAATCTTCTAGCCACTAAAAAATATGCTAAAAAAGCAAAATGTTTTATCTGAAGGTATGTTGGGAAGTGTCCCATGCACTTCAGTGAGCTGAAGAAACAATTATTGATTGAATTCGTAGCGCATCACATAGAAAATTCTTTATTGCTGATGGTTTTAGATAAGGGCACACCTATTTTCCACTATTCGCAACGGTAGAATTGATCACGTCTTTGTTTCTGCTAAAACAGTAAAAGAACCGTAGCAGGTACCAGTCTCTCTCTCTTTCAGAAGAATCAAATCTATGTCAGGTTGTTGGTAGATGAGGCAAAGAAAAACTTCTCCTGATTTTGCTTTTGACAGAGAAAACAATGTTGGTGGATGACACAATGCACATAACATGTCTTGTTTGAGGGCGGAAATTGAAAGCTTCAAATAATATGAACCTTTTCACCAACCAAAAAAGGAAGCATTTAAGAAACGCAAAAGAAGTTCTGCAATGCACCATGAAACCCAATGAGTTGCCATGGCCCCACCACTTCAGGGTCACCTTTCGGCAGTCACAATTTAAACAACCAATGGAACCGAACCAAATCAGTCTGGTTTGATTCTAAAAGCTTAAAGTTTGGTTTGATTCAGTTTCAAGGTTATAAATGAATCACGAGGACTCAACCAAACTCTCTCTCTATATATATATAGAGAGAGAGAGTTGGATCTTACCCATCACCGCATGTTCAATCCTTACTTTTGGTGGACATAAATCTAATAATATTATACTCATATCAATAAAACAGGAGATGAATGAACGCATCAGTAAACAAAATCCAATATATATGTATATATATATATATATGTATATGTATGTATATATATATGTATATGTACATATAAATATATGTATATGTATGTATATGTATATGTATATGTATATGTATGTATATGTATATATATGTATATGTATATATATGTATATATATATGGTCAGGTATTGATTCACAGTCAAAGATGTTTAGGTCTTTCAAACTCGAGAACCACACCTGTTCAGTTTCAGGTCGGATTGAGTTGTATCCCCATGACACGGGCATCTATTGCCTAGACTAAGTGCTATAAAACTTCAAATATTGAGTCGGGTCAAAACCAAACAATAAGACACAGGCAGTCTATGGCACCAGACTAAGTGCCATAAAACTTCAGTCGGGTCAAAACCAAACAACAGGAGACCGGCTCTTGCAAATTGCCCCTGCATTAGCTAGCCCTCCATAGAAAGTCAGAACCAACGGTCGTAGACGTCTCATTGCTGCACGATATACATGCATGTAGAATGCCGTAACCGGTGATCTTAAATGCATGATCTTTTTACAAAGGACACACTCACAAAGGACACACTCCTTAGTATCACTCGCACTCAGGAGTTGCCGAAACACGTGTGACACATTTTCTATACAAAAAAAGATGCACTAGAGGCATTGTCTTTTTTTTCTTCATAATACAGAGAGAGAAGAGAGGTGAGCGAGACAATGAGTGACGACCGACAGATGCCAATAATAAAAGGAGAGAGAGAGAAAAGGAAGAGAGAGAAGATGGATAAATAAGAGAGTGGTGAGTGGTGGGTGTTGGATAAACACTAGCGTTATAAGAAATAAGGTGTGTCCTTAGTAATTTGGAGTGTAAATTTAGTAAATATGAACAAAAATTACCCTAGTTGTCAATGTAATACTTGAAAGTAGCTTGTTCTTATCAAACTTGTGTGGTTGTGACATGCAAGTATATATAAAACTTGGTGGATGCTAGGTTATAATTTCATATCCAAATAAATCTCAACTATCTATTTTTATGACGTGATTGTTAAAATTTAATCTAAAAAATAAAAAAATGTATACATTTTATAGGAATTCATTATTTAAGTGTATATCTTTTTAATTTAAATTTCAACCATTTATCAACACAAGATAGATGGTTGAAAATTGTTTGTATATATTAACACATAAGTGTCTAGTACATATCAAGTTCTCTCTCTATATATATAGAGTGAGAAGTTAGACCTAGTACTAAATACTCAATGGTACCTACAATAATAAGTAGTAGACTGCACTCTACCTCTCTTGATATATATATATATATATATATATATATATATATATATATATATATATATATATATTGTGGCTTGTACTTAATATTAAATGGTACTCACAATACAAACAAGTGTGACATGGTGTAATAAATCCAATGAAGTTCATATTTTAAAATAATTAAGCACCTTGAGCAAATGAACATATATATGGGAGGAGAGAGTAGTTCAGATCGACAAACTAGTAATCTTAAAGCACTTGTCCTTTTATGCAAACATTTCTGTGTGATTTCATCAAGTGACCCAGATTTTGAAAATTTGATAAGTGGATAATGATACACTTGTGGTTACAAATCTTTTATTGTTTTACTTAAAATGTTTAATTATATCTCATCCAATCGAAAAGATGAATAGCTGAAATTAAAAAGAGGTATATTTATACTTTTTAAAAGTTATACTTGATTCAATAGACAACTTTTTGTTTGGTTGATATTTGTATTAAAAGCCAAACATGTAACTTACCAAAGCATATAATATATATAGAGAGAGAAATTAGTATATGCGCACACTCATTTATGCTTGAAATTGCGTAAAGATCTCCACCATTCAATTGCGATAATGAATAATAGAGATTTGAATTTAAAGCATTAAAAATACAATTATACTTTTCATACTTTATATTAAATATTTATATGCATTAAATACTTTTTAAATTCAGACTCCATTGTTAATGATCGCGATAAAACAGTTTCCTAGGTTGTAATTCATGTTAGACCATCTATATCAATTCAAACTATCAAATTAACGAGATAAATGGTCAAAATAGAAAAGTTAAAAGTAAAAAACATATACAATGTACTTCACACTTTTTGTTATATATGAAAAGTAACTTTCATTATTTGTTTTTGAATCTGAACCATCCATCTCTTTAGCACACGATCTTAATTATTATAAATAGTTTAACATGAATGAATCTCTCAAAACTCCTATTTATATCCGTTGTGTGTATGTGGAATCTCTTTCTAAACTTTGTGGGACTTAACTCTTGTGATATTAGTTAGGAATCCTAATTGAATAAACTCGGTGGACATTTCACGTTACAATTGGATGAAGTGACTTTGAGATGCTAGTCTCAGGCCTGCCACGAGTCATATCGTCTTCTGCTATTATTATCGAGTTCATATCGCCTTCAGATATTATTATCGAGTTCATATCGCCTTCAGATATTATTTTCGAGTTCAGTAGTTTTCAGTGTATCCAAACATTACTCGTAGAGATGAAGAGAAGATAACATTGTAAGTGATTGGCTACCCTAATGAAATGAATGAGTTCTCTCTCTCTCTCTCTCTCTCTCTCTCTCTCTCTCTCTCTCTCTTCATTTCTCATGTATAGAGAAAGATGACGATTTGCAATATGGTATCAGAGTATCATTGAACCTTGGGCTTGCTGGAGGAGTGTATCACGGCCACCTTACCTTAAGGTTTTCTACGGAATACATGTTTACTTTTATTACTTTTTTGTTTAATTAAGCAAAAATATGGTGATAATTAAATTTTCCATGTGAATGGGGTGTAGGATCTCTTCTTCTGCATTCTAAAACCTTTTTTAACAACCACATCTTCCAACACAATGGCAACTTTATAGGGTTCCCCACTCATGTCTGACACTTAGATGCTGGACACTGAAACTTCTCCTTACTTAAAGACACTTTAATATTATTATTACTCTATCAGTGAATAATATTACTTGAGGACATTAATTATTTTCTATTCTTATTCAGAAGTTTGATATGTAGGTGTGCATATGGTAGGCAACTGCTAAAATCCTCCACCTAAACAAGGTTTTTCCAAACCGTCAGTTCTAGTTACGTCGAAATGTGAAACTTTAACTAAACATGCATGGGGCCAGTCCCAGCTACAATGTCGAAATCGCTGGTTTTGGACGGTTCCTGTTTGAGTTAAAAGCCACTTGGAACCAGCAAAAAAGTTTTAAAAATAAAATTCTAAAGGAAAAATAAAAAAACTCAGAACCAATGGTTTGAAACCACCGGGTTTTGGCTTCGGGCTGGTCTTGGTTCTATGAAAGGTACACTTGAGAACGACTGTGTGGTCCATGGTTCTGGGCCCAGTTTTATTGGTACATGTTTCAATAGTTTCTTGGCCCAATTCAGTTTTGGATAGAACCGTCCAGTCGGTTCCAAACCAGTTATGTCTACCCCCACCATTCTTATGAAGCAAACCATAGAATAACTAATTCATTCTAACTTTGCTTTCAACTCTCGCTAATTTTTTTATTGAGCTAGTTTTATTTAGTCAATTTCCTTTAGTTCCTAGTGGGTAATGCTATACATATCACAAAACATTTCTACTATTTGATTGACATGTCTATGATTGATATTTAAACTAAAAGTGTCTTTGTATTTTTGTACTTTACATTTAGTGCACCAACAACGACAACAACAACAATAACAACTAAGTCTTTTATCAAATTAGATGATAAAGTTAATCATGTGCCATGTTAAGAGTTAACAGTGTCATTGTATTTCTACTACATGGATTCTTTATTTATATAAAGCTCAATCATGTGTCATGTTAACAGTTAATTTGTATTTAATGTCCTATTAAATATTTTTTGCTTTATTAGCTCAACATCACCTCAAAGATTCAATGGTTGAGATGATAAAGTAGATTTGAGTACGGATGGGGTTTGAGCATTTAACACTATATATATATATATATATATATATATATATATATATATATATATATATATATATATATATATATATATATATATGAATATATATATATTATGAAGAATGAAATCTTAGAGTATTTGCCATTTTTTGTTTGTCCTTGACAAGTCATTGGGGACAACAAGACATCGACTTTGCCACATGATACAACTCTCATAAGACAATGATAGTGGCTTGTTGACACCATCTTCAATTGTACACTAGGATTCAAGAGTATATAGAAAGATCATACAGAGAGAGAAAGAGACATATTCCGTCCTACCTTTGTCAACGATGCCCACTCATATCCGATCATTATTTTTTTAAGACATTAGTACAAGAGGTGATTATTTATTAACAAATGGACTCGAACTTGTAGTTGTCGAACCCATACTCGTCAAAGCACAACATAATCAAGAATAGTGCGTCGCTTTCAAGGACACAAATCTTGGTTTCTCCTGTTTGGTGTGGCATCACCGAGCTATCAGCTGAGCTCCATTACTTAAAATCGTATATTTCTCTGTACCTACTTTAATTGACAAAAATACCTTTCAATCGTCAAACATCGACATATACATAGAATTATACTTTATAATTTTGTACTTGACAAAAACACCCTTGATGTAATGTTATGCGGATCCCATAGTGCATTCATGAATTGTTTGTCAACCCTAGATGTGACCAAAGGTGAACCTAATAGAGCCTTATTACTTTACCAAGTTATAAAATTTAAAAATTATATAATACTTGTTATAAATGTAAAATAATAATAGTTATATTTCTATAACTTAAAAATTTGAAATTTTTCGGTGCCTAAATTTATAACAGTAAAAATTTCAGGCCTAAATGTTAAAAATTTAAGAAAATTTGCTACATAAAATCACAAGAGCAAAAATTTTGGGGCATATATGACTTAAAAGGTTTAATAAATTTAGGGTCCAAAATCATAAAAACTTTAGGGCTTCTCAAATTGGGTATTAAAAATTTTTAAAACCTAAAAAAATTGGCTATTTAATTAATTTCCCCCTAAATCATCACCAGTGATATAAGATATGTAGAGCGACTGCACCCAAATAAAAGAAGAATTTAATTCTTATACGACGAACTTTTGTCCTCTATCAAATGACAGCTTGGGTGCTTGACATTCTGAACCGCTGCATCTAAATGGCTAAGCTTT
This sequence comes from Brasenia schreberi, assembly GCA_036023115.1. Taxonomy (NCBI): domain Eukaryota; kingdom Viridiplantae; phylum Streptophyta; class Magnoliopsida; order Nymphaeales; family Cabombaceae; genus Brasenia; species Brasenia schreberi. The sequence goes on along the minus strand of JAYKKT010000090.1, from coordinate 9,397,166 downwards.
GTTGTAGTATGATTCTCATCCTACCATAGAGGAACGTAAGATGGTAATTCGATGATCTCATGTTGCCGGGGGAAATTCCTCTAACGGAATGCTTCATCAAATACTGGCGTTCGATGACATTGTTTATCGAGACTTGTGGGGTCATCCAGCCAAAATCTTAACCATCCAAATGCATTCAGTGGGATGGCAGTGTCATCAAATATCAGATGGTGCAACACTTCTCACCGTCATCTGCAGCCAAAAAGGAAGAAAACCTCTCCCCAGATTCCAATGTCTGGAATATATGGGGTATCTCCTTTGTGGCAGATGAATCAAACTGCCGTTGTTATTTCAAGAGAATAAACCAGAAGTGTAAGAAAAATTTTATTCATTGATTAGCAACCACAAACTCTCAGAGATCTTTCTGTCGTGAAGCAACTGCATGGATGGTTCCTCAATTCTGATACTTGGCCATAGTAATTCGCATCTAGGACTTCAGGAAATTCAAGATAAATATTCCTAAGATTGATCATCGTTGGATTGGTACGAAGGTCGATATTAATATCTCCTGGCCAATAGCACAAACTCTGGTTACCTAGCGATATGTATGCTTTGCTGTTGCTTCACGAATCTCACCTGGAATTCCTATTTCGGAATCAATCATCAGCTAAAAATGTTGGCAGAACAGGTCTCTCTCTAACAATGGTGCTACAATGTTCTTATTGTCCCGGAGCCTTTCAAATTTTTTCTAGTAGTCATCTCAGCAATAGGATCAAAGGTCTCTTCATATTTACACTAGGAATCTAACTAATTTGGATGCTTCGATTAAATACCAAATTGGCAATATGACCTTTAATATGTGCTTATTAAAGCACAGTTACAGGATATTCAAGTCGAACATTTTCTAGCAAGGTGAGGAAGTTAGTCACCGGGGAGAGAAGGCTTTGAACTCATGGGGTGCCGCTCTGAAAGAGCTTTCATGGAAACAAAATTCCAGAATCAAATTGGCAGGGAGGGAGATGCAAATTAGTACTGGAGTTGTTTATGCATCAGCTAAATCTAGGAAACATAGATGTAATTTTATTCTTTTGATTAAAGGTGGAGTCTCAATATCGAATTCGGATCAACGCAAATCTGAGTTCTATTCTTTCTTTTATCAGATTTTGTGTATCAGGACTCAGATGCTTGTATGTGGATAATATGAGTGCAGATCTACTTGTTTTTAATATAGACAATAGACCTTATCAGCGCCTATTGTTGATGCAGAGATAACAAAAGCAGTATTGTCAAGGGGCAACCTCTTTCGCCTTATTCTTCACACTGATGAATGCTTCTCTTGCTACTATAATTTCTGTATTAAAGAATTAACTGGGAACTCCTCCTAGCATCCCTCGGACTTCTCCAAGTGACTGCTATATTATATACTAATCATGTGTTGCTGTTCAGTAATACCAAGCACTCCAGCACCATTGTCATTGAGTGAGTGATTTATTAGTTGGAACTGCATACTGAGTTGAGGATTAACTATTCTAATTCAAGTTCTTCTCAGTTATATGCCCAAGTTTTAGGGAGGAGGTTAGGTTCCCTTCCTTTCACTTGCATGAGCTATCTCTTTCCACTGGTTAACTCTTAGCCAATACCATGATAACTGTTAGTGAAAATCTTGAACAGATTGGCTGGCTGGAAGTCACATTTTTATCATATGCAGCATGTAGAACCCTGCAACAATTTCTGTTCGCTTTGAAGCTGACTCCTCCTCTAGATCACAAATAGGTACTGAGAAATTGTGTATATCGTTGAATGGAGAATGTTTTCAGAGCAAAACGTGTCCGGACGTCCTCTCATTGATGCCAGGCTCTAAAGAGAAGTCATGATCTTCTTGTGAGAGAAGTAAATGCCAAATGCTTCATCTTTGGAGAGAGAGAGAGGAAAGCCTGGCGATTTCAGTGCCAGTGGTTGCAACGTCCTCAGTGTGCAAGTTGGCGAATGACCATTAACGATGGCCTCCAGTTTCGTGCGCGGTAGTCATACTTCACCTTGCATCTAAATTTGGGCTACCTTCTGCGTCATGGATGATTACTAGGCTTGCTACAACTACAAATGCCTAGCGGAGCTGAGAAGAACAAACAGTGACGGCTTCTTCTGTGGCTTGAGATTTTGGATGTCCACCAACTTCAACTTTATTCGACTTTTAGTGACTTGAGAAGCTCGTCACTCAATGTGTAAGACCAACTGAAGAAGAAAAATAATCAAATCATGTATCCAGTGCTTTTCGCATCATGGTGCAGGCCTCCGACGTAAGTTTTACCACTCAAGTCATCTCTTAGTCTAAAGCTTTTCCACCAGAAGATGAGATAATTGGACGACGATCTATTCTTCCAACTCAAAAACAAGTGTTTTGTGTATCAATTGATTTTCCACAGCTCTTTATAAGAGTTTAAATTTGAAAAGAAAAGGTTAGTTATGGAGATGGTAGCAGGTGTCTGTCTTCAACAACAAATTACCATGTATTGAATGTGAGCAAGGTGGTCAACAAATGGAGAAAGCTGTGTAAAAATTATAGTATAGAAAAATCGTAGATGACATCCTTTTCTCATCTGCATATTATAAGATTTTTTGGCTAAACAAGGAGAATGAAACTCAAGTTCGAGAGAATTAATTGGAAACAGCAATACGAGGATGAAGTTTGAATAGCATTGTGCACATCAGTGCATGTTACTTGAGAGAGTATGATAATATAATTAGCGTGTTATATATGACGACTTCAAGAACTCCTACTCTTTAGTCAATGATGGTATTCGAATCATTTTAGCATCTCTAATAAAGAAAATACCAAGATGGGTGTCTTGCTTTTAGACTTTGAAGTAGGAAAGGCTTTCATGGAGGTCGATCAAGCCTTTGTTCTTTTATCGATAGTCGAGAACAAAGAACAATATGACGTTCTAGAGTTTGTCAAGTCTGTCATCAAGACTTATAAAGACATTGTGAAGAAAGAGATGCCACTCAATATCTTATATTTTATAGACTTCATTTATGAACCAAGTCTTCATATCAAGACCCCCTATCAAATGAGTGCTATAGAGCCTGAGGAGATCTAAAGGGAAAAATATAAGAGTACTTCATGCATAAATGTTTAAGTTCAGTATAATCCTGAATTTTTTTTGTGTGTGTTCAAGGAGGAGGATATGTGGTGCATACGTGTAGCTAACAAAGCGATGAATAGAGCATCATCAAGTATCCAATTCCCTACTGCGCACCTAGATGATCATGTTGATCAACTCCATGGTGAAATTATACTTTTGAAGATTGGTTCACAAAATGTCTACCATCAAATATATATATATATATATACACATATATATATATATATATCTGTGAGTGGTGGCGACTTTGACTTGTCCAATGTCCCTGGACTTTAATTTTGATTTTTTATCGCTTTTTTTGGTAGGTATTCAAAGTATAGTTCAATTACATTCTCATCTATAACTCCTCTTGGGAGTTTTATTCAAAAGATATATTTGAAGTACTCAATGTATTAATAGAAAGAAAGTTTTATCATTATGATATTCGATCATATCAAGGAGGGTTATAAAGTACAGCCCTAAAATTTACCTTTGAGAGGACAGCAAATAACCTCTTCAAGGTATCCTTGCTACTAAAGATTTCATTTTTCACAACAATTGACTTTTTAAAATCAACCTCTTCAACTCTTTGAGCCTTATCGTCATTGTTGAAGCTCGTGGAGCAAGTCTGCTCAGTCATTTGGCATAAACAAAGCCTTCAACCTTGAAGGAAATCTTCTCCTAAGATGTTCATAGGCAGTACATAAAAATATATAAATCTATCACGATTGTTACCTTGCTGAGTTCTCACCAACTACTTCTAATTCTTATACTTGTGCCAATGATGCCTTGAGAGGATGTAAGTTTGAATCGTGTCTCATTACAGGAGTTAAAAGTGAAAGATTCTACTGAATCGATGCTCAAAGATCACATACTAGACTCCTTGTCATAAAACTATAATATCGGTTGTAGTTGTTTTGCAATTCAAAATAGTTCATTTGCATGGCATATCATGAATATTCACTATTAATCAAGATTATAAGTTTGTTGGTAATTTTTGGAAGACATGTAAAGGAAGTTTTATATTAAGCAACAATTTAATTATTTTCTTAACCATCAATCCGATAGATAAACAAAGCTGGCCAGGAGGTGTTTGGGCATACTCCAAGCTTCAGACGGCAAAAACTTTAGGCAATGGGATCTGATCCTTAACAATTTGAGATTGTTCATAATCGGTTTCACCCATTTGCCAACAACAAAGCACTCAATGGAGATGCTCAAGCTTTAATGGACTACATTAAACATCTTGGGGAATGAATTCATGGGCAAATTCAAAGCAATCTAAGCACCAAAGGACAACTAACAATCATCATAATATGGGTGCAGTTTCAAAAAGAAAATTTTGTAAAGTATTGGGTAAAAAGAACATGCAAAATTTGATGGTATATTGAGTTTTCTAAAGGATGGGAGCAGAGAAGATCTCGCCTAAATAGGAGCACCAAAGAGGGGTTAACACACACACACGCCCTCCTTAGGTTGGCTGTACCCGGCCTTGAGAAACTGTCGTAGTGGACAGGGTGCACACGGCTGCACCGGTCTCTTAGCTGCACACACGGTCCTGTGCGCCCTGGGGTCGCATGGGGGCTGGGGACGTCGTCTTCGGCTGTGGCTGAAGGCAGGCACCCTGACGGCACCCTGTGGCTGAAGGCAGGCACCCTGGCGGCACCCTGTGGAGGATCGTCTGCAGCTGAACGGAAGAGGGGCGCCCTGTAACACAGGCGCCTGCTGCTGGACGGAAGAGGGGCACACGATCGGCACCCTGGAGAGCACCCTGTTGCTGAACGGGGTGGGCAGCGCACTGTCTGCGCCCTGGAGAGGTTTACTGACTGTCACCGCCTGTGACAGTCCCTGTCGCCAAGAGGAACGGAACGGGGGCGCCCTGTTCTGGAAGAACTCACCTGGAGCGCCCGGCTGCTTCTGCGGCACCCTCCTGCGCTAGCTCAACAGCACCACGGTTCTGCACGGCAGAATCTCTCAGCACCCGGTCACGTTAACGGAAACGGCTACGGGGCGTTGTCCGGCCCTGAAGTTCCACGCCTCTGCACTTGGCCTTCACAGGACTCCACTCTCACTCTTCACTCTCACTCCACACTTCCAACCACCCGGACAATGGGGCAGGAGGGCTGCCTTATAGGCGCCCGGCCCCGGGTAACCGTTCCCTCCCAAGGGGAGGGGGCTGTTACACCTTGTAACCTCTCCCGCCCGTGAGATGCGGGTGAGGTGTCCCGCGCCTCAACGCTTGGGCGCCACCTGCGCCCAGCAGGCTAACCGTCACCCGGTTAGCCTCCACCTGTCCCAGACTGACCTGACCCCCTGGAACCCGACCTACCTGACCCGGTAGTTCCCGGACCCGACGCGACCCGGACCCGACATGACCCGATAGGACTTGGACCCGATGCGACCAGGACCCGGACCCGATAGGACTTGGACCCGACGCGACCCGGACCCGGACCCGACGCGACCCAGACCCGGACCCGACCCGGACCCGACTTGGGCCCGATCTTGACCTAGCCTAGACTTAGACTAATGTGACCTAGCTTAGACCTAGACACACACACAGGGCTCGGGTTTATAAGCACACCCGATCCTTACAAGGGACACACACGCACAACACGGTGTATGTACAAGAGGGGGTTTACAAGCGGTTATGGTACATGGTGAAGCCTCCGGATGTAGGGAGCGCACGGGCACGCGCTCTATGGATTTGTCTGTGACAATTCTCCCCCAACGATGTCCGGACTCATCCTCGAGGCCGCATGGTAATCACGAAGCATCTGCTCATATTGCCAAAGCTGCGTGCATGGCACCCATGAGTCGTCATCAGCGCTTCTACCTGTCCACTGCACAAGATACTGGGTCTGCCGTCGTGGTCCTGCTCCAACTACTCTGTGAGCGATCAAAGCCTCGACTGCTGGAATATCTTGTCTAACCAATGGCGGTAGTCTGCGTTCAAGCCTCTGTGGATCTTCGAAGTACTTCTTCAGCTGGGATACATGGATGACTGGATGTATCTTCAATCGATCTGGTAACTCCAGTTGATAAGCAACCTTACCTATCCGTTGTATCACTCTGAACGATCCATCGTACTTCGGCTTCAGTCCCATATGACTACCCTTGTAAACCTGCTTCCGGATATACTCAGGTATCCGAAGCCAAACCTCATCTCCTACGTCAAACTCAACATCACGTCGATGCCTGTTCGCCTGTCTTCTCATCCGGGACCCTACTCTCTCGAGCGAAGCCTTCACTTCCTTGTACATGACCTGCCTATCGCGTAACTCTCGCAAGGTGGCTGGACAATTCCCTGTTCTATTTCCTTGTACAAGCTCCAAAGGTCCGAGCGGCTGCCATCCCAACGTAAGCTCGAAAGGACTCTTTCTTGTAACTGAGCTTTTATGGGAGTTGTAGCTATACTGAGCTACCTCCAGAAGAAATACCCAATTCTTCTGACTAGCAGAGACATAGTGGCATAAATACTCTTCTAGCATCGCGTTGAGTCTCTCAGTTTGACCATCGGTTTGTGGATGTTGTGACGATGAGAACAGGAGACGCGTTCCCATCAATCTGAATAGTTCGATCCAAAACCGGCTCGTGAAGCGAGCGTCACGATCACTAACAATCTCCTCCGGGACGCCAAAATGTTTCACTACATTTTTAAAGAAAAGACGAGCTGTCTCTTTAGCACTGCATTCCCACGGTGCGGGCATAAAGACACCATACTTTGAGAACCGGTCCACAACTACCAGTATCATCTCAAAGTCGTCTACTCTCGGCAATCCTGAGATAAAATCTATGGAAACAGATTTCCACGGTCTCTCTGGTATCGGAAGAGGCTGAAGTAGTCCAGCTGGTCGTCGTCGCTCCACCTTATCCTGCTGACAGACAGGACACATCTGGATATACTCGGCTACGTCGCGAACCATTCGGGGCCAGTAATATCCTTGAGACAAAAGGGCGACAGTACGCTCTATCCCTGGATGTCCTGCGTACTCGGCGTCATGTACTTCGCGCATGAATGTCCTCCTCAAGTCAGTGGCTTTGGGTATAAACAACCGACGGTTCTTGGTCCACACCAAGCCATCTCTGATTTCGTATCTGTCGGTTACGCCAGATTCTACTTGAGATACAATATGACTGTACGAAGTATCCTGATCAATGACTTGCCTTACACGATCAATCATTTCCCCACGTATTCTGGTAATGGCACACAAAGTTTCTACCCTCTTTCGACTCAATGCATCAGCCACTGCATTTTCCCTGCCTGGCCTATATACCCAGTCGAAATCGTACTCCTTTAGAGTCTCAAGCCAACGCGCCTGTCGCATGTTGAGCTTCTTTTGGGTTTTAAAGAACGTGTTTGCCACATTATCAGTCAGAACAGAAAAGTGGGATCCGAGAAGATAAACTCTCCAGATCTGAAGGCAATGTACGACTGCCAGCAATTCTTTCTCATGCGCGGGATACCGAGTCTCCGCGTCCTTTAGCTTTCTGCTCTCGAAAGCTATAGGATGCCCATCCTGGGTCAGAACACCTCCGAGTGCTCAGTCACTCGCATCCGTATGAACTTCAAAGGGTTTACTGAAATCGGGGAGACATAGAACTGGTTCCTGACAAACCAAAGTTTTAAGTGTCTCAAAGGACTCTACGCACTTGAGCGTCCACTCCCAAGTTCTCCCTTTCTTCAACAATTCAGTCAATGGTGCTGCGATCTTCGAAAAATCTCGAATGAATTTCCGATAATAATTCGCCAGCCCAAGGAAACTCCGTATCTCACCAACGTCTCTTGGAGTTTCCCACCCCTGAATAGCACAGACTTTCTTGGGGTCCATGCGGATCTCTCCTCCGCCAATAATATGCCCAAGAAAGGTGATGGTGTTCTTAGCAAAAATGCATTTCTCTCTCTTCACAAAGAGAGAGTGTGATCTAAGTCTCTCGAAAACTAAGGCGAGATGTCGGACATGCTCCTCCATGGTCCGACTATAGATCACAATATCATCCAGGTATACAACCACAAATTCGTCGATATAACCTACCAATACTCCATTCATAAGCCTACAGAAGGTCGCTGGAGCATTAGTGAGCCCAAATGGCATCACTAAAAACTCGTATGCTCCGTACCGTGTCACCATTGCCGTTTTGGCCTCATCCCCAGGTGATATCCTCACCTGCCAATAGCCCGATCGAAGGTCCAACTTCGTGAACCACCTCGCTCCTCCGAGTCGATCAAATAAGTCGGCTACTAAGGGGATTGGGTAACGGTCCTTCACCGTTACTTTGTTTAGCGCTCGGTAATCGACACACATCCGTAGTGAACCATCAGACTTTCTCTGAAATAGTACTGGTGAACCAAAAGGTGATTTCGACGGCTGTATCATCCCAGCTTCTAGGAGCTCCCCCAACTGTTTCCTGAGCTCCTCCAACTCCTGAGGACTCATCCTATAAGCGGCTCGGGATGGCACTCTTGCCCCCGGTTCTAACACTATCTCATGGTCAGTACCCCGCCTAGGTGGTAAACTTTTAGGGAGTTCAGTAGGCATCATGTCCTGGAAGGTGAGCAACACTTGCTCAATCTCAGGTGGAACCCTCTCATCTCCATCCTCTATCTCGTCTTCCCTCAAAACCGCAAGTAGGGTAGGATGTCCCTTACGGAGACCGGTTTTGAGTTGCATCGCGAATAAGTAGATTGCTCCGCATGTTAGAAGACTATGAGCCTTACCTGGATCACACTGAGGTACAAATCCAGGCTGTGTGGGATCCACGCACACCAATCCTCCAAGGTGTGGTGCAGCCATCATGCAAGCTGCACGAAAGAAATCACATCCAAGCACAACTCCGAAATCATCCATTGTGCTGACTATGAAATCTAAGGTACCGTTCCAACATCCAACTTGGAGACGGCAAGCTCTTGCTATACCAACAACTCTAGAAGCATTCGTGTTCACTGTCTTTAACCGTTGTTCAGACTGCTCTAGTCTCAAACCCCACTGGGTAGCTAGAGTCGTGGAGATAATCGAATGGGAGGCACCAGTGTCAGCTAGTGCTCGTACTGCTGTGTTGTCTATCCGTGCCTCTACAAAAATCAGGCTGCGGCGTGGTTCATCCCGTACACACGCTGCTCCTAAGAGCTGGAAAGATGCGGCTTGGGCGCCGGTACTTGTACTAGCGCCTGCCGGTTCTTCATCGGCGATCAAGGCGGCGGCTATCTTTGCCTTTTTAGGGCAAAATCTCATCGGATGAGGACCTTGACATATAAAACATGAACCCTGAGTCTTGGCTTCTTCCTTGTGTTGTTTATTTTTACCTTTGACTCTGTTCGATCCTTCTTTTGAGTTCCCCTTTGATCCCTTTTTCTTTTTATCCCATCTCTTAGTCTTACCTTTTTCTGATCCTGATTTCTTATCTTTTTTCTTCGGATTATTCTCACTCTTTGTGGATCTGAGGTCTACAAAAGTCTCTACAGCTGAAATGGCTTCAGTGACAGTCGAAGGACATCTTCGCCTAAGTTCCACTTGGGCCCAGGGCTGAAGTCCCTGCTCGAAGTAAAACATCTTATCTACTTCGGTCATGTCCCGAACTTCTAGAAGTAAAGAGCTGAAACGTTGCACATACTCGTGTAGAGATCCTGTGCACTTAAGTTTTGAGAGGAGTTCTCTCGTCCTATGACCACTGTTGGTCGGCGTGAATTGCTTCCGGAGTTCGAAGCAAAATTCTTCCCAAGTCGAGGGAAGAACGGCACCTCCACTGATGGCTGCATCCTCTCGCGTGCGCCACCAAACCTTAGCATCGTCTCTCAAAAACAAAGTAGCTACTAGCACCCTGCTATGATCGGCTACTTGAGATACACTCAGGTATCTCTCCAAATCCCAAAGGAAATTCTCTAATAACTTCCTATCTCGAACACCTCCAAATGGTGTTGGTTCGGGGACTTTGATTTTTGAGCAAGAAAGGTTGAGATCGCGTGCCGTATCACGCATGTCAACGGGAGAAACTGGTGTTTGAAGCTGAACCTCTGCTTCGGTGTCTGAGTGCACGGGTTGTGAAACCTGGCTCTGATACCAATTTGTCACGGGACAATTTTTGACTCCAAATTTTTCAAAACTCAATTTGCCCGTGATGGCTAGAATCACCAAGTGATCCTATCAGCCCCAATCCGGAACGTGTTCTCTTTTGGCTGGACACGTTCCTCAGCGGATAGCCCCTGCTCGTGACTCCCCTTGACTAGTTGGCTCACCCAAAATCACATGTCAAGTGTGTAGGGAGTCGGGATCAGCTCTTCCGATCTCCATGCTAAGAACATAACGAACCTATGTTCTAAGACCAAAACAAAACACACAACACACACTTACATCAATTGGACTGCACACACTCATTTCCACATCCGATGTACAGCACTTATAAGGTTCACACGGTTTACCCTTACAACAGGGGTTTACTAGTTAGTTAAGGTTCCCCCGGAACCTGAGCAAAGACCTCGTCTCGCCTAACTAGTTGTGTAACTCACACACACACGCCTAGAGAATGGCTGCTACTGCCTAACTTCTCCTTGCCACAGAATTCACCGATTCTTGGCACTCATCGGCTGTGCTACACCCCAAGGGTCGGCTGCGCCTAACTGCAGAACACCTCGCTGCATCTGGCCGCTCCGTATCGCCAATAACACTTGGCCTGAACCCGCTACAGCAACTCTCGGTTGCTCTTTGCTGTGTGACACCAACGGCTGCACCAACTGTGGAATTTAGCTCCCCTTGAAGCTGCTAAGGAGCACACTGCTGCAACAACACTCTGTTGCATATGGCTGCAATGGAGTGTCTACACTAACCGTGGCTGGTCCCTAGCCTCCAGCCCTTCAGTGCTCCACGAAGACCACCACTCCAGCCACCTTGATGCAGAGGAGATTCGGCTGGCTACTCCCCTTCACAATGGAACACGGATTGCGGTTCTTCACAAAAGGGAAAAGCACCGCTGCAGCAATGAACGGTCTGTCGCTGTCCGCAAGTGGTTCTCCTTAGCACCAGCCACCGTCTTCAATCTGTTGCACTGTCACTCCAAGAGGGACTCGGCTGCCGTGGAACTCTGCTGCACTCCAACGCACCACAAAAGTGATGTTGCGTCTGCAAAGGAGAACAACGACTAGCTGCGACTGTCTGCAGAATTCCCTTCTGCAGCACTTCACGCCAAGTAAGCCTCGTCTGCACTGCTGCTCCCGGTTGCCTTCTGCTGCCTGAAGAACTCGCGACCACACTGCTGGAGAAGAGGTTCGGCTACAGAGGAGAATCGGCCTCCACCTATTGCAAGAGAGAACAGCCGGCTGCTGCACTCACCTTGACGCTTCACAGCATCCGGTTGCCGCCAGGCTTCACAACCTCTCTTCAGTGTTCAACGGAGACCTCCTTCAACCGTACCTGCAACTCCAGCCCGCATGGGAACTCCAACACTTCACGGGGACAGGGGAACTCTCCAGCTCCCGCTTCCAATGTGCTGCAGCAATCTTAAAGCTGCAGGCTTGGAATTGCTGTAACCGCTCCCGCCAGATTGCTCCAACGTGTTGCTGCAGCTCGAATTTCCTGGTAACCACAACAACTGTTGGTCTTCACGGCATTCCATCTGGCTGAAGTAACCGCAGGCATCTCCCTTCACAGCACCTGGCTGTCCATGCAAGGGACGGTTCCCTTTCATAACCGTTCCCTCCCAGTTCATTCTCGGTTCCAGCATGAACCGAATCAGGTCTTCCCTAATGAACTGGACCCAAGACCCAAACACGTGGATCCATATCCGATCCATACAAGAACCGAACTATAAGACCTAGCCAACACTCAATCCAACCTAGCTGACCTAGTTGGACCTAACTCACGCCACTAGACCTAGCCCACTATGAACCGACACCACACTAAGCCAAGTAACACACACGACTCGACTTAGCCCAAGTTCATAGAACACACCCGGGCTTTACAATGGACCAAATACAACACATGTACATACAAGGGAGGTTTACATCAATCTGCGCGTGCGTCTACGCCCATGCGTCACCTGGCGCTCGCGCTCTTTGAAGCCATCGGACGAAGGATGGGATGGGTGTGTGCGGGCGCGCGCGCCACAGGAATCCGTCCTGTGACAATTCTCCCCCGGCCAAGCTGGACCTCGCCCTCGAGGTCTCGTGATCATGTGCCACACTTTGGACACTCTTCACGTCCTCGGCTCTCTGCTCCTTCTCCTCACTTAGCTCCTGAAAGAAACCTCGCCTTTGGTCCTCGGTCTAGTGTCTGGCCACCCGCCTCCTGCAGTACGGCCCTGATGTTGGCGCTGGCCATCCGCCTCCTGCGGCACGGCACTGGTCTGGCACTAGTTCACTGATGATGTGCTAGCGCTGGCGTTCTACCTCTGACGCCCATCATCTGCTCGGTTGGCACCCTCGCTACTGTCCTGACTGACCCTGGCACCCGGTCCTTGTCCTCACTGGACGACCCCCTGCCACTGGTGAAACCCGACCCTACCACCGGCCTCTCACTGGTCATGTGTCTAGCAGCTCTCAAAGCATCTCGTGCCACGCCTACAACCACGTTCCCCACCTGGAACGCTGTCTTGTCCCGGCGTCTAACCTCGCCCCTCCGAGGAACCCGACGACAAGACTCTCCACGTTTCCTACTTGAAACGGGATCTATACTCGGCGCGAGCATCATCTGCGCGCCTGTCTTTCGGTACCAATCCCATACGCCTCCACGCGCCTCTTGGGATGTACCTACTCTACATCACTCGGGAAACACCTCGAGACCTTCGATCACATGGAGGACACCTCATCCTCTCGCGAACTCTCGAGCACTTGTGCTCCCTACCATAGGCGTTCCGATGCGTGCTCCCCCAGCACCATCGGCAACTCCTCTTCGACCTTCTCATAGGTCGGCTCCAGTCCCGTCTTTTCCTCTCTCTTGGGCCCCTGCCCATTTTCTGCTCATGTGCACACGCCTACTGGCTACCCACCTGGTTGCCCTCGGCCTACAATGCGACTCTCGGGATAACACCACATCAACCCGTCGTGAGTATGCAACTCCCTGCGCCAAGGAAGGTCCCTTCCGGTCACTCACCTGTACCGGCGTGCGAATGTCACTACATCTCACACCTACCTCTCCCTGACTCGCACCAACTCCCCGTTCACCACCACCTACTCGGCTCACATCCGCCGACGTTATGGCCTTCGGAACCGCCTGTTGCTATGCTCCGATTGCAAGGAATACACTCCTTTCACTCACATACGTCGCTTGTGCAATGGGAAATGCAGAAACTGAGGAAAAAGATTTGCGTGCCTGATCACGCATATACTTGGACTGGAATGAGGCTGGGCTGAGTTCCCTCGAATGGACCCGTGGTTCGGTGAATGTCTGCACCGTCTGCTCCTCCAACTGAGCTACGTGCATGCTCAACTGAGCTAGGCTCCGTTCCAAGTCTTGTTGAAGTTCAGCTTGGGATACCTGCAAAACTTCCATCTTCTGCAAGATCTGTCGCAACAGATCGTCTGTCTTCGGTCGGTGGGAACGACCAATGTCTTCCCCGGCTCCTATTCCTGTCTTTTTCATTAGGTATACAACTTGGTTACAAGATTTGACACGAAACTAGAGCTAACAGACCCAAAACCGAATGGTTTTTACAGACTTTGCAGATTTTCTGCAGAACCGCACAGCTGAATTTTCACTAACTTTGACACTTGAAACTAACTACTTACAAACACCGAATTGAAAAACCAAAAAGACCTAGAACAAGTCTAATGTACAGAGAACCCTTGTGCCAAATTTCGGCTCAATCCAACTTCATTTGTCCTGCCAAACTGATTATACAAAACCTCCAAAATCCATATTCGGGTTTTGTATAACAGCCTGTCTGCAACTGTGGAAAGCAACTTTTCCGGTGGATTTCTTCCAAAATTCCGGCCAATCTCTGTTGTTCAGAGTCACCTTGTTCCTGTTTGATGTCTTCACACTGAGAAACAAAATGTTAGTCTCACAAAAACATCAAACACATTAGTCTACACACGAATTTTGCAGACGTTCCATTTCTGCAAAAACTGGTTTTTCGGTCCACTTCGGCTGGCATTTCCGGATAGCAACCTTCGTGATCTTCATGAACTGAATGCTTTTTATCAAACTTTGATAGAAATACTCCACCAAGAAACAGCTTTAGCCCTGTTCCAATCAGCCTACATAGTCCAAAACCGAATGACAAATTCTGCAGAAACCATCTGTCAGAATTCTGCTGTCTTCTTTCGGTTTGCTTCCGAATGTGTGTTTCGATCAATTTTCCAGCGGAAAATGCATGGAATCGAGCAATTAGGCTCTGATACCAAACTGTCACAGTGTCGTTTCAAAATAAAAATTTTCGAAAACTTTGTTTCACTGTGATGGCTAGAACCACCCGGTGGTTCTATCAGCCTATGTCACAAACCGTGCCTTTTCAAACAAGTGTTGGGTACAAAATAAGATTTTCAAGAAAGTATAAGGTGTCCAATATATTAAATATATGCAATTTTATGAACTACCATTGATCTTGCTGAGCAACTGGTGGATCAATTCTCATGCAATTGAAGAGATTGAAATGGGAGGATCAAGTCGACGATCCAAATTAAATTACATGAAACAATCAGTAACTAATTAATGCAACTACCTGCATTAATGTATACTCAATAACTTCTGTGTAGGCATTGTTCAGCCATGGGTGGCACCTGCTAATCTCAGTCACTTGATTTATTGAATGTTCCCAATAAGTTCTGTGTAAGCTCTACTGCTATTGGACTTGAGTGAGCCAACCTTGAGTCCTGTGAGGCGATGACCAGCTTACTTCCCATTAACATCTAGCCTTGTAGGTTGATTTGAATTTGCAATCCTTGAGCCAAGTCTTCATTTGGTTCAGCAATCCATGAACCCACTCCCAACTAGGTTCATATTAAATCTTCATGATGCAATGTGTATAGGGTTTAAATAATGGAATCGTTTGATACATATATGCCTATATATACACATTTATATTTCATAAGCCAATGCAAGTCCAATCTTGAGTAAATCGTCCATGCTCCCACGTGGGGGCGCCTCCCGCTCCGTGATGTGGACTACTTTCAGGCAGGCCTCCCCGTGGCCCAACTTCATTTGGTGCATCGTCCACACTTGCAAAAGACGCCCATCTAGGTGGTTCATTTAGTTCAAAAACTTAATTGGCTCATGCTTGGCTCGAGCCATCTTGAGTTTTCATGCTTGTAGGGTTCAACCGAATGAACTAAATCGTCTCCTCCAAACCTGTTTTGTGATGTACATACATTTTTAGCCTCGGGTTAAATAAATGCCCTAAGTCTAGGGCTATTGGACTGCTGTGTGTATATATATACCTACATACATATGTATATATACATACATTCCTAAGTCTAAGTCAAAAGCTACAACCTAATGTTCCAACTGCTGTGTGTATATATACATACACACACACATGTATACACATATACGTACATGTGTGTGTGTAAATTATATGTGTCCTGTACATATCTATATATAAATAGCTTTGTTGCAAATATTACATTATAAATATATACATATATATATACATATGTGGGATCATTATATCTTGATACTGAACTAAACCAAGTTGTTTGGACTCAACAAAATGTTTTTAAATCACGTGAATCGGACTTGCACCCAAATGTGCAAATCAAAGCAAGTCGAGTTTAGGTGTGCTTGAGCCATATACTTGTGTTTGCAACATTAGGTTGTAGCTTATGCTGAACCAGAAGACCTAATGTGCACCACGATGCCTAGGACGAACCCAATGTTGGTTCAGGACTTGGTCAAATAAAATGCCACATTGATAGGATTTGCTACAAATATTATTAGTGTTCAAAGCGCTGTGTAGCATAAAAATGCACTAAAGCAAATGTTTGCTTCTAATAAACGGGTCAATTTAAAATGGTCGAGAAAGTTGGTTGGGGTTTAGATAGCTGTCATGGTCTTCGGTAACAATGTTTAGGAAGGATGTTCCACATTTTTTAAGATGAATGTGCCATTAGTGAAGATTGTGAGAATGAGGAGAGACCATCAATGCTCCATATGATGCTATGGATAGGGCAAAAGAAGAAAAAAGTGCAAAATTTTAATTAAAGAAAGACATTGAAGCTTCTTTGATCGCATGCACACCAACAAAAAGAAGGAATGAAAAATTCTTAGCCTTGTGATTTGATTTCTCTTGCATATAACATGAGCTCGAGATAGAGGTACTTTGGAATTTCTAATTTACTATTTTGTAAATTTGAATTCTTAATGCTAGAACATATGATTAATTAATTCATAGGTTTGATTATCTTATTATTTACTTTAAGGTAAATACAAAAGGAGAGGAAAACTATATTTGGAAAGTATTAAAAGAGGTAGAGGACGACCACAAAAGTGTTAGAAAGAAACAATAAAGAATTATCTAGCTTATTGTGAGTTAGATGCTGACACGGCACATGATAGAGCTATGTGGAAACAAAGAATTCATGTAGCCGACCCGGTCTAGTATGGGAAAAGGCTTAGTTGTTGTTGTTGTACAAAATGAGAGGAAAAGGTCAAGAGGTGTTCCGTATGACCTAATTAGCTATAAGAATGTTGTTATTCTAGATGAATTGGTCAAGGAAGAGCTTAAGCAATTGTAAGTTGTTGACATGATGATATTAAGTATGTTGGGGGAGAGATGAATGAGAATCAAGAAAATTCGCATGGTGGTGATGATAGCAATAATGAAGATCAAGGATATGATGAATATGTTGTATTTATTATTTATCATATATGACACTACTTATTATGACTCTTGGTCGTACTATGACTTTGTAATTGTTACTCACTTCTTCTATCTTATTTTTTATTTAAGAAAATTTCACAAAATTACCTTGTGGTATACCAATATCAATATTATGTAAATTACTATTATTTAATTATTATTTTAAATTTAAGTAGCTATTAGTTAATATTCAATATATATTACTTAATATCTATTAAAATTCTGATATATTATTTTAATTAATATTTAATATGTACTAACTAATATATGATATTAATTAATAAATAGATACTTTCTCATTATTAATTAATATTATTAATTTAATATTGATGATATCATTAATAGATTTTTATTATAATATAGAATTAATACCATATAATATTACATTTATTATTAATTACTAATCTTTATATTATTAATGGATTAATAGGATATGACATGAAAAACATTAACACCATCACGAGGGATGTCTTTTGTATTAACAGTAGAAACTTTAGATTTCAATTTTATTACATGAGGAGTTTAGATCCCAAAGTGTCGAACCGACGTACTACCACATGGTAGATTAATGAAATTTTCTTTTTTTATTTTCCTCACTTATTAGCTAGCATTTCTTTCTGGTAGCACTCTTTTCTTATTTTTTTATTTTAACAACATAAGGATGGTTGAAATCGCCGCACTGAACTTCTTTTAGTTAAATAGCCTAATTAATATCGCTTTGCTCTAATTATAATGACATAATGATGGTTTTAAACAACCATAATTATCTTAAGATTACATCAAATGTCAGATAAACTACCATCATATATGGTCACAATGGTAAAAATTACATCGGTATTTTTTACCGTCGTTACGTAATAAAACGACGGTCTTCACCGTTGTATAAAAAAAAAAAATTCTAAACCAATTTTTTTATTCTTCAAACTTCTAAAAAAATTAGATTTCATGAACACTAGCAACAAGCATCCACCGTGAAAATGCCATAACAACTACTAAATACTGATGAGATTTACTCATCATAATCAAATTGCCCGCTTGAACTCAGCTCGTTGCGCGCGCGCGCGCGCGAGAGAGAGAGAGACGGTTGGTTTGATTAACCAAATACGTGAAATCATTGGTTTGGTTCGAGGTTGAGCCGAAACTGAACCAAACCCGACCACAACCAGGAACACACTCTACATCCTTGTTCTTAGACATGGCCTGTTCCAGGTAAACTGGAACCAGGAAACAAAACCGAATCGGGAGCGGGCTGGTTCTGGTCCCGGTTCAAAGCTGCCTGTTTCGGTTCTGATTTTGAGTTGAGTTGTAAACCACCTAGAACCAGTGAAAATCATAAAAAGTTGAAAATAATAACATATTGTGATTCCATTTCCATAGAAAGTGGAACTGGAACCGAACTGAGTGGTTCTTGGTTCTGATTTCAGACTTGATTCGGTTTTGGTTAGAACTGCTACCATGGGCAAGGGGTTATCATTATCTGCATAATTTAAAAATTAGCAAGACGGAATGACGCTCATTTAGCTCACCCGTTAGGGGCTTGATTCGCAAGACAAATGTCGTGAGTTCGATGCTCAGGCCATGCATACCTGGCTTGAGTCTTCCCGTGGTGACCAAAATAAAAATCAGAATAAGGCCACGTTTTTGTAACTTATCCAAATGGTTTTGTTTAGGCGTTTGGGGAAATCGGAGTCATGCATGCTGCCCTGCTGCAGCTATCGTTTAGAGGAACGAAATGAATTCCTAGATCTGATTTTCACCAGTTGGGGGAGGGAGCCGGAACAGGCAGTTGGGGAGAAGAATCGAAGGAAATGAATTTCTATGTTTGAATTTCATCGTTCGGATTGAGGGAATCCGTATGGGAAACAAACGCAGAACATAAACAGAATGCTTTAAGAAAGAAAATCTCTTTCTCCATCTCCATTTCCAGGACTGTACAGTACGAAGAGAGAGAGAGAGAGAGAGAGAGAGAGAGAGAGAGAGAGAGAGAGAGAGAGAGAGAGAGAGAGAGAGGTTTGCTCAAACTCTAAACTCTTCTTGTTGGAGAAGAAGAGAGTTAGGGGAAACTGTGATTTCTGAGCAGAGAGTGGGAGGAATTAGGGTTTTTCTGCTTCAAACCGCCGATCGTCTTACCAAGAGGGATCTCTTGCTGATAATCGATCTCGTTATCGGAAATGCTCTTCATTTCCGTTGATCTGCGATGCTAAAATCGGCCGGGATCGGAGTGCTTCCCTCGGTTACGGTCGCCCTCGCGTCGGTCACCATGGCAGACGCTTTCTCTCTTATCCCTACGGCCGTTATCAGAAACCTCTCGGACAAGCTCTATGAGAAGAGGAAGAATGCGGCCCTTGAGGTACGCCTACATTCTCTTTGTCCTCGTTGGCTTGCGATGCGTGATCTTGGAGATCGGTCGAAATTTCATTTGTTCCACCGATTTTAGGAGTCCAGACGTTTGTTTTGGTGGTTGTGCTTGTAGGTTGAAGGCATTGTTAAGCAATTGGCCAACGTCGGAGATCACGATAAGATAACGGCTGTGATCAATTTATTGACGAGTGAGTTTACACGCTCCCCACAAGCAAACCATCGTAAGGTAAGGACTGCTTACTCCCTTTGCCAGTTTCTATTTGAAATTTTGTGTGTTATGGGAGTAAAATCTTGGCGTTTTGTTGGGTGATCATGGAAATGTTTTTGAATTCTTGGTATTGTTGGTTCGTGTTATTTTCTCTAGGGTGGTTTGATAGGCCTTGCTGCAGTTACGGTAGGTTTGACATCAGAAGCAGCTCAGCACCTGGAGGCAAGAATTATCTAATCTTTAGTTAATTTCTTATTCGTTGTTGTCCTTTTGTTGCGTTACCATTGATTCAACACATATGAGTAGCAAGCGAATGAAATGACATTATTGGAGTTATACAAACCACTTCCTGCTGTTAATTCAAGGTTTTACCTTTTTTGTCTTGAGATAATTGCACTTAGGCTATCAATCACCCTTTTCTACTGCCATTTGATTGGTATTTGCTAATTGGTTCCATTTCATTCAATGCTCCCAAGAAAAAAAAGGACAATGCAGACTAGTAGCACAGAATGCTTTATGTTCATACTAGAACTGGAGGAGGTAGTGTTAGGTAAAGGGCCAAATGCTCACAGTTCTTCTTCCACTAAATCCTTGTTTCAAAGTATCTAGTGGCTCTTGTTCAAGTGTAAGCAGTAGAAACACTCTCTGGAACTACTTGGGTTATAACTGTAAGCTATTCCAGGTAAATTCTGAACAGCTCAGTAGTTGACCCAGGATACTCTATGAAGTCTACTTGTGGCCTAGGTGGGACTTCTTGGCAATTGGCATTGTCTAGACCAAGGAATAAATCCTTTAAACATGAAACAAACAAAAATTGTTAACATTAGGAACAAATCCATAATATGATTTTGATACAATTATGCAAGTAAAAATAAATACAAACATGTAAAAACACTGCAGCATCTCATAATACATCACACCACCTTTATTGCTATCTTGTAGAGTTTCTCTAGGCATGGGCCTTAAGCCTAAGAAAACAACATAACTAAGCAGAATTTAAGCTGAAATGGTTTAGCTTTTTGGGTTGTCTTCAATGTAACAAGGTTCTTATACACATTCCTCACACATGTGGGGAGGGGCTGCAAATAATTTATTCTGATTGCAATACTGCCATGACCAGGAGGGTTTGTTGATTATAGTATGCATATAGTTAGGAAACTAAATAAAGTAGGAGAGACTCGCCTTATAAACAACAACCATCCTATCCAAGTCTTTTCACCCCACTAGGTGGGGTTGGCTAGACCGTAGAGGGTGCAGCATGAGGACCTTCTAGGTCTCTCCTAGAATTATTCTCATCCAACCATGCTGAACTTTGGAGTTGTGGTGGAATCTATTGGATTTGTTATAGGAAGATCACCTCCCTTGATGGAAGACTTGACAAAGTTCTATGCTGCTTGCCGGTCTTTGCCTAACAGAAACTTCCTCTGTTATCTAGGCTTGGGACCAGAGTTTAGAAGAGGCTTGCTGGCACACTTCCAGCATAGTCATGCATGGCAGACCCTTGCCAGATATGGAAACCCTGGGTAACAAACTCAACTTCAAGGTTCTTTTGAGTCGATCCTCCAGCTAAAAGAGTCTTTGTTTCTTTCTTATATGGTAATGTGCTAAATTACTCAGAAAGTAATAAACACACTATATACATTAATTGGAAACAAAAGTAGACTGACAAAACACATTCCATCAGAAGTAAGAACCTAGAGCCAGAGAGAACATCGTATCCTTCAATTGAAAATTATCGGGAATCCAAAACCTGTGATATGAGCTCCTTGTGATGCAGTTGAAGTTTTATTCACTCAGGGGGTGTTCTTGGAGTTTTATCTGATGATCGCATAGGTCCTTGTAAGTTGATGGTACCATATCCCAATTATTGAAAAGGAACAAGGCAAACCAAAACCAAGACAAAGACTTCCTAAATGGGGTACCGCTGTGTTCAATCTTGTGTTGTATGCACATTTAACTCAAAGAAAGAAAAAACACGATCATGTTTTATTATTTTCTACTAACACTTTTCTGGCCTTGCTCTATCTCTTTAAAGTGCTCACCATCTAATCTCTCACAACCTCTTATGGAAGCAGTAGCTGGTCATCTCTATAAATAGCTGGGGTTCCTTCTTTGCCCTTAAATGTCTGCCATAAATTGGTGCACCAAACCAAGATCTTAGAGTTGACCACTATCATCTCCTTCACATGTCAATGGTTGAGTATGCAATACTCAGTTGATAAAACATCACTGATGTTATTTCCTCTTTGTAGTATTTCCCCTAAAGTTTATGGGAAAAGGCTTAGTTGTTGTTGTTGTTGCAGTTGTAGTTGTTGTTGTAGTATTTCCCCTAAAGTTGATTGCTACTCCCACTAATGCTTGATGCACCTCTTAATGTTTAAGGTTTTGATCAATTCTCCACCTTGTTGAAACGACAACCATGTATTTAAAACTACCTTTCATGGAGATGCACTGTTGACCAATTCACCGAACTTGCATTCCAAATATTTGGTCTTTGTTGTGCTAAATTGCTAATGCCTTTCATTTATACAAATTTCTCTCTGCATTCCGTTTTCCCATATTTTTTGGTAAAAACTTGACCTTTTATGTTTACTCCCCTCGTTTCATCCACCAAGGCAATGTCATTTGCAAGTAACCCCCATGGAGTTGCAATGTTTACCAATTTACTGAACTTGCATTCCAAATATTTGGCCTTTGTTGTCCTAAGGCCTTTCATTTCTAAAGTTTCTCTTTGCATTTCATATTTCCATATTTTCTTGGTAAAAGGTTGACCTTTTATGTTTACTCTTCTCCTCTCATCCACCAAGACAATGTCATTTACAAGAAACCCACACCAAGACACTTGGTGAAAGAAATTAACCGAAGAGCTTATTGTTGATAATCCAATATTAGCATAACAAAAAATCTTATCCCTCATTTGCTCCAAGATTCATTGTAATGTTCTTTACAAAATTGATTTACGTGAGAGGCCTTCCACCAATGTGTTCCTTAGCTTAGATGAGAAAGGATGTGGTTGCACTAGGTAGCCTATGGCAGACATTAGATTGAGTTGTATTGCTTACCATACATTCTAAAAGATAACAAGAAGAAAAGCAGAATAACGATTCCAACATCATATCAAGTCATGTGCAAGAAGTTTGAACCTTGAACATATGACATTCAAATGATTCATTGATCAAATAGAAGAAGGATCTTCTTTCAAGATATTACTTCCTCCCCTACCTCAAGGTGCGTTTTGTTATTCCTCTCTTTACGGTCACAATCTACTTACGAATAGGTTTTCACAACTTTCAGTTCTATTAAGGCACCAACTCAATATGGGAAATATTGTCAATGCTAATCAATTCACAATAGGTATTAGGTAGGTTTCTCAACACTTCTTGCATGTATTCGGAAACTTGACTCTATGTATTTGAAATCAGTGTTATGCCTATCGTCCTGTATCATATGATACAGAGTGTATCGTAGGTTGAGTGTGTATCAGCTTGTATCATGGGATAAGAGCCGTATCGTACAATAAAGATGTGTATCGGGCAATACGTTATAATCTTATAAAATCCAACCCTTATGCTGCTTGAAATGGGCAAGGAGTGATCTCATCTTATCCCTTTTGGCAAGAGAGACTTCTTGTCTTGAAGGGTGACCTCCCAAGAATAGCAATCAAGGCCCATAAGAATAAGCAGTTTCCAAAGTTCTCATGAATGACAAGGGCAATTTCCATCAACAACTTAGCAATTATTAGTTATGATCACATCCATCTTTGGTAGGTTACACAACTGTCTCTGCTCGAGTTTGACAACTTTAAGGGCAACTCAATACCTTTCCAACCGAGTTCCACCAGCCCACGAATTAAGAAGCTAGCCTAACTTAGAATACAACAACAACAACTAAGCCTTTTTCCATACTAGGCGGGGTCGGCTACATGGATTCTTTGTTTCCACAAATCCCTATCGTGTGCCATGTTAGCAGTTAACTCCCAATAAACTAGATCATTCTTTATTGTTTCTTTCCAACACTTTTGTGGTCGTCCTCTACCTCTTTTAATACTTTCCAAATTTAGTTTTTCTAACCTTCTTACAGGTTCTTCTTTTGATCTTCTTTCTATATGTCCAAACCATCTTAAACGATGTTCTCTCATTTTATCCTCTATTGGTGCCACTCCTAATTTGTTTCTAATAACCTCATTATGTATACGGTCTTTTCTTGTATGGCCACTCATCCATCTCAACATCTTCATTTTTGTCACAGACATCTTTTGTACATGTTAATGATTAACTGCCCAACACTCAGAACCATAAAACATGGCAGGCCTAATTGGTGCTCTATAATATTTACCTTTTAATTTTAATGGTATCTTCTTATCACAAAGAATACCTGATGCTCCTCTCCATTTTAACCAACCAGTATTAATTCTATGTGTAACATCTCCATCAATTCTTCCATCACTTTGAAAAATTGACTAGGTATTTAAAACTTTCCTTTTGGGGAATGCAATGTGTGCCAATTTTAATTTCTATGTCCTCTGAAGTAGCCAAATGATCAAACTTACATTCCATATATTCTGTCTTTGTTCTACTAAGTCGGAGGCCTTTGTTTTCTAATGTTTCTCTCCATAGTTCCAATTTTCTATTAACTTTTTCCTTAGACTCCTCCACTAATACAATGTCATCTGCAAATAACATACACCAAGGTACTTTATCTTGAATATGTTTTGTTAACTCATCCATCACCATTATAAATAAGTATGGACTTAAAGTTGATCCTTGATGTAACCCAATATTAACTTCAAAGGAGTCTGTCGTTCCTTCATGAGTCCTCACACATGTTTTTGCACCATCATACATGTCTCTTATAAGGTTAATATATGTCAATGGGATACCTCTTTTTTCCAAAGTTCTCCAAAGAACCTCCCTCGGTACCCTATCATAAGCTTTTTCTAGATCAATAAATATCATGTGAAGGTCTTTCTTTTTTGCTCTAAAATGTTCCATAAGACGTCTCAGAAGGTGAATCGCTTCAATAGTAGATCTACCTGGCATAAATCCAAATTGGTTCTCTGTTGTACTTGATACTTGTCTTAACCTACGTTCGATAATTCTTTCTCATAATTTCATAGTATGACTCATTAACTTGATACCTCGATAATTCACATAATTTTGAATGTCTTCCTTGTTCTTATATACGGGTATAAGTGTACTTGCTCTCCATTCCTCGAGCATCTTTTGGTTTTTCCATATTTCATTAAATAGTCTTGTGAGCCAAGTGATTCCTATTTCTCCTAGTATTTTCCAAACTTCTATAGGAATATTATCTGGTCCTACCGATTTACCACTCTTCATATGTTTAAGAGCCTCTTTGACTTCATTCTTTTGAATACGTCGGTAGAAATTGTGGTTTATATACTTTTCTGACTTGGCTAAATCTCCTAAACTAATACTAACATCTTTATTTTCATTAAAAAGATTATAAAAATAGTTTTTCCATCTATTTCTTATATCATCATTTGCCACTAGAATTTTTTCATCCTCGTCTTTTATGCATCTAACAAAATTTAGATCTTTAGTTTTCTTATCTCTAGCCCTAGCTATCCTAAAAATATCTCTTTCACCCTCTTTTGAGTTGAGTTTTTTATATAAGTTCTTCCAAATCTTAACTTTTGCTTCACTAACGGCCTTTTTTGCTTCCTTCTTTGCTTTCTTATAAGCTTCTAAAGTTTCACTAGTTTTCTTAGCGTAATGTAATTTGTAACATGCCCTCTTTGCCTTGATTTTATTTTGTACTATTTCACTCCACCACCAAGCTTCTTTTTGTGCCGGTACACCTCCCTTAGATACCCCTAACACATCTTTCGCCACTTTCCTAATATGTATAGCCATATTGTTCCACATATCAGAGGGTGTACCAACATAATTCCAAACATCTCCTTGAAGGACTTTCTGTTTAAATATACCTTCTTTCTCGCTTTTGAGGTTCCACCATTTAGTCCGAATAGCTCGATGCACTCTTTCCTTCTTTGTCCATTTTTTTATTTGTAAATCCATAACTAAAAGTCGATGTTGGGTGGTTAAGCTTTCTCCTGGAATTACCTTACAATCTTTACAACACGCTCTATCTTTTTTTCTACAAATAAAGTAATCAATTTGTGTGTGTGATAAGCCACTCTTATAAGTAATTAAATGTTCATCTCGTTTTTTGAAGATTGTATTGACTATAAAGAGATCAAATGACATTGCAAAATTTAAAATCTCCCTACCTTCCTCGTTTATATCCCCATAACCAAAGTTTCCATGAATCCCTTGATATCCTAATGCCTCTTTACCGACATGTCCATTTAAATCTCCTCCTAAACAAATCATCTCCCTTTGTGGAATCTTTTGAAACACCTTATCTAACTCTTCCCAAAAAACTGTCTTTATACTATCTTCTAGTCCTACTTGGGGTGCGTAAGCACAAACTATATTCAAAACCTCTGCTCCTAACACTAATTTCAATGTCATGATTCGGTCACCATATCGTTGTATGTCTACTACACTCTCCTTTAAATCTTTATTTATGATAATACCAACTCCGTTTCGGGCCTTTTCTTTACCTGAGTACCATAATTTAAAACCTGTATCCTCTATCTCCTTTGCTTTTTCTCCAACCCATTTTGTCTCTTGTAAACATAGAATATGAATCTTTCTCCGAATCATAGTATCTACCACCTCCATTAGCTTACCCGATAATGTTCCGATATTCCAAGAACCAATACGAATCTTATTATCTAGGACTAGCTTCCTTACCCCCCGCATCCGTCCATAATCAAAATGCGGAGACCCTCTCTCAAAATTTTTCACTACATTCGGGCGGCAATGTAGTGGGACTAACTTCTTTACCCACACCCGTCTATGATGTGGGAACCCTCTCTGCAATTGATTCACTACATTCGGGCGAAAATGTAGTGACCCTTGCTTACTTCTTACTGCATTCGGGCTCTGCAGCACGTCGCTAGGCGGGGACGCCCCAAAGCAATGCTCATAATTTTTGTAATCCATGTTGTAGAAATCCTAGGAAGTTTTACGCTGGCTGTCGGAAGCCTAACACAACCCTCCTCCTTTATCCGGGCTTGGGACCGGCAATGCAAGGGTGATCCCTTACATGGGTGGAGTTAAGCTAGCCTAACTCAGAATAGTTCTTGATTTTTATTGATTTTTTTTGTTTTTTCTTGATTTTTAAAATATTTAAAAAAAATTACAATATGATATGGTACAAGCAACATTGTTTGAAATAACAAATGTTTCTTTATTAACTGTATATGCGTGTCCGTCTATGTACATTACATACATAAATACATATATATGTATATATATGTATATGCGTGTGTATCCTGTAGCCACCTATATTGGCATATTAATAAACTCATTATATAATTGCGATTCAGTGTTTTCTCAACTCTTACATTATAAGACAATATCATTTAATCGTGAATTTTCTGGTTATTTATTTTCTGTGTGAATGACTGAAAGAGATTTATCTCTCGTACTTCCAAAGCTTGTAGTGCTTATAGTATATTTGTACAGACATTGTGGCAGCATCTCAACTAAACTTGCTTCCACTTATAAAAACAAGAAAAGAGGAAAGTGTATAAATTCATAACCATAAGTCAAAATCATGAAATAAAGGAACATGGTTGAAGATTGTAAGATTGCATTTAAACTAATATCTGGTCACGCTGAGCTACAAAAAATGCATTTTAATATTTTTCTCCTTTAATCAGAAACATATGATGTTGTTCTTACAAATTTCTCTTTTTCCTTTTCCTTTCATATTAAAGATAAGTACCCTATGAAATTCTGTAAAGATTTGTCTATATCTACTCTTATTTATTAAGATTGTGAATTTTCATAACTTTCGATCTTTCCCTATTGGTGCTTCTAATTGAGCACTTAGAGCATGTCAATGAAGGCCTACTCATCTATCTATTCATCTATATATGTATATATATGTATACGCTTGTGTGTATGTATGTGTACATGTTTAAGCATTTATTTATATATGTGCATTTAATGATTACTTTTTTTCGTTAAACACAAATTGATTATTTTGTTTGTAGGAAACAAGATAGATCGTGTTGTAAAGATTGCAAGGTAATTCTAGAAGGAAGCTTAACTACTCAGCATCGACTTTAGTAATGGATTTCCAAGTAAAAAAATGGACAAAGAAGAATAGACTGGATAGATCTATTCAGACTAAATGTTGGAACCTTAAATGTGAGAAAGAAGATATATTTAAAGAGAACGTTTTTCAAAGATACTTGGAATTATGTAGATACACCTTCTTATATGTGGAATAATATGACTATACATATTAGAGAAGTGACAAAAGATGTGTTAGGTGAATCTAAGGGAGGCATACCGACATAAAAAGAAGCTTGGTCGTGGAGTGAAGTGGTGCAAGATAAATCAAGGCAAAG
Source organism: Brasenia schreberi (assembly GCA_036023115.1). Lineage (NCBI taxonomy): Eukaryota > Viridiplantae > Streptophyta > Magnoliopsida > Nymphaeales > Cabombaceae > Brasenia > Brasenia schreberi. The sequence goes on along the minus strand of JAYKKT010000090.1, from coordinate 9,369,259 downwards.
AAGGCATGTTACAAATTGCATTATGCCACGAAGACTAGTGAAACTTGGGACACTTATAAGAAAGCAAAGAAAGAAGTGAAAAAGGATGTTAGTGAAGCAAAAGCCAAAATTTGGGAGGATTTATATAAAAGGGTTAATTCAAAAGAAAGTAAAAGAGATATGTGTAGGATAACTAAGGCTAGGGATAAAAAAAACTAAGGATCTTACTTTTGTTAGATGCATCAAAGATGAGGATGAGAAGATTCTAGTGGCAAATGATGATATCAAAAAATAGATGAAAAATTTATTTCTATAAGCTTTTTAATGAAAATATAGATGATAGTATTACCTTAGGAGAGTTAGCCAAATCAGAAAACTATATAAACCACAATTTCTAAAGTTAAAAGATGCTCTTAAATATATGAAGGTTGGCAAATTTATAGGACCAAAAAATATTTTTATTGAAGTATGAAAAATCATAGGAGAGATGGGGAACAAGGGAGACATTCATAATTGTGTGAATTATCGAGGTATCAAGTTAATGAGCCATAATATTAAATTATAGGAAAGAATTATCAAATGTAGGTTAAGACAAGTATCGAGTACAACAGAGAACCAATTCAGATTCATGCCTGATAGATCTACTATTGAATCGATTCACCTATTGAGACATCTTATAGAACATTTTAGAGCAAAAAAGAACCTTCACAAGCTATTTATTGATATAGAAAAGGCTTACGATAGGGTGCCAAGAGATATCCTTTGGAGAACCTTGGAAAAGAGAGGTATCCTATTGACATAAATAAATCTTATAAGAGACAAGTACGATGGTGCAAAACATGCGTGAAGACTCATGAAGGAATGACAAACTCCTTTGAAGTTAGATTGGGTTACATCAGGATCAATTTTAAGTCCATATTTATTTATATTGGTCATTGATGAGTTACCAAAACATATTCAAGATGAAGTACCTTGGTGTATGTTATTTGGAGATGACATTGTGTTGGTGAATGAGTATAAAGAAAAAGTTAATAGAAAATTGTAATTATGGAGAGAAACGTTAGAAAGTAAAGGCTTTTGAAGGAATGACAAACTCCTTTGAAGTTAGATTGGGTTACATCATGATCAATTTTAAGTCCATATTTATTTATATTGGTCATTGATGAGTTAACAAAACATATTCAAGATGAAGTACCTTGGTGTATGTTATTTGCAGATGACATTGTGTTAGTGGATGAGTATAAAGAAAAAGTTAATAGAAAATTGTAATTGTGGAGAGAAACGTTAGAAAGTAAAGGCTTTTGACTTAGTAGAATAAATGTGAAATGTAAGTTTGATCATTTGGATACATTAGAGATAATAGAAATTAAGGTTGACACACATTGTATCTCTCAAAAGAAAAGTTTTAAATACCTAAGGTCAATTTTTCAAAGTGATGAAAAAATTGATGGAGATGTTACACATAGAATTAATGTCAGTTGATTAAAATGGAGAGGGCCAGAAGGTATTCTTGTAAATATTTGTTGATGTATGAATGTTAAAGCGGCAAAGTCACAAATCATCAAGATACCGACACATCCAAATATGGATGTTCAAAGTCAAGAACACACAACTTGAGTCAAGAAGGAGAAAAATCCACAAGTCAAAAGGCTGTGCAAGACAACTTAATTTATTGATGGAGTGATGCTCTATTTATAGAGTAATATGTACAACAAGTGAGAAGGTATTCTTGTAAATATTTGTTGATGTATGAATGTTAAAGCGACAAAGTTATAAATCGTCAACGTGTCGATCAAATCGTCAAGATACCGACACATCCAAATATGGATGTTCAAAGTCAAGAACACAATTTGAGTCAAGAAGGAGAAAAATCCACAAGTCAAAAGGCTGTACAAGACAACTTAATTTATTGATGGAGTGATGCTCTATTTATAGAGTAATATGTACAACAAGTGAGAGAGGAGAGAAGAGAGTAGTAATGGGAGAGGAGAGGGCCAACTGCATTCAACTGCTGGGGATGAGGTCTCCCCAACGACTATATTAACTAGCCGTTGGGGAGTCCTAATCTCCAACGGCTAACTCGATGGTCAGGGTCCCGATGGCCCTTGGTGTCCAGTACCTAAACATGGGTCGGGCCCTAGTGGCCCGCCCTATTACATGTTAACAATTCTATGCGATAAGAAGATATCATTAAGGTTGAAAGGTAAATATTATAAAGCTACAATTAGACCTGTTATGTTTTATTGTTCCAATTAATCATCAACATGTGCAAAAGATGTCTGAAGCAAAAACGAAAATGTTGAGATGGATGAGCGGTCACACTAGGAAAGACCATATACATAATGAGGTTATTAGAAACAAATTTGGAGTAGCACCAATAAAGAATAAAATGAGAGAAAATCATTTAAGATGGTTTGGACATGTAAAAAGGTGACCTAAGGACAATCCCATAAGAAGATATGAAAAACTAGATTGTGAAAATGTTAAAAGAGAAAGAAGATGACCACAAAAGTGTTGTAAAGAAATAATAAAGAATGATCTAGTTTATATTGAGTTAACTGCTAGCATGACAAATGATAGGGCTATGTGGAAACAAATAATTTATGTAGCCGACCCCATGTAGTATGGGAAAAGGCTTAGTTGTTGTTGAAATATTGGCCAACAACAGGGACCAACATTGGGCCCATATATCTTCACTTAATGACAAATCAACTAATCAAGTAATTAAGTGCATTCAGAATTAGACATCTTGGTGTATGTTATGGAGATGAAATTGGATTAGGTAAGATGAACGAATGGAGTCAATGGAGAATTTCAAGACGAGGATAAGACCTGATGGTGTTTTAAGTTAATTGAGTAAAAGCCAAGGAGTACAGGTGTAGTGTGGTAACATTGATAAGATGTGAATGTTGGAGTCCAAAATTTTGCTATGCTAGGAAAGGTTAATTAAAAATGTATAGGCTTAGTGTTTTTTTATATGGAAGGATTGTGGGAAATGTCACATTAAATATGTGCAAGTTGAATAAATGAGGTGCGTCATACATGCCGTGACAAGAATGTACTACTTAAACTAAAAGGCAAATATTGTAAAACGGTGGTAAAACCTAAAATGAGTGTTGTGTAGTCAATCATCTGCATGTGCATAAGATGTTTGTTTTATAAATGCAACTCTTGTTGAAGATCAATTGGGAAGACGTGATCAAGATAGCTTTTGGACATATGTAGGGACTGTAAGGTGGAACTGTAGTCAACGTCCAAGCAGCATGCCTTATCAGTGTCATGGACTAACAATTATATCTAGCATATTCTATCATATCATAAGAACCACAGTTTATCTTAAAACCAGTAAAGCTTAATACAAATGGTAAAATTGAAACACTACTGTAATAACTTAAATAAATCTATGACAACAGAAATGACAAGTTACACATCGTTCAACAGATACATTTCCAGGCACATACTTTGAAGATAGAGTTGCCACGGAGTTGCGAAAGTAATTGTGGTTATTCAACCTTTGCTGCAGTAGGCTGCTTTAAATGTCTTTTTTCTAGTTGGATTTTCCTATAGATAAGTTTGTGAAGTCAGAACACCAGCTATTTCTTTTGACAAATAAGATGATTTTCTTTGAAAAGCACCAAAGGATGCACCATATACATTAGGAGGGAATACTAAAACTCTAGCAGCTCCCGGTACATTCCCTATCCCTATGCCGAAAGACAAGGTACTACACCAACTCTTGCAAAAGTTTGATTTCTCTACCATCTAAAAAGTTCTTCTATTTCTTTCCTTCAATACCATGCAAAAATTGTAAAAGGTGATGGAAGCACTGTCTTTCTCTTTTGGTATTTAAAAAAATAACTATATGTCCAATATTCTTTAAAAATTGCTACTCAACATCGCTGCATCCTCAGCACCATAAAGCTTTCCGACCCTGCACACATAAGTATCTTAATCACAAAACAACCAGAAACGGTCCATTGACTTCAACTCCATTTACACATTATCCAACTACTCCCTAAGGTTTAAACTCCTGTTGTCAAAACAAAGGAACATTCTCCAAGCTATCTGTCATTTTGAAAAGGAGATCCGTGGAAGAAGAATCATGGGCTTTTGAGGCATCACTTTGAGCTTTACGATCCTCCAGTTGTTATAGTTTCGTTCTTCTATTCACTTTAAAGCATTCCACTAAGACCCTTGCCATCTAAAATATTTTTGTCTGTGCCAGTCATCTTAGTCACACAGAACAATTGAAAGAACCAAAAAAAGGATTAGTTCCCAATCTTGTGTAACATTTAATGAAAGGAATATTCCATGACATGCTGCAACGGTTGTTCCATAGTCTTCCACAAGTGCTTCTCTATCTACTGCAACAACAACAAAAACAACAACAACTAAGCCTTTTTCCTATATGGGGTCGGCTACATGGATTCTTTTTTTCCATAGAGCCCTATCATAATTTGTAGAATCCATGATAAATAAGTCCGACAAAGTTTTACGCTGGCTGAAGGAAGCCTAACGCAACCCTCCTCCTTTATCCGGGCTTGAAACCAACCATGCAAGGGTGATCCCTTACATGGGCGGAGTTGCTTTCTAACTTCACTAAACGAGGAAAAAAGAAACTCAATCGAATAGCAACATAAAGAAACAAAGGAGAAAAGCAAGACCCACTATCAGCATATCACCTAAACGCCTAATTCAAAACCCATTTCAAATTAGATAGCGCTCTAGAGCCATGGATCATAAACCCTAAACCCTAGCTCAACCAGAAGAATACGTAATAGAAAAGGAAACCTTAAGCAGCCGAAAGATTCCCCAAACAATGCATTACAATAACCGAAAAATTAGGGCAGCAACGGGACTACTATTGCAATTGGAGGGAAGGGCAAGCAGAAGAAAACTTTCACAGGATGAAGGTCGAAGGTTCTCACCATCGGTTTGAAGAAGCACACATTGATCTGAGCTAGCTTCCATCATGAGAGAAAGAGAGAGAAGGCGAGAGCGTTTTCAAAGCATGTCTCACCGTCCTCCCATTCCCTGCTACTAAGACACCAATTTCTTAAACATAACTCACCTTTGTCTAATATCAAACTACATAGTGGATGCATAAAGCTTTGCTACACGACACCATCTGAGCATGTCATTCATTCCTTTACTAGTTTAGGCACACTTAACTTAGAAATTTGATGGTATCTGGTGCATTACTGCTGGTATATCGCATTTCATGAATCTAGAATGTCAGTTATTGCAGAATGCTACTTAATTTCCACTAAGATGTTCCCACTTGTGTTGAAGGTGGTTTAGCTTTTCACGGCATTGCAGCCTGACTTACTGGTTGCAGTCATGAATATGAGTCTTAATCAATATTGTTTGTAGCGTATCGGAATGCGTATCATTTTTTCTCATGATATGATATGGTATGGTTGTATCCTATCCTATCATATCACAATGTATTGTAAATTTTTCTAAAAGTACTTTTAGAAATCAAGAAAATTTCTAAACAATTGTTATGAATCAAGATAAGTAGGGCACATATTAGCATTGGATCAAAACAATAATATACAACTTCTTGAAATTATTTAGTTAATATAAACAAAGGTAACTAACAATGAAAAATTATCAAGCAATTGATCTAATCTATTATCAAATCAAAGTAAAGGAAAATAAAGGTTTATATTTGCATAGATGAGTGTGAAATAAAGGAAAACAGCAATTCATGCAAGAAATGCAACCAACTATGTAAAATAAAGGCAAAAAAGTTTATATCTCAAAATGTGAATAAATTGCACCAACGTGGACAAAAAAGCATAGTTTCGCAAGTCAAGCGACAAAATCTCCCTCCACACGAATGTAGATAGAGGAGAAATAAAGAAGAAAAGGCCTTAAAAGGAAAAGGTTCATGAAAATGGGGTTTGGATCACATGCCAAACCCACATCTCCCGTGTTGTATCGTACAACGTGGACTGTGTTGTGTGACATGGGTTGCATCACATGGTACAACCTGATATAGTGGTGTGACCCCAGACGGGCCCTATTTTGTATCGAAATTGCATACAAATCCAATATGATATGATATGGTTTGTATCGTACGATATGAACCGATACACATGATACTTGTCTTAATTTCTTGATACGCACCCAAGAATGTTACTTTGGGCTGCTTCACGTCATGTCTCTAAGGATATTTTATTGCATTCAATTTTCATAATTTACTTCTTAGCAGTCATCATGTGAATGACATCCATGATTTTGAAATCTCTTTTGGAGCCAATCCATTTTTAGTGCAACATATTCTTGGAAATTGGTTTCTTGACGAATATAAATTTAATTTTCCTACTGTAAATCAACAGCAAATAGTGCCACCTGTTCTCGAATCCTTTTCCGATCAAGACAGCAGGGTACGGTATTATGCTTGTGAAGCTCTGTACAACATAGCAAAGGTCAGACCCTAACTGCGTGTCTAAAGTTATTGTCTAGAAATCGTTTCATGAGGTTGATCTACTGGTACATTTCTACCATACAGGTTGTACGGGGAGATTTCATAGTGTACTTCAATCAGATATTTGATGCACTCTGCAAATTATCCGCAGATTCAGATGCAAATGTGCAGAGTGCTGCACATCTTCTAGATCGTCTCGTAAAGGTAAAACATCATATTGTTTTTCAATTTTTGGTTGATTCATGGATTTTCTTGTAACATCATGAAATTCATCATTCTAAGAATGTTAAGAAGTTTACAACGGAACATGGCAAGAACATGCTGTCTCATATAGATAGTGATAAGTATGCTGGTGACTAATTCACAAAATTTTCTTCCTTGTTATAGTTCTTATCAAAAGCTCTAGACTGGCCCTAGTTACAAGGGCCCACAAAAAGTTAATGAAGATCCTAAGTGGTGCTCAACCCCTAATCATAAGCATGTAAAGGATACTACACATATTCAACATCTCTGTCTCTGTCTGTCTGTCTGTCTCTATATATATTATGGATATATCTATGTATGTATATATGTAAAGCTTTTGAAAGCTGCAAGAAAAGAAAACATTTATCTCAGGCACAGGGACCAGGCTTCACAATACTTTAAGAAGAGCAAATGTGGGTACTTGACAGTTGACACTGCTTTTGATAACTATGCATGCAAACTCATGGTTACCATCTATATTACCAATAGTTTTAGTGCTACTTAAGCGATGGAGCCCCTTAAGCACTTAGTTACTTCTTATGCAGGTTTGTTGATACACATTATAGAAATAAGCAAATATATTACCACTGATAATTTTCCCTGCAGAGCATTACGTGGGCAGCCCCTTTTTCTAGACAAGTTCTTGCTTGTACAGTCTTTCTTTTTACTATTTTATTTGATTTTCTAAAGGTGGTGTAGTTAGTGACTAATACTGAAAATTTTCTTTGGTTTGAATTGGATGTCAGGACATTGTGACTGAAAGTGACCAGTTCAGGTGCATGATTTGTTTTCCATCATTTCCATTTGGTTTGAATTGTTTGGCCAGTTTCCTGGCTGCAAATAACTGACTGTGTTGTTCATGTTTGATGAAATTTCAGCATAGAAGAGTTTATTCCACTACTTAGGGAGCGAATGAATGTCCTAAACCCCTATGTTCGACAATTTTTGGTGGGATGGATAACTGTTTTAGATAGTGTCCCTGACATTGATATGTTGGGCTTTCTGCCGGATTTTCTGGATGGTATGTCCATAACCAGATCTCTTGGGTCCTGCTTCTTTGCATGACTACAAACTAAATCTTCTGAATGCATAAAATTTCAGGTCTGTTTAACATGTTAAGTGATACAAGCCATGAAATACGACAGCAAGCTGATTCTGCTCTTTCTGAATTTCTGCAAGAGATAAAGAACTCCCCAGTAAGATTCTCCTTCTCTTGCAACTCAGTGTTTTCTTTTCAAATGATTAATATACCCAGGTTGGTCTCTAAGTGCACTAGTCTAAAGCAAGGGTACTAGTCTACAGACGCCGAATGAGCAAGTGTATATGGGAAGGTAGGCATTTTGAAAATTGAAGGAAGTGAGGAACTATGTGAAAGTGACGTGAAATTGACATCAGAAGAAACTTGAAACTGATGGAAATTTAGTTGGAAAATATATACAAGCTGAGAAGGAAGAGAATATGGAATGATTAGAAAATGGTCTTTATTTTTTCGAAAGACTTAAAAGTGTAACAAACATTCAAAATGCCCAGATCAAAGTACAAGAATTGTGAATGATGAGGGTAGTATGGAATAAAACACAGTGGAAGGAAGGTGGAAGTGAGACTTCGTTTAGGGATCATTTTCCCGTGCGCTTAAGCGCTTACCTGGTATAAATCTGCAATTCAAGTAAGGTTGGGCTTTTTGAGAAATGCATCAAACAAGTTGCTTGTTAATAACGGTGTCGAAGAACCCGTGTTCATATGGTATTTAGTAGTCAATAATGTATGTGACATCTATATCTCTGACCCCTTTCTTTCTTGTCAAGTCTGTGGACTATGGAAGAATGGCCGAGATATTGGTTCAAAGAGCAGGTTCTCCTGACACGTTTACACGACTGACTGCTATTACATGGGTAATGGTCTTTTATATGTCATTTAGTCCTCAAAATGTATCTGTTCATGATTGTGTCCCTCGTCCTTGTTGGAACTTCATGATGTAAGTAATTGGTTTTGCAGATTACTGAATTTGTGAGACTTGGTGGAGATCAACTTGTTCCATATTACAGTGACATTCTGGGAGCGATTTTGCCTTGCATATCTGATGAGGAAGAGAAAATCAGAGTGGTACATCATAAGCTTCTCTAAATTTTGCCTTTTGCGTCAAACCCAACCTTATTTTGGGACAACTTGTTAAGGTGCATATTTAGCTTTTGTTTATATTTGCTCAGGTTGCTCGTGAAACGAATGAAGAACTTCGTGCAATTAAGGCTGATCCATCAGAGGGATTTGATATAGAAGCGATCCTCACCATTGCAAGGAGGTGCAGTTTTTGTCAGCTGGAAAACCAGCTAGGTTAAAGGTTACTGATGATATATGATTTGTGGTTTATACCTGTTATGTCGTTACAGGACAACAGGTTAATACTACAGTCACAATTGAAGTAATTAGTTCAAAGATGGTGTATCTAGTGATATATTTTCCCCCCTTTGGTCTTCTGGACTGATTGTGTCATCTTTATTGTGCATACCAGACAATTGTCAAGCGAATGGGAAGCCACTCGAATTGAAGCCTTGCATTGGATCTCAACACTGTTGATTAGGCATCGTAATGAGGTCATAATACTAATACCAGAACTACTTGATGCACACTGGAGATGGCTTTAGTTCTTAGGATGGGGGAGTGGGGAGGAGAGAGGTCCTCTTGGAGTCTTTCAGGCTTTATCCTGTTGACATAGTCTTTATCCTAGTGGTCCTGTTTCCATGTTTTTTCCTTGTTTCCACATGTTTTCTATTTCTGAGTTTTGCTTTCCTTATGACCTCTCTCTCAACTGCTCTTTGACATTCTCACAGCACATGACTGTGGGATCTCATAAAACGACAACTTAGATTTTGCAACACCTTCAATTAATGGTTAAGAAGTCTAGCGTTGTTTGTTACTATAGACAATTTAGTGGCACGTTTGTGCACTCTATTTTTCACGCAATGCACATTGGCATGTAACTCCAGTTTGTGCAATCCTTTTCAGAATGCGTGTTGGTGCACATGCATTTGCTTGTTTTTGTGTGACTGCACGCATGCCTGAAAAAAGATTAATTGTTCTTGTAGCAAATTTTCTCAGCCTATATCACCTGTATCATAGTATAGCTTCGTTGATATCCATCTTCGTCCCTTCTGTGTGACACTCTCTTTTTTCTATGTGTGTGTGTGTGGAGGTGTTAAAGTCTGTTTACATTGGAATAAGTTCTTTCTACCGGTTGTTTATGCTGGTTTTTGTGCTGTAGGTGATAGCTTCCTTGGGATCCATCTTTGACCCTCTCCTTGGGACACTCTCAGATCCATCTGATGACGTAATTTCTGTTGCACGCTATATGTCATCTCTATAATTTTGGGGTCTCTGTGTGTGTGTCTTTGTATGATCAAGATAAACTAACAAATCTATAATTGGTCATGAATTGTTGAGTTGCAGGAACTCATGGTCATTGGCAATTCTTCTCCACTTCTCACTTGTAGTTGGATCGTGCTGTCGTATTTATGTGATTTGCACTTGCACTAGTATGAAATATCACAAATTCTTTTATGAATATCAGTTATCTATTGTTGAGCCATGAGGAATTTGACACTTCAGTTTCTGAGTAGAAGGAGAATGAGACTGTTTCATGGTTATGCAATTTTTCATATTGACTATGGAAAATTTTCTTTCTTGATGTTTGTGATGTACTGGGGATTATAATAGTTCTATCCAGAAATAGAATTCATCTCTTTTGAGACTTCCCCCCCAGTCTATACTTGATGCAGTTGATAAAATGGGGAAAGAAGGGAAAGGAAAAAAAACACTATCGCCCACACAGACACATGAATGAGAGAGGTGGAAACGTCTTGATGACCATTCTCTTGCCACACCCTTCTTTATGTTAGATAAAAAGTACGTGCACCGAAATGCCTTGCTTATGTATAGACGGCTTGTCATTTTTTTTACATTAGAGAGTATCTAGAAAGAGAGACACAGAGAACTGAATTCATGGTTTCTTTTATCAGTACATCCCCTACAACTGGGCATGGTTCATTCATAACCCCACTATTTGTTCTTCAAGAATCAGTGTTTTGCAACTGCTAGAGGTTTAGTGAACAAGTTGGTACCCTCTTCCTCTCCTTTCACCAAAAAGAGGTTTAATCTCCTGCTTCCAAAGTTTCCTTTCACAAAATGCTTGATCCAATTTGTGATGTGTCATATCTTCATGTTAAGTGGATCACTACGATACTTCTTTTGTACAAAAAAGTAATGGCTTATACATAGGCAAGTGCTCAAAAGCTGTACGAAAAACAGCAACATTTAATAAAAAAATACAGCAGAACTTGAGTGGAGAAGATGGCAAGGGTTCAGTCGGCAGCCTTAGTGGTGCAGTCCCTTTTCTCTTTCTTCCTTCTTTCACGATAATTGCTTACTGCTGATAGGGTTTTCACCCCTTTAAATATTAGCATTACAATGTCTTAATTTACCTAAATGCCATTAATGAGGCTTATTTAAAGCTACCTTTAAAAACAAACTTAAGATACATAATACAGAAAATAAACACAGGAAACTGGATCACCTTCGTAAGCAGTCCTCGATCATCTTATAATGCAGTCCACAATCCTCTTATGATTTCCATTCTCTCAAGACTCCCCCTCAAGTTGGGTGAAAGATATATGTCACACCCAACTTGCTAGATAATCTGAGCAATAGATTCATGTTAAGAGCTTTAGTTAACATGTCTGCACATTGACTATCTGATTTCACATGTTTAAGTAAAAATTCTTTAGTATACACGTTGTCCCATATAAAATGACAATCGATTTCAATATGTTTTATCCTATCATGCTGCACAGGATTATAGGCAATATTGATTGCCGACAGTTTGTTGGTCACAAAATAGAGCTTCATTGGACCCTTTCAACTCGATTCTTAAATCATCTAGAATACCTGTTTAAGCCATAGTAGTTCGCATAGTCCTTGAATGTAAATTATACTCTGAATTCAAATTCCACCGATGACCTTGCTACGTTCTCGTTTTTCGCTCCTCCATGTTACCGAAATTCCCTCCAAGAAAAGTACAAGTACACGGTAGGCCGATCTTTGGAACATTGTCCACCAAGGATCCCGTATAACATGGGCAGATCCACTTAAGCTTCTAAGGCTGTGGTACTTATTCCCTTTTGAAACGTAATTCCTTTTCCCGGACTGCCTCTTTCAATTAATGCAATAATTCTATAGCGCAGACTTCGAGATGAGATTCTCTCGAATTGTGCATAAATTGCGATCACACTCATCGAGTATGCTATATCTCGGCCTTGTGTCAGCAACATATATAAGTTTCCCCACTAACCTTCGATGTCATTTGTTGGATCAGTCAACACCGGTTCCTCTGAGCTTCTCCCAAAGTTTATTTGGGATCCATAGGGTTACACTAGTTTGCATCCAAGCTTTCCAATTTCTCGCTAGTAATGTCCAAAGTATACTTTCGTTGTGAGATATAAAGATCATCCTTAGACTTCGAGTAAGCAACTTCAATACCAAGAAAATATTTAAGCTTTCCCAACTCCTTTATCTCAAATTTCTGACCAGCCGTTCAAGTTACCCTTTTCTTTCTCATCATTTCCTATTATAATGATGTCATCAATGTAAACTAGAAGTGCATATTCCTCTTGTAGTGGTTTAATAAAAAAGTGTGATCACCTTGGCTTTGCTTATACCCAAACTCCTTCATAGCTTGTGAATCTCTCAAACCATGCTCTGTGGACTATTTTAGTCCGTAAAGAGCCTTTCGAAGCTTGCACACCTTCTGCGCTCTATCACCTTCAAATATGGGTGGAATATTCATATAGATTTCCTCATCTAGATTACCATGAAGGAATGCATTCTTCACAATCACTTCCAACTGATTGCTTTTCTGCCTGGTGGCAGATCACTAACCTCCCATGTCTTATTTTGAAGTGCTTGAAGTTCAGATTTCATGGTTTCAACCTAGTGTTCATGATGTGATGCTTCAAGAAAATTCTTAAAAACTTGATATAACTAAGCTTTTAACACAAAATTATGATAGTTGGATGATAATTGATCATAAGAGATAAATTGAGAAATCGGATAATTACCAGACAATCTTTTTCCTTTCTGAAGAGCTACGGGAATATCCAAGTCTTCCTTTTTTTTTCTTCTAAGATTTCAGGTGAATCTAAGGAAGCTTCTCACCTTTCGTGGTGTCTATTGGATTGGGCATCACTGTCTTTCTCTTCTCTTTTATATAAACTTTCATCTTCTTTCCTTCTTGCGGTTGGTCTTCTTCTGCAAGAGAATGGTCTTCATCCATTTCTTCACTTGTAATGTTTATCGGGAGAACTGCCTCTTCTTCACTTGTAATGTTTATTGGGAGCACTCCTCGTAAATAGGTGGTTCTTCGGAGGAAATTGAGTGAAAAAACAGGCTGACTCCAAAGAAAGTAACACGCGAGAAATTACATATCTCTCGAGGTCAGAGAAAAGCATCGATACCCATTTTGCGATCGAGGATATCCAAGGAAGACACACTTGGAGTGATCGAGGAGAGAGTTTATCTTTGCCCTGTGCGAGGGGCTGGGGGTCATGAACAAACATGTAGACCAAAACGCGAAGAGGTACGGATAAAGAGGTTGTGTAGGAAAACAATGGAGCGAGGAATTTTGTTTTGGAGAACTCTGATGGCATCCTATTGATGAGGTAACATGCAGTGAGCATCACCCCAAAACGAGATGGTGCTTTAGGCATGAATAAGGAGTGTACGGGTCGCCTCAATTAGGTGTCTATTTTCCTCAACAACTCCTATTTTGCTCGAGGGGTGTAAGCACACGTAAGATTGGTGAACAAGCCTCCATCAAGGCACCATAGAATTGGATTCAGTGGTAGAAAAATCACCTACAGGTATTGTCACTTCATATCGAAGCGACTGGTGATACTCAAAGATTGATGTTTGAGATTTTAACATAAGCACGGCAACATCCGGATAAATGCCAGAACAATTTGCATCTACGATGTTTCCCCCATTAGAGTACAAACCCAACAATACACTTTGAGTGCATCATCCACAAACGTAGATACATAAGTATCTGTATATCCTATTGTTGAGTAGCAACACTGGACAAGGTCTCCATACATCAATTTGAACCATAGCTAAAAGGTGCAATAAACCCAAATATTCAACCTGGCCATGCACTGACTAGCCAAGAAAGAAGAACTACTGAGTGAAGTTTGCAACCACATTGACAATGTGAATCACACTCACAAAGATTGACAACTTTTCTGACATATTGCAGAGCCAGTCATATTTTGCAGTTTTGAGCATACTGTGGAAACACGCCTAAGCATCGAATGCCATGAATAACACGGGGCTTACCTCCGTGTCGGCAAAAACATCGAGGCTACGTCAACACTAGAAGCTGCAGGCATCTTGGACTCACACCTTTGCGCCAATCATAAGCTTCCTGAGCTCCTACGTCTCAATTTGCCGCACAAGAACGTGTAGGCCCTGCGAGTGAAGGTGATTAAGCAATCACAAGATGAGTTAGACGGCTAATTGAGATCAATAACCAAATCACAGGACAACGCACTCAACAGTGAGATTAAGAACAAAAATCAAATAGACAAACGAGAGGCAACAGATTAGCCTTCCCATAATGGCATAGGAGTAGCATCGAGAATCGAGGAGCCACTCCGCTAAGGTAGACAAGTGGGCAAGGATGTGTTGGATACAGAAATGGCAGAAATGATGACATAATGGCGAGAGTAGGCTCCGCAGTCAAATGATCCAGAAAGACATTAGAATCTAGTACCCGATGAGTCCAGAGGGAGCAAACCCATATTGATCATGCATACGTACGTGGTTGTATGGCAAGTGTGTGCGAATCGAGGACAAGACTGTATAATGAGGGTTGTCCAGAAAATGATGTACCAAACCGACGAGGAACAACTACAGCAGTTGGGATGGTAATGATGAAAACAGTTGATCTGGTGACTTGGAACCATTCCGGGAGTATCCATTGAGATAATGATCGCGGTAATATCGAGCTGATCATTCAGACAATTTATGACAGAGGTGGTCTTTCCAATGCAAGATCTCAACACACTAGAAAACTACATTCATCTTAACCAACCTTTCACAGAATGATCACACTTTGGACGAGCTTGTTAGAAAGAACGCCAAAAATAAAGGGTTAAAGATCTCCCTCCTTGATTTCTACCATTCTCTTTTTGATTTAATTATCCACTGGAGATGAGCTGGGGACTAACAATTCATTAACAGGAGTTGAAACTTCAAGAAGGGAAGTGACGTGGAGGGTCCTGCACAATTGTTCCACGAAGGCTTCAAAAGCCATCTCGGAGAGAGTAGGAATCAAAATCAGCTTGATTGCTCTTCTACGCACAATCTAATCCCGGTTGAAGAATATTCTGAACTGGCAAAGCCAGATTCGCAGATAGAGCCAACCTGAAGTTCCAAAGACTTGCTTGTTCATACTTCGTTATGGAAAATTTTGTATATGCTCATGTTGTAACAATTCGCTGAAGAGCTCGAAAGAGTAGCATGAATTCTCCAACTGCATATTGCTTGGAAATTACGACCTGCAGAGACATAACTTCATGTGAGCAATAAGAGACATCAAGATCATATTAGCACAAGATTTCATGTGAAGGTTGTATGCTCAGTTGGTGAAAAGTTCTTTGCTGCATCCATACCGTATAGCATTTAGGTTTGCATGGAGATTTGCCTAATGAATAAAGTTGAATGGTCAATTATTTACCAAGCCAAGCATAATCGTGTACCGAATCTAGCTCCCATTTATATTTCAATTGTCGGGATCTTTTTCACTTTCTTTGGCTTAATGACAAGGTATCCAAAATCCCATAGAAAGCGTCAGCTATTCTCTCCGAAGCCCATGTCAAAAAAGTTGGTTCCATCTAGCTTGTCACCGATGATTCCAAAAGAGACATAGCTAGTGAAAATAGAGTCTCACTCTTATTCAAGTGTCATTAATTTGCATCCAACTCCATTGAGGTTCAAATGCATGATCAGAGAAAGAGACCAAGTAAGAGAGCAATTTAGGGCAGTTCAAGGTGCTCTACTTGGCCGCCAAAGGTACGTGGAACAAGCTCTAAAACCACCGAGAAGCATTTTAGCGTCGTAACACGAACGTAGCGGCGTGTTTTGCTCACGAGCCTGCTTCGGGCGGCGATGAAGGCCACTGTGCGAAAATGTAGTAGTCCTTGCTTACTTTTCATTGCATTCGGGCTCTGCAACACGTCGCTAGGTGGGAACGTCTCAAAGCAATGCTCATAATTTGTGTAATCCATGATATAAAATTCCGACAAAGTTTTACGCTGTCTGTCGGAAGCCTAACACAACCCTCACCGGCCATGCAAGAGTGATCCCTTACATGTTCGGAGTTAGCTTGATTGATTCATATTCAGAGAAAATTAAACACTTTTCGAATTTCACCATCTGTTATTCTCTCTTTTATACACTTGTTGCACTTATTTTCCATAATATACCTTTGCTCGTTCCAAAGTCTCCGTAATTCTCCATAATACTCATTGACAGATCTGGTTCCTTGGCGATATTTCCTTATTTTCTCAATGATCTCATACTCTTTAACTATATTCCTTTGTCTGGAATAAGCTTCCTCGACTGCAGACCAAATTTCTGTAGCCGATTCCATGTACCTAAACGCTTTACTAATGGAAGGATTCATTGATTGAATGAGCCACGAGCTTACCAAGGCATCGTCTTTAGACCATTTTTCAAAATATGCACCGTCTTCTTCTTGTCGTGGCTGATTTTTTTTTATAATTGATAGTTTTTCTCAATAGTGTATGATAAGTTTGATTGATCTTTTCCATTCCCTATAATTTCTTCCTTCCAGACGAATATTCATAATTTGAAATGGTTCCAAGTTTTAATCATTGCCATATGCAGCGGCCTGCCACTCCTTCATTCTTTCTTCCATATATTAGATGTAGTTTGATCATAAATATCCAACAACTAGTCAATCTGTGGGATTCTTCGCTTCAGATTGACCTTCGGGTCTCCACTTCTCTTGTTGCTTCACATGCCACCCAATCTATTGGTTTACCATGGTAAATCAACCCACGAATGACTCTAATACCATGTACGAAAAACATCAACATTTAATTTAAAAAATACACGAGAACTTGAGTGGAGAAGATGGCAAGGGTTCAATCGGCAGCCTTAGTGCTGCAGTCCCCTTTCTCTTTCTTCCTTCTTTCACGATAACTGCTTACTGCTGATAGGGTTTTCACCACTTTAAATATCAGGATTACAATATCTTAATTTACCTAAATGCCATTAATGAGGCTTATTTAAATCTACCTTTGAAAACAAACTTAAGATACATATACAGAAAATAAACACAGGAAACTGGATCGGCTTCGTAGGTAGTCCTCGATCATCTTACGATGCAGTCCTCGATCCTCTTATGATTTCCATTCTCTCAACAAAAGTTGTATTCATCTAGTTTTGTATTTGATGCTGATCTGGGCGTGATTGAGGTCGGAAGAGACCAAGAACAGCCTGTGCATGGTCTTCTGAATCTGACGTTGGAGTAGCTGAGGAAGGCTGAGTGACTATAATTTTCTTTCTGGCATATACTTTTTGATGGCATAGAAACTCCGCCCATGTAAAGGATCACCCTTGCATGGCCGGTCCCAAGCCCGGATAAAGGAGGAGGGTTGCATTAGGCTTCCGTCGGCCAGCGGAAAATTTTGTCGGACTTATTTACCATGGATTCTACAAATTATGATAGGGATCCGTAGAACAAAGAATCCATGTAGCTGACCCCATCTATTATGGGAAAAGGCTTAGTTGTTGTTGTTGCATATACTTGCTGATAAAATGCAAACTGATACTACCATTGCTGGTTAATTTGTGAAATTAATCTCCGTTATCTCTGAATATATAAGCCTGAGTTATGAAGCTGCTCCTGAATATGCGTACCTGAATTCTGATTCTGCAGATTGCAATCAGGATCATCTTGTGCATTTTTCGGATCCTGAATAAATGCATTATTATTTGACCAGTATCTAATGATGAAGAACTCAGTAAAAGATAAAACTCCATCATTAAATGATTACAATCTGAAGTATATTTATCTTGATTGAAATATGCATGCTTGAATTTGGTTATTTTAGTGCGACTGGATTGTTTTAGCAGTAACATGAATGTCCATATCATATCGTATGAATTGATTTTCTTATGCTTTACAAACATAAAGCTTGCTCTTGAAAACATGCATTGTTGCATAATCAGGATATAATTCAATATGCAGCATAAAAATATGGTATAATCTCCTGAACCTGATATCGACATGCAATTTATGCAATGCATGTTACATATCAGTGTGAAAAGCCTACCACAAAAAAATTTAAATACTAAAACTTAATGAGCATAGTTAGAGCTGTTCCAGCTGACAATGCTTTCTTTCAGACCCCTAGTTCTGTCGATGGGTTCTAGGACTAGCAATCTCAATTAAACCATTATTGAGAAAGGTATTCAGAAATTCATTAGACATATTCAAGTGTCCAATCACTAAGAGGTTATTGGAATTTACAATAAAATTGAGCTTTGACATCCCTTTAATATGTTGAAGCTCCTCTAATTTACTGTTAGTTTTATACATTGAAGGATGGAGACATGGTCCGACATTAGAATGAGCCAATCCAAACGGACAGGAAGCCTTTCTCTGACGAGCATCAAAGGGCATTTTATCATTTTTAGAAACTGCCTCTTCTGAATTGATATGTCTCTTCTGAAATAATGCTACATGTTTTCTCTACCTGCCTTGATTACGGTGTCTAAGATTTTGTAAACATACCAATATTTATGGAGTAAGGAAATGTGGCTGTACATCACTGGATATTTGTGAATGGGATGGATATTTGAATCCTTCAGCTGTATTGACAGGTGGTGTCACTTGTTCTAGAGGTCCACGCATGCATAGCAAAAGAGGACCCTCACTTTCGTGAACTCTTTGTTTTCCTTGTGCATAAATTTCGCATAGAGCAATCACTCTTAGAGAAGTGAGTATTACTTGAAAGTAGTTCTTAAGTGATTTGTCTTTTTTAAGATATTGGAGCATGTGACTTCTAACTCCTTGTTTTCATTCTTTTTGTCAGGAGGGGTGCATTAATAGTACGGAAACTATGTGTACTTTTGAATGCTGAGCGGGTATACAGAGAATTTTCTACAATCTTGGAGGGTGAATCTGACTTGGACTTTGCTTCCATCATGATTCAGGTCTATTTACTTTCTTAAAGTATATCATCATATGTTGCAGCTCACTTCTGTATCTGATGTGGTTATGCTGATTCTGCATTTCTAGGCCTTGAACTTGATTTTGCTAACTTCATCTGAGCTAGCTGAACTTCGAGCACTTCTAAAACAATCTCTGATGAATACTGCTGGCAGAGATATGTTCGTAGCTTTGTATTCATCTTGGTGCCATTCACCTATGGCAACAATAAGTTTATGCCTTCTGGCTCAAGTAGGTGAACGGTAGTCCTCTTGATCTGCCCGTGAGAGAATTTCTCCATTTGATTTATTCTTTTTCCCCCTTTCCTTCTGGACAGGCATATCAGCATGCCAGCTCTGTGATTCAGTCTTTGGTAGAGGCAGACATAGACGTGAAATTCTTGGTCGAGGTTGACAAATTGATACGCTTGCTGGAGACTCCAATTTTTGCTTATCTAAGATTGCAGGTACATGTGCTTGCAGGTGGCAGCAGTTTTTATTTACAGTAATAGTTTTTCTAGGTACTGAAACTGCGCTAGCTATTTTTTTTATGAGTTGCAGACTTATTCTACGTCTTGTATAAAAATTGATGGTGTATAGTATTGCACGATGATCATGCTCTAGCTCATCTTCCTGTCTTTGATGCATGACGAAAATCTTCAGGCTGATGAAAGAGTGCCATTGGGACTGTGAGACACAAAGGACTAGGGGATGATATATTATGGATTTCAAGAATGGAAGTTCAAGTTAAAAGGGTTGATAAATAGGACAATCTTCTTCCCGATGTATTTCACTGGCATGGATACAAATTTTTCCCAAATATCCAGGCTAAGGCAAAGCAATATGGTCAACCTGTGAGGTGTCAAAAATTGATGCAGTCAAATACCAGTCGTTTCAGAAATAAGAAATCACGATCCTAAAATGCAGAATTAATGATTATTGCAGGAACCAATATTTGGAGAATATTAACATACCAAAATAAATATTTCATAATTATATTAAAATATAATGCTGGCATGGCAGACATTTACTATCAAGAACTTTAAAACCAACAAGTATCTAATATTTATTGTGTAAACTTTATGGAAGTAATCAATACAACAACAATAACAATAACTAAGCCTTTTCCCATACTAGATGGGGTCAGCTACATGGATTCTTTGTTTCTACAGAGCCCTATCATGTGTCATGTTAGTAGTTAACTCATAATAAGCCAGATCATTCTTTATTGTTTCTTTCCAACACTTTTGTGGTCGTCCTCTACCTCTTTTAATACTTTCAAAATCTAGTTTTTCATAACTTCTTACAGGTTCTTTTGATTTTCTTTCTATATGTCCAAACCACCTTAAACGATATTCTCTCATTTTATCCTCTATTGGTGCCACACATAATTTATTTCTAATAACCTCATTATGTATACGGTCTTTTCTTGTATGACCACTCATCCATCTCAATATCTTCATTTCCATCACAGACATCTTTTTGTACATGTTGATGATTAACTGCCCAACACTCTATGACAGGTCTAATTGCTGCTCTATAATATTTACCTTTTACCTTTAATGGTATCTTCTTATCACAAAGAATACTTCATGCTCCTCTCTACTCAGAACCAACCAACATTATGGAAGTAATCAATATCGATAAAAAATATTTATTAATGATATAAATTAATATAATAAACCAAATCATGTTTGAAACTAGCCCTTTAACCGGAATTAGAATCACCTCGAAACTGGTGGTTCTAAAACTATCAGTGTTGTCTGACGCGTATCGTATCGTGTATCGCTGGGCTCCACGATACGGGCGTATCGTATCGTATCGTACTTTAATATTAAAATAATGCAAAAATTAATTAAAAATTAATAAAAAATAGTAAAAAATCGAAAAAATAGGAAAAAATCAGGAAAAATCTGATAATTGCTTTAAATTCATATAATGTAAGTTTAGTACAGATTGAGCATTCAGCATTGAACAATTGCATCCAAATTTACATATTTTGAATCCAAAAAATAAAATACAGACATAGTTTACACTTTACAGGACACTACAGTTACATATAATGTTACATTTTACAAATTGTAATCAGGATCATCAACTAAATAATCTTCATCTTCTCCTTGTTGCAGATCCTCATCATCATCAGCCACGCCCACACCTTCTTCAAAATCAAATTCTTCATCTCTATAATGTTGTTGCGCTCCTTCCAAATTAATCCAGGCAACGTCTTCTTCTGTTAGGAGGGCATTTTCTTCAGTGTCTTCTATAACCCAATCTTCTAATATATCAAAATTATCCAAACTTATTGGATCGAACTGACTTTCTTCTCTATTTACTTTTTTTAATTGCCTACGACACAAACAAAGATAAACAATTAGTAAGTAATATTAACAATTGAAAACTGAAGTTAAATAATATCGAATTGAAAATTTGAAAGTAATACAACATTACCTTTCACGAGGGCGCATGTTATAACGAATATAAACCAAATCATTAAGTCTTTTGTGTTCCAACCTGTTGCGCTTTTTTGTATGGATGTGTTCAAAAACACTCTAATTTCTTTCACAACCTGTTGCACTACAGGTTTGGCATAAGACTCTAACTGCAAAATCTCTAAGGTTTGGACAATCACTTCCAAACCTGTTCCACCAAACATCTTAAAAAAAAATATATAAACATTAGAGATATAATAATCCACAGTAATGTAAAATGCATCTTAAATATGAAAATAAATAATGTACCTGGACGCATCGTAGAGCGGTTGCGAATTGCAACAGGCAAACCCATCAAGTGAAGAGCATTATCATATATCTCCATCTCTCGATGTATCGCATCTACTATGCTCTCATCAGGGACTAATCTGTCGATGCATTCATTGATTCCTCGATTAACCTCACCGTCCCTTTTGAAGGTTGCTGAGTACCTCAATGATGGGTTTAGATAGTAGGTTGTTGCATGAATAGGCTGATGCAATTGTTTATTCCATCTACTATCAATTATTTTCTACACGAGCACATAATCTCTTTTTTTTCCATTAAAGTTATTTTTGATCGCTTCTTTTGCCCTGTCCATGGCTTCATAAAGGTAGCCCATAGATGGTTTCTCCTCGCTGTCAGCCAATCTCAAAACTTTCACTAAAGGACAAGTAATTTTCAATAATCTGATACATGCATTCCAAAATGAACTTCTAAAAACCGTTTCTGCAATCTCATTTAACTTTCTGTTCCTTCTGTTTTGTGGCAACTCTGCAAATTGTTGCCACTCATCTGAGGAGAACATTCTCTTTAAAGCTTGCTTCTGTCTCATAATACTCTGTACAGATAAGAAGTTTATTGCGAACCGAGTTGCAGCTGTGCGAAGAAGCTCTGCACCTTCTGTGTATCTCCTGATCATACACAAAACAAATGCATAGTTGTAAATGAATTTTGTAATATCTTGGCAACACTCAGTTGCTGCCTTTATTTCATCCATCTCACCAATGTCCTCGAGGATGAGATCTAAACAATGGTCTGCACATGGTGTCCAGTAGAAAGTCCCATAAATATCAGCTAACTCCTTTCCAGCTGCTTTGTAGTTAGCTGCATTATCTGTAATCAATTGGACTACATTTTCTAGCCCAACCTCTTGTATAACCTTATCAAATTCCTCTCGTCGGATCTCTGCAGTATGCCTCTCCTCTGACATATCTAGAGATCTCAAAAACATGAGTCCTTTAGGACAATATACAAGAAAGTTTAGCAATGTCCTTCCTCGCCTATCGGTCCATCCATTTGCCATGATAGTGCATCCTGTTTCCTTCCACGATTGTCTCAAAGTCGAACAATATTGCTGCACTTCAATCACGGTCTGATCTAATATCCTCCCTCTCAACTTCTGATAAGAGGGCATCCTGTATCCTGGACCAATGTTAGTAATTGCATCCGCCATTGCTTGAAAATGAAAACTATTTGCTGCATTAAATGGAATGCATGCATCATAAAACCATCTGTCCATTGCAAGGTCTGCTTGATCATGCAATTGTTCTGAAGCCATAGCAGCACGAATTCCTGGCTGAGCACCAGGTGTAGTGGAAGGAGGAAAGAACGAATGTATGCTAGAAGAAGAAGCTCTTCCTCTACTCCTTTTTGAACTTCCTCTTCTACCACCTCCAAAGTCTTCAGCTGCAACCCTCTTTCCTCTGCTAGGTGCTCGCGAACTGCTACTACCAATATTTGTTCTAGCATCTGAAGGCAAACTATCAGTGAATCCAACTCCAGTGGCAGTAGCATCATCAGCTTCTTCACACATCTGAAAATCATCCTTTTGTTGTCTCCTTTCATGTATGCTCTCAATCATCTGCAAGCATTGCCATTTAATACCTTCTGGCACACTTCTAACTCTGCCTGTGCATGGAACAACTTCTTTCCTCGTTCCTGCTAGGTGGTGTTTCAACCTTGAAATTCCACCACTAACCACCTTTTCACAAAATAAACATATGATTTTTAACCTTGAACCCTCAACTGGTATACCCCACTGCCATGCCGGATCATCAGACTTTGAATGAGAGTCTCTACCACCCCTTCCTGCCATCTCAATGGAGTACTTTAATTCAAACAAAAACCTGAAAATAAAAGCACTTCGTAAATCCCCCAATCTTCAAATAACACTCAAATCGAGTGTCTCCCACTTCATGAATGTAATAAAAATCGTATACACACACTTAATAACTTCATATTTTGTCATTAAAAAAAACCCCGAAATAACACAAAAAACAATAAATATAAAGGAAAAAATGGAAAAAACATTAAAAATATACCTAAATCCGAGTTTGGAGGCTTGGACGGACACCGTAGGGCACGATTTTAGAGCTTTGAACACCAAGGAGGCGAAAAACGACTCTTAGGGAGCTTGAGGAATCCAAAAGGAGAGAGGAAACCCGCGAAAAATTGTGGGTTTCTCTCGGGCCGGGACCCTTTATAAGGGTCTCAGGGCGTATCGCCCGTATCGATACGCACCGTATTGTGTGATACGGGCCGTATCGCACGATACGGTGCGATACTCCCTTACCTGCGATACGGGGCCCCGTATCGCATCGTGGTGGCCCACGATACGATACGTATTGCACCGTATCATACGATACGATACGGTGCGATATGGACAACATACAACAATGCTAGTCAAGAACTTACAAGTGGACCATGTGATGTTTATGCAGCATAGAACTTATGATATATCGTGAAACATATGTCCTGAACAAGCCTTCACATGTAATTATGATTATTCTCCAATATCTTGTAATAGTTACTGTCAAGGTTCTAAACCAGGATTTGGTTGGGATCTTTTACATGGTGCTTTAACATTGATTACAGGACCATATTCACAAAGTTGTAAACTTGAACAACTTGTTTAACTATTGTTTTCCTGCCAATTGCATCAGATCAAGATAAATACTTGTTTAACAGTTTGAAAATGTTGGGTGACTTTGTTGGATGTTGATAAAAGATAGTCAAATAGAATTCAATTATATTTGGCAAGCTACCTAAGTTAAGCCACGTTTATGCATGTTGAGAAATTACACAATTTGTTTCTTTGTGATAGCAACAACAACAACAAACAACAACTAAGCTTTTTCCCATATTAGACGGGGTCGGTTACATGGATTCTTTGTTTCCACAGAGCCCTATCATGTGTCATGTTAGCAGTTAACTCATAATAAGCTAGATCATTCTTTATTGTTTCTTTCCAATACTTTTGTGGTCGTCTTCTACCTCTTTTAATACTTTCAAAATCTAATTTTTTATACCTTCTTATAGGTTCTTCTTTTGATCTTCTTTGTGTATGTCCAAACCATCTTAAACGATATTCTCTCATTTTATCCTCTATTGGTGTCACTCCTAATTTGTTTCTAATAACCTCATTATGTATACGGTCTTTTCTTATATGACCACTCATCCATCTCAACATTTTCATTTCTGTCACATACATCTTTTGTACATGTTGATGATTAACTGCCCAACACTAAGAACCATAAAACATGGCAGGTCTAATTGTTGCTCTAGAATATTTACCTTTTAACTTTAATGGTATCCTTTTATCACAAAGAATACCTGATGCTCCTCTCCATTTTAACCAACCATCATTAATTCTATGTGTAACATCTCCATAAATTCTTCCATCACTCTAAAAAAATTGACCCTAGGTATTTAAAACTTTCTTTTTGGGAGATGCAATGCATGCCAATTTTAATTTCTATGTTCTCTGAAGTAACCAAATGATCAAACTTACATTCCATATATTCTTTGTTCTACTAAGTTGGATGCCTTTGCTTTCTAATGTTTCTCTCCATAGTTCCAATTTTCTATTAATTTTTCCTTAGACTCCTCCACTAACACAATGTCATTTGCAAATAACATACACCAAGGTACTTCATCTTGAATATGTTTTGTTAACTCATTAATCACTATTATAAATAAGTATGGACTTAAAGTTGATCCTTGATGTAACCCAATATTAACTTCAAAGAAGTCTGTCATTCCTTCATGAGTCCTCACATATGTTTTTGCACCATCGTACATGTCTCTTATAAGGTTTATGTATGTCAATGGGATACCTTTTTTTCTAAGGTTCTCCAAAGAACCTCCCTTGGTACCCTATCGTAAGCTTTTTCTAGATCAATAAATATTAGATTTGCCTAGCATGAATCCAAATTGGTTCTCTGTTGTACTCGATACTTTGTCTTTATTTACGTTCGATAATTCTTTCCCACAATTTCATAGTAGGGCTCATTACCTCGATACCTCGATAATTCACCCAATTCTGAATGTCTCCCTTGTTCTTATATATGGGTATAAGTGTACTCGCTCTCCATTCCTCGGGCATCTTTTGGTTTCTCCATATTTCATTAAATAGTCTTGTGAGCCAAGGATTTTTTCTTTATGATAGCAACAAAAAATGAAATTTTGAGAACATAGGACTTTATCCCAATGTTTTGTCTAACTGATGAAAATGTGATATTTTGTCAATGATAACCCTAACTGGTATCTGACACTTTATTTTCTCAAAAGCAGAAGGAAGGAACCTTTTTACTTTATTACAATAGTATGAGTTTCTGTCATTGAGATACCCCAACATTGAGAATGGCGGCACTTGCTTCACTCAGTTGACTATTTCCGTATTGAGTTGATACATCGCCTCTTATTCAACTGCTTTTTGAATTTGTCTTCATTTTATTTTGTACCACTGTGCTTTTGTATTGGCATATTCTTGTTCCTCTCCAAATAATTCATTGTTACACAGACAAATTGTGAAATTTGGTATTATGATGAATCAATTTGAGCATTTATCAGCATGTACTACAAACTAATCAAGATAATTACTGCCTAGATTAGACATTTCTGTTTTCATTCTTTTCCAAAGTGATGCACTAAACGATTTTGTGTTCTTTTTGCAGCTCTTGGAACCTGGGAGATATATTTGTCTATTGAAATCCTTGTATGGCCTTCTAATGTTGCTTCCACAGGTTTGTTATAAGTTCTGTCTTGTGATGTAAACGTTGGCACCTGATCTTCATTGACGTGCCACTTTTTGTAGCCGATAAGATGTGAAATTCTTTATCATGCAACTGTCTGCTCATTCTAGAAATTTGGATTTCTAAAAGGTACTCTAGTATTACAAAATTGTTAAGTAGCTATAGCATATAAAACATATAATAGATTGAACATGATCTCCTTACACTCTTGAATATGTGAGGTTGTTAAAGAGAAAATGATGTATCACAAACTAGTATGTGAAACTAACTGAATTTCCTGAACTTTCATAGTTTCATGCAGATGAACATATGCATGTTGCAATGTTCAATAATTTCAATGAGGGAATGTGCTACAGGTTTGTGGAACCTAGGATATATACTTTGTCAAAAGTTACATAGATTTTCCTTCAAATCAAGTATTGCCTTCATGTAGAAATAATAGGGATATAGACAAATGGGTCCCCATTGTCTAATTGGACTTGCGATGTTTTCTACCATACTGTTCTATAATCCGTACAACATGATAACACCGGTTTTAGGAAAATAGATACCAGGACAATTGTATCTTAAAATATTTTATGGTTTCAATGCTCAAGAAGTAATCTTTTGTAAATCAGTTGAAAAGATATTTCTGTGAGCATGGCTTACTACAAATATATATTTTGGTATTTGACTTTCAGTTAGGGTATAAAATGACTAAGTAAATTAAAGCTCTTTTCAACTAGCATGTGCAATGTATTTGAATAAACATTGAAAAGATTTGCATCAAGTTACACGTAGAAAGGAATAGTCAATGAACATCCCTATTTGTCCTCGTCTTGGTATGCGTGATGGGGAATATTCCTAAATCATGTCTTCTACCCCTGCTCTTCTCTCGGATAGACAAAGAGGAAGAAGGGAAACAGGGAGCTATGGTAAAGGATCCTCATCAAAGGAGATTATTTTCAGACAATTTTGTGAATTTTGCTGTACTTTGAAGATAAAACAATACAAAATACAATAGCTTATTAAGTTGTACAGATAAGCACGTTATATAAGTAGTGTCTCATAAATGTTTCAAACTTTCTATATCAAAATAAAATATCTTGAGAATTTTACTTTTTAGGTATGCTTATTCAATATCATGACTCTGCTTGTAAGGGAACACCCTTACATAGCCAGTCCCAAGCTCGGATAAAGGAGGGTTGGGTTATGCTTCCAATAATTAGCGTAAAATTTGTTGGATTTATCTACCATGGATTCTGAATATTATGTCGGTCTTTTTTTTTCAGGATTAGGTCACATGATCCATATCACCTTTATTAGTGCGCCCAAAAGTATTGCAATATTTTTTTAAGTCTAAAAATGAAATCAGGCAAGTAGCCCTGTCTTGCAGTGTGGCATGATCAACTACTATACGTTAAAGTGCTATAAAATCTAATTCTCAATCTAAAAGTTTCTTTGTTGTTGAATTTGCACTTTTGCAACATTGTGCTGGCACTAAAATGGGAAATCCAAAAGTTCACCAACCACATTTTGTATCTTCACATATTCTTTCTATTTTTCTGGACTATTCAGCAAAGCGCTGCTTTTAAGATATTAAAGACCCGATTGAAAACAGTTCCAGCCTACACCTTCAACAGTGAACCTGCTGCTGGTGGAATTCGGAAAACATTATCAGGGAATCCTTATTCACAGATTTTGTCGCATCATATTCCTGGAGTCTCACAAAATTCGGAAGATGGTGATCAGAACCATGACACAGGTAACATTCACATAGGCATCAACTTTGGGTCAAGACTCCTACAGTTTCAGCAGATGCGGTATCAGCACCGGGAGCATGCTAAGAAACAACTCAAAAGTATGATGCAGTTGCATAATTCTATATCCTCTAATATGCAACAGGTTTGCACTATTTTCTTGTTAGCCATCTCTCCTGGAATTGTTGGCTTTGAACCTCTACAGATGAGCAATTTCAGAATGTTTTCCAATTTTGGAATGCTTCGTCTACTTGAATTGCCCTTCTGTTTAAAATTTTGTTGTCTTAGCTGAGCTGCCTGTTTGTTTTCCTCTCGATGCTTGCAACCATGTGCTCCAAATGCAATCTTGTAGATATATATGTGCATGCTGGAAATGTGTTTGTCGCTTCTAGTTTTGATTGTTTATGAAATTTCACCAGGGTGTTTTTTTATATGTAGATTGGGCATAAAGCCTCCACGTGTTTGATGTGTAGATTTGCTGACTGTTGCATATCAAGAGATAACTATTTTCTTTCATATGTGAATTTCTGAAAGCCACTGAACATATATTCCAGGGATCATACACAGGTTCTTAATCTGGCATATATTACAACATAAGTAAAATCCAGCCTAGGCTCCTTACTAAACCACTGCTTGAGGTGGCAACTTGAAGCACCTAGGAACCTAAACGAGTACGTAGGTGGAGTAACAAAGAGTTGTCTTATATTTGTTATCTATAGTCGATGGCATTTAAATCTCTTAAATATTCACAATGGTACTTGTGTGCATGTTACAGTTTTTCTTAAGTATTTTTTGTGTCTATTTTGTTTCTTGGTCTAGAAACTGAGTTGGTCTTATTATACGTAATGATTTAAAAGAGAGTATGGTAGAGATAAAGTGATATGCAGATCAAATTATAATGTAAAGTTAGTATTTGGGGAAGAGATCCTTTATAAAATTTGTGCCTATACACCCCAAGTGGGATTAAAATAAGAGAATATCGTTTAAGATGGTTTGGACATATACAAAAGAAGATCAAAAGAAGAACCTGTAAGAAGGTATACAAAATTAGATATTGAAAGTATTAAAAGAGATAGAGGACGACCACAAAAGTGTTGGAAAGAAACAATAAAGAATGATCTAGCTTATTGTGAGTTAACTACTAACATGGCACATGATAGGGCTCTCTGGAAACAAAGAATCCATATAGCCCACCCCATCTAGTATGGGAAAAGGCTTAGTAGTTGTTGTTGTTTGTTGTACACCCCAAGTGGGATTGAAAGAAAGTGAAAAGAAAATTTCGGCAGGGATTAGATAATATGATCCAAAGATTTCCACAAAGATACATGGTTTGTTTAGGAGGAGATATAGTTTTTGAGAACAAAAAGATGATGAGGAAATGCTTAATTTTGTTCTTAACTTATGATCTCTTTATAGCAAGTACGTCTTTCAAAAAGTGGGATCAACATTTGATTACTTATAACAGTAGTTCGTATGAAACACAAATTAACTACTCTGCTTGGGAAGAAGGAGATAGATTATGATCTTAGAAGAGAGTTTAACTACCCAACACCCACTATTAATGATGGATTTACCTATAAAGAAATGAAAAAAGTAAAATTTATGTCATCGTACTCAAACTAAATGGCATAATAAAAAATAAGCAGCAAACATGTTTTAGGAAAAGTAATCCAAGGAGATGCCTGGAATTCGAAGAATTGACTTGTAAAAATGTAGCAAATGATGTCATTAAATATTAAGATAGTAGCAAAAGAGGTGCTAGTTGAATCTAAGAAAGCATACCAAATAAAAAAGAAGCATGATGGTAGAATGAACCCATAAAAGTGTAAGAATTAACTCTTTAATTTACTAAGAGTCTACGCCAAATCACAATCCAAGAATCGCCAAATACAACAAACACTTGGCGTTCAAAGACACAAATCAAGTCAAACAAATAACCAATGAATCAAACAAATAACCAAGGTGATATCCTCAAAACAAGGATGCTTATTAATGAAGTGTGAGGCTCTATTTATAGAACAAATAATAGAATTTACAACAACTAAGTGGAAGAAGAGAGAGAGAAGAGAAGAGTCGTTAACTTCCAACGACTCTTTTGATTAGCCGTCCCTTGACCTGGCCCCCTTGGCCCGGGCCACGGGACTGAGATCCATCACCAGGCCTTAGTGGCCCATTTCCTATTACACATTAAGACACCCCTTCAAACTTATTGTGTGTATATTGAAAGTTTGTCTAATAAAAAATTAAATGTAAGAGTTGATAATGGTAAAGAAATCAGTAAGTTGAAGTTCTGAAGGCATATAGCACAAAGTCAGCTTTTTCTTCAAACACTCCTCTCTAACAAAGTGACAATCCATCTCGATGTGCTTGTTCTTTCATGAAAGGTGTTGTTAGATGCTATGTACATGACACTCTTGTTGTCACAAAACATAATGGAGGGTTGTTCGAGAATGACTCTCATGTCTTAACACCTCTATAATCCACAAAATCCCAGTGGCAAAGAGTTATCTAGAAATACACAAAAACCAGTAGTAAAGTGTTGTTTGTTGACATCTCCACCCCAATCAGCATAAATATATACATTCAAGTCAAGAAAGATAAGAAGTTAGAAACACTCCCTTATCCACAAAGTGCTTAATGTATCTATTTATTCTCATTACCGCACTTTTGTGAGCACTAGTAGGAGCTTGCTAAAACTTCTTGTTAGTATGAACGTGTGATATGTCGGGGCGAGTGAGATAGATAAGTTTGCCCTTATCAATTTCCTATATGGTGTTGGATCTTTCGGTTTCTCTTCTTTCGGTGCTCTCAATTTTATAACTTCTTCTAGTGTATCTACTTTTTTCTCATCATGTAGTCCTGACCTCTTAACAATATCACTTGCAAATTTTGTTTGAGACATAAAATATCCTCTATCACTATATATAATTTCAATTCCCAAAAAATAACTGAGCAATCCGAGATCTTTCATTTCAAATTCTTCGTGAAGATCTCTTTTAACTTGAAGTATTTCACCTTTGTCCCTAAAAGTGATGATCATGTCATCAACGTACAAAAGTAGAATTACTATACCTATATCTCATTTTCTCACAAACAAAGTTGTGTCAGAATAGCAGGATGTGCATGAATGAAACTTTCAAATATGTCAAACCAAGCCTTAGGGGCTTGTTTAAGACCATACAAAGCTTTATTTAATCTAAGAACATGATTTTTTGGGACATTAAGTCTCGAAAGAGAAATCATATATAACTCTTTGTTTAACTTATCATTCAAGAACGCATTCTTAACATCTAATTGAAAGATTTTCTATATCCTAATAGCATTAAGGGTTTTAGAATTCTTATGGTAATCATTCTAGCAATTGGAGCAAAAGTTTATCGTAGTCTATTCCATATTCTTGGGTATCTCCTTTAGCTATTAGTCTAGCTTTATATATTTCTATGGTGTTATCACTGTGAATTTTTACCTTCGATACCTATCTTCATCCAATAAGTTTCTTATCCATAGGTTTAAGTACATTTTCCTAAGTACGAGCCTTATGTAAAACCTTTAATTCTTCTTGCATAGCGTTTTCCCACTCCCATATGTCCTTGGCTTGGTTATAAGAATTGGGTTTTTGAACTTGTTCAATGGCAAAAATAAGAGTTTTTCTTTGAGGTTCAAAGGTTTATTAAGATACAAATCTTTGCGGGAGTTTTGAGGTTCTAGAGGATATGCATACATTTTCTTGTGTTCTAGTTCTTTTAATGTAGAAAAGAGGAAAAGGCTTTATAGTCTCTCTAGGCTCTCTAGTCTCGTGGTTTTCTCCTATTTCTAAATTGGTGTATTCATCTTGTTGTTTAGGATCTATGGTTTCTTCATTTTCACTATCTTCATTATCACTATCATCTTCTAGATTTTTAGCGTCATTAAGAAAGGTATGTTTTTCTTTATCTTCATGGTTAGGGTCATAATAGTAGTATTTTTCTATAAATGTCACGTCTCTTGACACATATAGTTTGTCTCTTTATGGATAACACCTATAACTCTTTTTGTCAATTTCATAACCTATAAAGACACACTCTATAGCTTTAGGTACCCAAAAACTTTTAATTTTTCATAATTTGGGTTAAGTCCAAACAATTTTCAAAGAGAGAAATGTTACTAAGTTGTGAGGAAGGCATCCTATTTATTAGGTGTGTGGCAGTTAAGAAAAGTATCGGGGTATACCCATATATAAGAACAAGGGAGACATTCAGAAGTATGCAAATTATCGTGGTAATCAAGTTAATGAGCCATACTATGAAATTGTGAGAAAGAATTATCAAACGTAGGTTAAGACAAGTATTGAGTACAACAGAGAACTAATTTGGATTTATGCCAGGCAGATCTATTGTTGAAGCGATTCACCTTTTGATACGTCTTATGGAACATTTTAGAGCAAAAAATAGGGTACCGAGGGAGGTTCTTTGGAGAAACTTGGAAAAAAGAGCTATCCCATTTATATACATAAACCTTATAAGAGACATGTACGATGGTGCAAAAACATGTGTGAGGACTCATGAAGGAACGACAGACTTCTTTGAAGTTAATATTGGGTTACATCATGGATCAACTTTAAGTCCATACTTATTTATAATGGTGATTGATGAGTTAACAAAACATATTCAAGATGAAGTATCTTGGTGTATGTTCTTTGCAGATGACATTGTGTTAGTAGAGAAGTCTAAGGAAAAAGTTAATAGTAAATTGAACTATGAAGAGAAACATTAGAAAGTAAAGGCTTCCGACTTAGTAGAACAAAGACAGAATATATGGAATATAAGTTTGATCATTTGGTTACTTTAGAGGACATAGAAATTAAAATTGGCACACATTGCATCCCTTGAAAGAAAAGTTTTAAATACCTAGGGTCAATTTTTTGAGAGTGATGGAAGAATTGATGGAGATGTTACGCATAGAATTAATGTTGGTTGGTTAAAATGGAGAGGAGTTTCAAGTATTCTTTATGATAAGATATCATTAAAGTTAAAAGGTAAATATTAAAGTTAAAATGGTTAATCATCAACGTGTACAAAAGATGTCTGTGACAAAAATGAAGATGTTGAGATGGATGAATGATCATATAAGAAAAGACCATATACATAATGAGGTTATTAAAACTAAATTATGTATTGCATTAATAGAGGATAAAATGAGAGAATATCGTTTAAGGTGTTTTGGACATATAGAAAGAAGATCAAAAGAAGAACTAGTAAGAAGGTATGAAAAGATTTTGAAAGTATTAAAAGAGATAGAGGACGACCACAAAAGTGTTGAAAGAAACAATAAAGAATGATCTAGCTTATTGTGAGTTAACGGCAAACATGGCACATGAGAGGGTTCTGTGGAAACAAAGAATCCTTGTAGCCAACCTCGTCTAGTATGGGAAAAGGCTTAGTTGTTGTTGTTTGTTGATGGCGGTTTGGGTAGCTTATGCCCATAAGTGCTAGGTACTTTACTAACAATCAAAAGATTTCTAGTGGTTTGTATAACATCTTTATATTTTCGTTCGGCCAAATCATTTTGGTGTGAAGTTTTCGTGTAAGATTTTTGGTGCAAAATTCTGTGTTTCTAAATTATTTTGGAATTCTTTTGACATATAGTGATCATCATAATCCAATTTGAAAATCTTAAGAATAGTGTTGAATTGATTTCTAATCATGTTGTGAAATATCAAAAGTTTTTAAAGACTTCAAATTTATGTTTCGAAAGATATATCAAATTATATCAACTAAAATCATCTATAAAAGCCACATATTATCTCACTCATCCTTTAGATACAATAGAAGTCGGTCCCCACACATCGGAGTGCGCAAACTCAAAAGACTTGTAATAAAAAAAATTCACCAAAGGGTAAATGATGCAACTTTACAAGAATACACTCTTTGTAAACAAAATCTTTAACTTTATTATACGAAGGAAGGTTACACAATTCATTCATATCGAAATGACCCAATCTTTTGTGCCAAAGAGTTGGATCATAAACCACACCACGATTTTAAAAATTTGGCACAACCAAAATTTTCATTTTGTACTGTTCATTTTTCGTAGTTTTCTAAATTTACCAAAACTTCGAAGTTGATTCTATAACTTGGAAAATTCATTGTGGTAATCTCTAACACTCAAATTTCCTTACTTGAGCATTATTATTATTTTTATTAAATTGATTTGGATAACAAAATCATCTTGTGAATGTATTTTTCTCAAATATTCCCAAGTATTAAAAGTATTTTCAAATATATTCTATTTCTAAGCTTTTCATCTATATTTTGGCAAATGATCAAAGTGATCTTTGCTTTCATTTATTCTCACATTTTAAAATCTTGTTTTTTTTTTTCTTTGGGCTTATGATTTCATCCTCGTCAAGCCCATCAACAAGCAAATTAGGTTCTTGAATAGAACCATCAACATAATCTCAATAATCTTTGAGTAGAAAATACTTTTTTATCGTTCGAGCCCAACTTTGATAACAATTTGGATCAAGCAAACAACAAAACACTTCATCGTTGCTTCCCGTTCTTAAATTTTTTTTTTAAGAATAACCTTAACCTTCAAATAATGAAATCAACAAGGCACACTTTTTTAAACACTGGGTGTTCCAATGCAGCCGTGTCCGATGATTTGCTTCTGAGTGAGCTCTAATACCATATAAGAATTAATTCTTCAATTTACTTGAAGAGTTTATGCCAAATCCCATATAGCCGACCCCGTCTAGTATGGGAAAAGGCTTAGTTGTTGTTGTTGTTGTAGTTTATGCCAAATCATAATCAAAGAATTGCCAAATGATCAAAACGCCAAATATACCAAACATTGGGTGTTCAAATACAAAAATCATGTCAAACAAAGAACCAATGAATCAAACAAATAACCAAGGTGATGTTCTCAAAACAAGGATGTTTATTAATGAAGTTTGCGGCTATATTTATAGAGCAAACAATAGAATTTATAGCAACAAAGTGGAAGAAGAGAGAGAGAAGAGAAGAGTCGTTGGACTTCCAATGACTTATTTGACTAGCCTAATGGCCCCCCTAACCTAGGCCAGGGGACTGAGATCCATGAACAGACCCTAATGGCCCATTTCCTATTACACTTTAATAGAAAGTTGGAGGAGGAACCATAAGTTGGCAAAGAAAGATGTGAAGAAAGTGACTAGTGAAGCAAAAGCCAAGCTTGGGATGATTTGTGTAGAGAACTTAATTCAAAAGGACGTCTAGGACACTTTTAAGATCGAGGGCTAGAGAAAGAAATCGAAAGATCTTACCGAGTTAGACTCATCAAAGATAAGGATAAGATAAGGATGATAAGGTTCTTGTGATAAGTGAGGACATCAATTAAAGATAAGAGGATTACTTTAATGAGCTTTTTAATGATAATGTCATTGTTCAAATTAGCTTAGGAGAGCTAACCAACTCAAGTGATACACAAATCATGCTACCTATAGACGCATTCAAAGGAAGGCAAACTAATGAAATTTGGTAAGTTTGTAGAGTGAAATAATATCCTTGTTGTGGTATAAAGGATACTAGATGAACCCAAATTAGTTTTCTATTATGCTTAATACTTGTCTCAAACTTCTTTTAGTAACTATTTGTTATAATTTCATATCATAGGTTAGTAGTAACTTTATAACCTTATTATTAGCACCAAGAAGAAAAACCTTCTAATGATATCCACTTAAAGGAGGCCTATGGTAAGTTACTTAAAGATATCCTTTCGAGAACCTTAGAGAAGAAAAGAGTATCTCTTATATATATATATATATATATATATCAATCTTATAAAGGACATGTATGATGGAGTAACAACTCGTGTTAGGCCGAGGGGTAACTGATACTTTTATATTGGATTACAAAAAAGTGTAATTGCCAACAGTGTTATCTCAATACGGTAAGATATGTATCGTATCATGGACCAAAACGATACACGATATGATACGCGTTGAACAACACTAATTGCCAGATTATTACCGATGTAATCATAAAAAGCTAGTTTATCGGGAATTTTAGACCAAGATTCCGCTAAACTCAGATTTTCGGCTAGCCCGGCGTTAACTCTTCGATATATTTCTTGCTGGAAATATCCCTGATCCCACTGATAACGAGTAGGGCCAAATAATTCGATCGGAGTAGTCGCTGAACCATACCACATAGTTCCAGCAACAACGAAAGCTGCAAAAAACACAGCAGCGATACTACTGGAAAGCACAGTTTCAATATTACCCATACGTAATGCTTTGTATAGACGTTGGGGCGGGCGGACACTAAGATGGAATAGACCCGCTAAGATTCCCAAGGTACCCGCTGCAATATGATGAGAAGCTATTCCCCAGAGCACTAAGAATCCCTGTAGTCAACCCCTCTTAGTGTGGAAAAAGACTTAGTTTGGTTGGTTTATTTTGGTTTTTTGCATTGATCAAACTAACTAGTACCATGCAGGTTATGGCTAGGCCTTAGGGTTGACCAGCTACATTGAGTGTATAGATTGCAACGAAAAGGAACATTTCTGTTAGCATAACAGCTTTGCATGAATGCATAGGTATGATATCCCACAGACTTCCACAATTTTTGGTCGTTGGCTTGTGTTTCTGTTTGTGCATGGATGCTGCTGCATTCTGTAACATGCTTTATATGTGGAGAATTGCATTGTATCAATTACTTAAAAAAATGAAAATGGAGTATTTTACTAATAATTAATCAACAACTATGCAGCTAGTAGTAGACCCTTGATCTTGATTGTATGATTATATGAGCAAAGGTTGGATCAGGACCTGAGTAAAACAACTAAAAACTAAGTTTGTGAACTAGATAAAATGCTACACTCTTCCTTTTGAGGTATGCATGTAGGCCGCAGCTTACCCTGTTTTTTAATTCTATAAGCCTTCTGTTTCCATGGACACTCCCGAGGTGCCTGCCATTACCTTGGATGATTTTCTCATCTGTCTTTTGAGATGGTGTAATGCTATTCTTTGAGTGAGGTACATCTAGTTGTGGAAAATGAACATTTTGCGTTGAGTGTTCTGGCCTAAATATCGATACCAAGTGGGATCAAGCATAGCTACATGGGGATCTTTCAGTATCTTCAAACCAAAGAATCCATGTCTAAGAATCATTTGTACGTTCTGGTCTTTGAAATGTGTGTGAAACTTGGTGTTAAGATTTTCTTTGGTGCATGAGTTGCCATAACTTAAATTAGTCAAAGTCTGGGATCTCACGTACCAAAGCGATGCCTCCTTGGTGTGGCTGAGCAATGCGACAGCATTCGGGTTGTGGAAGTGGTGATCTAATCATTGAGATTCAAAGTTACTTGACTAAGAGATGCGCCCAGTTAGCATGCTGTTCCTGTTATATTGTGCATAGTTCAAATGCAAATATACAATAGATTTGGGGTTGTATTAGGAATTTAGGATGGTCTAGGTCAGGTTTTGGGGTCTTTTTATTGTTTTTCTGGAGCTGCGTAGTCTCTAGAGGTAACTGATGGCTAGTTAAACTACCTTTTTGGCTAGCTTCTCCTCTCTTAAGAATATAGAGATGCCTTTGGGTCATATGGCTTCCCAAGTTCCACATGTAACGTATTTTATATGTTTAAATAGAGTTAATTTTTCAATTCTTGGTGTTACAAATTTGTTATTCTACATTTGTTTGTGTTCCTTTGTGAGTTTAATTTGGAGCTGTTATGATGACCTTTTTGAAACTCCGCCCATGTAAGGGATCACCCTTGCATGGCTGGTCCCAAGCCCGGATAAAGGAAGGATTGCGTTATGACAGCTAGTGTAAAACTTTCTCGGACTTATTTGCCATGGATTCTGCACATTATGATAGAGCTTTCTAGAAATAAAGAATCCATGTAGCCGACCCCATCTAGTATAGGAAAAGGCTTAGTTGTTGTTGTTTGGATCATGACCTTTTTTAGTGCACTTGTCACCTCTCTCTTCTACATGCTTTTCCATGCATACACGTATGTTAACCTGTATATATGCTTGTAAGCTACATTTAAAAGGTGTGCTTGTATTTTTCATGCACTTATCGCTGTGCTTTACTAGGTTATCTTGCTACAGCTTGTGGTTGTCATTTTCGGTTTATATTTGTGTCCAGATCATGCGTGAATTCCGTGACAGTTTTCTTGTATTTTTCATCCTCTCTT
The DNA here is from genome assembly GCA_036023115.1 of Brasenia schreberi. NCBI lineage: Eukaryota > Viridiplantae > Streptophyta > Magnoliopsida > Nymphaeales > Cabombaceae > Brasenia > Brasenia schreberi. Next base: position 9,330,909 of record JAYKKT010000090.1, on the reverse strand, counting down.
TTTATATTTCCTCCTATATTCCTCTCCACTGTGCCAAACTGAGTGATCTTGATGCTCCATATCAGGAGGTGCAGAGACCAGAAGAATCACGACGACCTTCCCCTATCCCAGATGTTCGGCCTCTGTCTAGGTCCTCATGGAGATGACCTGCACACTAAGCCGATGCAACCACTATTTCAAGTCCTTCCGATATACACATCTCACGAGTTAGCTGTATTTTCTGTCCTTCCCGTCCAGTGTATTTAATTGTAAATTCATAATTGATCGTTTTCTCCATGTCTGGGGTCATGATGGGGTTGATGAAAGATGCAGCGCTGTGACTTATTTTTCCATCGCAGGTCGCTCATGTGGTTTATTTTTTATTGCCATGTGAGATAAGAGGGTCGTCCAGTTATGTAATTTTGTGAATTGCTCCCCTTGATGAATAAAATAATACAATCCATATCTTAATAATTAAAGCACATTATCTGTCAAAACCACAAAAAAGTAGAGCCTATTAGATGTGGTGGAAAACTTTGTACAGAATAGTTTGAGTTTTCAATCGATGCGTAAAATGTAATGATTTGCTTGTTCATCAATGACCTGCAAACGTCATTTGATTTCCATGTATATGAGAGTTCTTTTAAGGTGAGACATGTTGAGGCACTCAGGGTGTTTGCTCACCTGGCAGGGCTCTGCACTCCACCAGACACGGCTTGAGTTTGATTCCCGCGGCAAACATTCCTGGCTTCAGCCTCCCCGTTGTAACCGGAGAAGAAAAGTGAGACATGTTGCAGTGTCCTCTGTTTTAGGTGGGACTATGACATACGTAAAAGCTGGCTATTCTACTTCCATCTAATCATGGTTTAGCTACAAAATCAGTGATTTGCGACTTTGGGGAGGCTCTAATAATACATGGTGGTGCTTTTGTACCCATCAATCCATTTTATGCTCGACTCTAACAACTCGGTCGTTCTTGGTCATGATTTATTTGTGGTCCAAATCTTTTGAGGGCTGTAAATTTCTCATCTCTTGTTCTCATACGCATCGAACATCCAATTTTCCAACTCTTGCAACCTATGACGACACAAACAAGCAAGAGAACTGGCCATACACCGGAATAACTTGGAAAGAACGTGGGTTACGTTTTGCACAATGTGAATGAGCTTATCTGAGGATCAAAGGGATACTTGTGAGGCTGTATTTAAATTTGTTGCTCTCAAAGTTTGAGGGTTTCACTGATTAATGAAATTGTGGAGAGTACAAAGCAGTCGTGGTGAAATAATATACAAGATTTCGTCACTAAGAGCTTGGTTATTATAACCCGATACCAAGTTACAGAACAGAATTAACACAAAGTATATAGCAGTGATCCAGGCAATGTGAAGTTCGGTCATTGGATAGTTCCTTCAAAAATCTGTTCATTTCTGGCCAACCAAATTTTCCAGGAAGCAAAAGCCATTGGTGAATACATCCTGCCATCCATAAAAAGCCTTTTAATTCTGCTCATCACATTCCACCATCAATTTTCATCTTTACCATTAGAATAATGCAACATATTTGCATAAACAGAACCCTATGCTTGATCTGCCCGAGACAATAGAATAAAAACAATGTAATGCTGTTTATGTCTCGTTGTTCCGTATCAGATATACGTCATCTGTAACCAGCCTTCTCTGCTTCAATTTCTGTTACTGCAATGCCATGGTGTAATAATCTCCACACAAAATTTCCAATTTTACAAGGGACTCATTTTTCATGGCACTCTCCATAGTAGTTGATTCGTAAACAACATACCATACTGTTGAATTGGAGAATGAAAGAAATCGAAGGTCATTGCACAACCCGTACTTACAAAGTATATGACTCAATTTTGTTAAACCCCATGTAGGAATGCAGGGGCATGGAACCGGCCCAACCAGCAACTAGAGCTGTACTCATTCAGTGACTTTAGCACTGGAGGTTCCCAAAATGGGTACTATTGTGTCAAATCATTTCGCCGAGTCTTCCTTCCATTTTGTAAGCAATTCCCAACCATGGTCCTTGCAGAGGAAGTTTGGTCGGAATGAATGAAAACTCTGAGATTTTGGATTTGTTCAAAATGAGAAAATTATATCTGGTATTGTTTCTACTTTTCCCGACATTTTTATGTAAAAAGCAGTTCCGATTATGCCTCTTCTCTTCTTAATCCTAAATGGAATGTAACCACGCAGGGATCCTTATCTGTACCAATGGGCTGACCAGAGGAATGGAAGTGACCCAATCCCTTTTCAGTAAGGCCTGCATGGAAATATGATATTGTCGTAATAATTTTTATTAGAATAATATATTATATGATGAGCCGCTATACCTGAGAACATTAAACGAATTAAAGCTTCATTCCATGATCCATTCGATAGCTTCAATTAGTGAACCAAAGCGAGGATTCTATTAAGCACTAGATTTTCATGAATTGGGTTGGGGAATGCGTCAGGTAGCCGGGGATCTGAATAGATATCTAACGATAACCCATGCCCCACAATCCATCTTTATCCCTTTTCAATCACTATTCGACTTTCAAACAGACTTTTCCACCCCCAGGATGGATTGCACCCTGTTTCAATCCTCATGAACGAAGTATTTACTTTTGTATACTTCGAACAGCGATGAATGTCCACCCTTCGCTAGTCCCCAAGATTGTTTCGCAATCATGGCGAGATTTACTGCTGGAAGATCCTTTCATCCCATCCCCTCTTCCATCTCGCTTCTACATAAAATGTTCTATCCAATCCACTGACAAGTCATTCTATCTTCATCTCCAACCCACCAAATCTTCGTTAACAGACATACTAAGACCTTCAGACACTGATAAGTTGAAGTCACACTCCCATCTTTTCCTTTATTAACTGAAATATCTCTTTTAGTGATCTTTTAAAAACCAAGGGCAACCCCAAATATTTGTCCTAGGATCCCACTTGCTTGATAGACAACACTTAATACATGCCTGAACTAGGGTACTTCGCCTAAAGAAAATTGCCAATTTTAAGAAATTCACCTCCTTACCAGTTGACAGTTTGCCAAAAAGAATGGCATCATCAGCAAATACTAAGTGCGGGATAAATAGGAACTTGATATGTTTAATATTTCTTTTAGATTCAGCATTGTATAACACAAACCTTTTCGGGCTTCAAATAACCATGAGTTTGTTCGTCTTAAGAATCAAGAAAGAGACCTAAATAAAACATTCTTTTATCCAACCAATCCACTTTAAACAAAACCATACTTTAGTTCATCGACCTAGATTGCCTTCAACTTTAAGGTACTTTGAGAGTTGGACCCCTAAGAGAGAATGCCCGTCGTTAAATGGGGATGGCTTTCTACAAATTGAAATCCTCAGGTGCAGATATTGCTGGATTGAGCTCAACTTATCAGGTGATTAACATGATCAGTTGATGAATGTGAATTCTGAACCAAGAGAGGCGAATGTGAATTTTTTTTTTTTTTTACAAGAGGAGGCCGAACCCCAGTACATACACCCAAACATGCACCCTCTGAGAGTCAAACTCCCCACCAGCATCACCAGCTCTAGAGCACCCTGCCGTTGAGCTAATGCTGTCGGCGCCAGAAAGAAAAGAACCACCTGGAGATGTGACGTGGCAGAAATTCTCTTCGCGGCTTTTGAATATTTCAGCATTCAAATCGGTTCTCGTCAAAGAAAAACAAACACACAAATTCCGATTCTTTATCGATCCCCTCGTCTCTCAGCAGCCCATCTCGGACGCTCTGCAGAGGGTTTCATGGAGGAGCTACGGCAGTCCTCTATCAACAAACCATGGTAATGCATCCTTATTTCATTTTGTTTCTCCAGCATTTACTTCTGATCGTCAAGCTTACTTGATTTTCCTTAATTTGCTCTTACGATGTTTCATTGCTTCGCCTAGTAGTCAAATCTGCTTGATTCCACGGGTTTCTCCATCCCCCAGACTGGAGCAGTCGATACAGCCAGAGCTACACATGCAACCAGGTCCATAAAAACCACCCCTGATAATATGAAATATAGCCAATTAAGTTGTGGCATATGTATGTGGTATCAGCATCCAGTCCCACAATAGGTCTCACGCCAAGCCTGACCCAGTTTCTACCTGTTCATTGATCAAGAATTTCATCCATGCCTTCTGCAGCTTCAGCGGCAGGCAGACCGTGAAGCCATAACGCGTTCATGCTAGCCACCTCTTAAATATTCAAGATTGGTCTCTCGTAATATTGAAGTATGCCACCACCATCACACAAAAGCAAAATTTAAACTACGAAATTCTAGAACTCAACTTAATGGGATACAATTATGTACAAAGAGGGCAAACCAACTTGAACCCAACAGTAAACTGGAGATGGAACTGCGGCAGGTGCATATTTACAACCATAAGGGCAGTGGTGAACCAACACACTCAAATCAGCCAGCAGAATCCAACTCTGATCCACAGTAGCATCAAAGTTCTATTGTCAGGTGCATCTAGGAGACGTGTGCCATTTGTTTTGAGTAAGTCCTACACAACATATATTTTGCGGTCGTAATCAGAATCATATGCATCGGGTTCAGAAGGAACTGAATATAAAGACAATGAAAAGGACTTGCTGCCGGTCACCCTCCTAATGCGCCTCTCAGAATCATAGCTTGATTTTGAGAACTTTGGCTGCAACAGAAAATAGAACATACCGAAAAGCGTTCCAATGATAATGGGAACGGTAATTACTGTAATGGTGATAGCCAACCATGTCTCAGCAACAACAAAAGCCATAGAGAGAAAGGCTCCACAAGTGCAAAGACAAGCTATCCACATTAGCTTATTCATAACTGCTAATACCTGCCTCTGAGCACTAGTTTCCCAAGCAACCAAAGTGATCTGAACCACAACAACGGCAAGAGATATGAACAGCGCGAGAGCATTCAAGATGCAAAATAGATCAAAGCCAATCTGGCCCGCTATATTAGCTTCACCAACATCTGGTCCATCCTGGATGTATTGTCCTGGCATATTGAATATAGCCACAAAGGCAATAGAAGCAACCAGGACTGCCACAACAGTTACAGAATTGGTAGTATTGTTAATTGCCTCCCTGTGAAGTTTTTGCAGCCCTTTAGCAATCCCCTTCACTCGTTTGTGTGTTTGGTCGTTCTGTATTAATTGTGATAGCAGCTCATTCCTGATATTTTTCACCGTCTTTGTAAGCTCAACGGTCTCATCTGGTTGGCCGACACAATAAGCACGCAGTGCACCAGCTTTAGTTAGAAGTTTCTTAATGAATAGCGCAGAATCACCATACTGTAGCTTTTCAGCAAGATCCATCGGTGTTTGATTCTCGTTATTTATAGCATTGACATCAATGTGATCATATTTGAGGAGAAGACTCACAATCTGCAAAGCAAACCAAAAAATCATGTTTGGATCTCCGCATTTGGGAAACTACTCTACTTCATTAGAGAGAAAAGGCAGTTCCCCAAGTTCACAGTTATAAAGAGAACCACACATGCAGATGTTGGAACATACAAGCCTTAATGGCCTGTTTGCATCACAGAATTCCACCAGCATTTGTGGTGCCAGAATGACAGAAATCTGGAACCATATTCAAAGCAGATGACAGGGAATTAGTAATGTCATGCAACATTCTCTGTGTTGGTTTACAAAGTTGCAGGCACAAGTTCTACGGAGTCCAATAACAGCAAGTTCCTTGAAGCTCCATCACATAAGCGGGCTAAGAGCAGTCCAAGCCACTTCTAAAATTCTAATCTGTCTCCTTTTGTTAGGCAGAAATTATATGCATAACGAATAATATGCGATCAAAGGAATCACAAACAGAAAAAATTATTAATCAAATGGTCAAATATTTAAACCACGCTTGAGAAACATAAATCTCTCTAGATTTCACAAGCCTACTTGTCATAGCTCATAAATAGAGATTGAACATGGTATCTCATGTAATTAGTAACTAAAATCACTAGGGAAATTCAAATATCAAGCCCCAAAGCTACGATGATAGCTAAGGTATCTATGTGCACAAACACAACAACAGCTAAGCCTTTTCCCATACTAGATGGGGTCAGCTACATGGATTCTTTGTTTCCACAGAGCCCTATCATAATTTGTAGAATCCATGATAAATAAGTCCAATAAAGTTTTACGCAGGCTGTCGGAAGCCTAACGCAAGAATTGTTCTTGGTCAATACAACATGAAAAACTAAACTCTATTTGTTCTTTTTGTAAGATTAGAGGAATAAGCATTTTCTAAAGCACCAAAACATGCACAGAAAAGCCAATACCAGATATTATCATATGGCACATATGCACAAAATCAACAAATAATATAACAAAGAAAGGATGAATAATAGTGATATTGACAGAACATGACATCAATACTAAGAATGAATAAACTATGGGATTGCCAAAAAAAGAGAAAGTGGTGGAAAAGAAACTGATCACGCAAACAGTCACAAGTGCCGAGAAAGGACTCAATCAGCAGTGAAAGATCAAGTCTAACATACTTCTGAGCGTGACTTTTCCGTGGCTATATGTAAAGCTGTATTTCCTCTCTTATTCTTCTCATTGAGTATGGAAGGATCGACCCGCAACAATTCTTCAACTATATCAGGAGTATTGGGACTGCGCCCTTTTACTGCCATATGCAATGCAGTCTGAGCCTTCCTATCCTTTATTGAAACTATATCAGGGTCTCTGTCCAAGAGGGCTTTGACAATTCGAAGAAAACCAAGTCTAACAACTCTGTGCAAAGATGTCTTCCCATTTTTCCTCACTATTCTTATTGCAGATTCATCTGCATCTAAGATAGCATTCACTACATCAAGATGATCTTTCTCTGCAGCAGCATATAGTGCACAAGTATTGGTCGGATCACATGTCTGACAAAGGGCAGGCCATGTACTGACCAGCTCCCGAACAATGCCTGCAAAATCACAAATATATCAGCCAACTCAATCATGTACTGCCAACTCATCGTGTATTAAAAACGTGGTAGATGCTAACAGTATGAAACGCCAACCATGAAAAAGAACCAAGAAAGTAAAAGCTTTCAAGCTGAGGGGGGTCACTGGTACAGCTGGTAAAAACTGGACAATCCAAAGAGGATCTGTTCATATCTCATTCATCAACTCAAGATCTTGTTCATGGTTGTCTCATTAGCTTGTTTGAACCAAATGGAACATGAAGCAAACAAAAAACGAGTTAGACGAGCTGAATGTTTAAACTTTAAACTTTAAAGTATAACTTAACATATATAATTTTCCATAAATATTAAAAATGTTCTAATTGGAAATTAAGTGAAACTATAGTTTTCTATATTTCTTGCAAAAGTGAAACATTTTGACATTTGATTCCATTAAGTGCATAAAATTATATACTTCACTAAACGAACATATCAGCTCCTATAGCTTTACCAGCCAGCTATTCACGTGTGATTTGTTTAAACTTTAAATTGCAAACATGAACAAGCTCATTATGATCCGAGCAAGCCATACCACGAGCAGTTGAAATTGTTCACCAGCCCTAGTCACTAGTTCAATACCCAGAATATACAATCCCGACCTGCCTAGATCGAGCAACTAGAGAGGGAAAAGAAAACGCAGAATCCAACAGTAGACAACATTAAGCCTGTTAACAAGTTTAAATTAACCTGAAATTCCGCACAATTTTACGTGACGACATTTTTTTTCTTTTCTTCTTTCTTTTTAACCAATAAATGAGCACACCAAACAAAACGTTTAAAATAAATGAGGCAGGAAACCTTCTAAAATCCATCAACGAAACAATATATATCTGGGTCCCCCAGGTCCAGGTTACTTGTATCAGGTACGATATAAATTTCCGACAAGGAAGCCAAACAGTGAAAGCTTGCAAATCATTGATGAATCGACCTTTCAGCAAAGATGTACCAATCGTAAGAGGGTAAGAATCATTATCGCCAATCTAGATGATTTAACCAGGCCGCTCAAAACTTGCCGCTCCAAAAGAAAGGGGAAAAGCCAGAAGAAAAGATGGAAATTTTAGCGAAATGATCATTCTGATACCGTCCAAAAGAGTTGCTCCGCTCTGCTTAGCAATTTAATACTTGGAAAAAAAATCAAAACAAAGGGGGAAAACCTCCTCTCTAACCAATCTATTTCTTCGGTACCACGTTGATAAGAATCGGCACCGTCAGCCCTCACAAAATTATTTTCAACCCCATTAACTTGCTCATCATAAGATATTGGTACAAGCAGTGTTGTTCTCGTTACCAAACATTCGCATAAAAGCAAAACGGTTGGCAAATTTTATAATAATTCTGCTATAGGAAGATCAGGACGGAACCACGATACAATATTGAGAGAGAGAGAGAGAGGATCACCGGTATGGCCATTCTTGGCAGCTACGAAAAGAGCGTTGGCGCCGGTGCGGGATTTGATGGACGCCGTGGGAAGGTCGTAAAATTTCACCAGGAACTTAAGGACGTCAATTAGATTGTTGTCCGCAGCAATAAAGATGGCCGTCTCCCCCGCTTCGTTTTGTGTGGCCATCAGAGATCGAATCCTAAATTCGTCCCCACCGTCTTCGTCTTCGTCTTCGACTTCCTCTTCTTCTCCTCCTTTCTCTCTTGTTTTCAACACCACGAACCTCCTAACAGCCTCCAGGTCGCCGGATTTCACCGCAGACAGGAAGGCGACCTCCTGAGGGCGGAATCTTGACGGCTTCCTCTCCATCGTCGCCATTTCCTACCTCTCTCTCTCTCTTTCTCTATTTTAGAAAAGAAATTGCAGTGCGCGACAGAGGCGAAAACGAGACGGAACAATTGTCGTTTTTCTGACATTTTATAATTTCTTTCTACCCCTGAAAGTCCTAGTATTTTATTACACCGTACCTTCTGAGTTGTTTTCCAGAAAAGGGCTTGACAATACGTGTCCGCTAAGGACCAGTGGCTTGATCAGGTCGGGTAAACCAAACTGAACATTTCGGTACGATTCAAACTCTTTTATAAATGCGTTGGTTGGAGCCGGGGACAGGGTTGCAAGTGAACCCAGTTATCCGTGAGCTATTCCTGGAACACGAGCTTAGGGCACATGAGCCTTATATATATATATATATATATATATATATATATATATATATATATATATATATGGCTGGATCATCCCCACCATTCAAGCTCTCGACTACTGCTTTTTTTATGGCATGAGCAAAATAAAAATATCATTCATCATTTTTAAATATCCTCACAATCTTTGATCACCGGACACACACACACACACACATATATATATTGAGATAGCATAATCTATACACACTCATCTATACTCAAATATACTTAAACATCTTAATCTTCGATCATTGAGATCAATGGTTGAGATCTTTAAGAAAAAACAAAAAAATATTCAATATATTAAAATGCACTTTGCAAAAGCTACAATAATACCTTTTGTTTTTTTACTTCAAAACTCAATTTTCAATCTCATTGGTGAAACAGTTAAGATATTTAAAGATGTTTAGGCTTACTGCACATTTACCATGTTCGATATATATATATATATATATATTAAAACTAGATGCTATTTACCTGTGACAATTCATATTTACATATTTTTTTCTTTTGGGGCATGAGTATTGTTTAGAAAGCTATAAAGATATTTGAAAATATATAAAAACACCCATATTATACTAGTGTTCTAAAAAAGTAAAAAGTACAGATGAATATATGTTATTTCACTCATCTCCTTCACTGTATGTTAATCCACTAATTAAAGCAAAACCATTAGGACCCAACCATGTAGGATCCATTAATTCATGTGGTAACTGGTTACACTGAACGCATTGATCCATAGATCGTTTGTCCTGGCGCACATTGGCATCCTAACTATTTGAATCCAAATCCAATTTTTTACCCGAACCCGTTAAACCCATGTAACACCACTTTGTGGTGAATAAGATTTGAATCCAAAAAAATTATAGACCTGCTTCAAAAACAAAATTGGCAAATCTGAACCAAACCAGACTTGGTTAAAATCATAATAACAGCACAACGAGCAATAGCCCACCTGGCTAGGGGGTCGACTTACAAGATGAGGATCATGAGTTTGATATCTGGGGTCGTGCATCAAGAAATTGTACCAAAGAAAAAAACCATAATAACAATAATAGTAGTAATAATAAATTAATAAGTAATAACAGCAACAATAAATGATATTTTAAGTTTGTTTTTTACAAAAGAAAATTCTAGAAATTCTACTGAGTTGATATTTTAAGTTTCAAACCAGATTGGATGCATCTATATATGATGAAATGACAAACGTTATGGATCTGGGCAAGATACTTGAATCTGCAGAGCTGGATTCTGCTAGATGAGACGGTATTCAGTTAACAATCACAACGTATGAGTTTGATGCATTCTATATCCAGATTAAGCTAGCTGCGATCCAGATCTGGTATTGCGTTCTTACAGTCTAACCAACTCCCATAATCCTCACATCTAACAGATCCAATCTGTCATGAAATACTGGATCTGGGCAAACCATTATGAAAAATACGTTCTCAAAACTGGATAAAACCATTGTGAAAATTACATTTATGTATAACATTATTAAGAAAGAGTCTTGTACACAATTATGAAAATTGCATTTATGTATTTTTCTTAACAATTACTTCACCAAGTACACAACGGATTGGTTGCCTCCTTCAGCTTTAGAGAAGTCAAAATGGGCCTGGTCAAGGGGGCGGCCAGAGATTTCCTGTTCATATTTGAAGCAGGGCCAATTGGCCCAGCCCATATGACCCTGGGGGCCGACATGAGCTGGGCTGGCCTGCAAAGCCACATGCCCATTAGATATTAGATCGGGTCTATCAAAATCTTCTTAAGATACAAATTCAACCACAACTTTTTAGGCTTCAACAAGCCATGTACACATACACATGTAATACTATATATATACATGTAATGAAAAAACTATACATATATGTGGTATATATACAGTACATGTATATATATTTATATGTGTATATACATATATATATATATATATGAGCAATATATACTACAGATATATATATATATATATGTAATAAAAAGCTATACATGTATACGTATAATATAGTATATATACATGTAAATATGTAACTGAAAAGCTATATATATGTGTGTGGTGGGTCTCGTTGGTTGCAGTTTCATAATATTCGTAGGAAATTTTCTGTCATTAAGAAGCTGACGGCATGATCTTATGATACTTTTCATGCATGAAATGGGACAAGGAATTAAGCTAAAATTCAAGGACATATTTTGATAATATGCCTTTATGTTTTTTCATTCATAAGGTTTTGTGTTGGAGGATGTACAAGTGCTATATTACCTTCAAAACGTGAAAAGGCTAATGCTTTTGGAAAACTGCTGTGGAGGAGGGTAATATGATAAAAATCTATTTGATATCATTTTTATATCTGAAATTCAAAAGGTGGCTAGAGTCAAGTGGATCCGGATTAGCAATCATCAACTATTGGACCGGATACCAATTTGGCTTATTAATAGGGTCTAGATTCTCCAATACCAATTGCCTTAAATGGACATAAGCAAAGTTGGCTTCGCTTCAAATTAATCCATTTGAAAAGGTATCGAGGGAAACCAAAGATAAATAAATATATGTGAACAATATTTTATTTATGAATCATGATTCAATTCAACTCTAATATATATATAGAGAGAGGATGCAAATAACTCATATGCAAACTTTAGTCAAACTAATCTCAACAATCCGACTAAGGGGCAAAGATTGAAATTGAAAAGCAAAAAGTGAAAAGTACATGTGAGACAATTAAATACCCTACAAACAATACATCTACTTTTGTGCTTTTATACTTTTTTTCAATCTCAAATCCAACCTTCTTCTATAAGCAATGGGAAGTTGTACCTGGTGTGATATGTGTGGTGATAATCATGCCAAATGAAGAGAGAAAGTTGCGAAAACATTTCTAGCATTTAAAGAACTACGTGTTTAAAATCAACACAAGCAACTGATTAAGCAGTTGCAGGAGTTCTCTATAAATAAGGAACCATCCTCATGTGAGCATATAGAGAGGAATGTTTCTTGAGATAAGTTTACTTCCAAAAGGAGTTCTCTAGCATTAGGAAGTTGTTGTCGTGATCACAGTCAAGATTGTAGAATATATCCAAGATGTGAGCAATTGCTATGATACAATATATAAGTAGGCAATTTCTATGATACTATCAATTATATTTTATGATATTGTTGTAACTTCTCTCTCTATATATACACACACATTGGAAGCATGTGTTAGTACACATGCAGCATGTCCCAAACGGTACTTGATGATCTTGACACTTCTTTGGTCCATATCAAGGGTGGAGATGATATGGATAAAATAAACCTTAATCCATTAGTGTCCATGTCATTTAGGCACTTTGAAATTGATGGCTCCCATTTGAAGAACAATCAATTCAATTCAAAGGATTCTATAGACCCATTGGACATCTTTCGCATAGCTTGACCCTATCTCTTGCTAAAATGATGCAAACCGGATGGATTTTGTGAATATATGACAAGATCCATCTAATATTTTTTTTTCTCTTTGGGGCAAAATAGGGACTTGGGGAGACAGAAGCCAAATGCAGGTATCGAACTCAAGGTCTCCAACTTGTAAAAGTCTACCAGCTAGCCATGTACATTTCTCTTTTTTCATGACACTTTTCAACCAGAACTAAACCAGGCCAAGAACTAGCTAGAATCAAAACCAGTGACACTCAATCCTATGATACTATCAGTTTTTATATAGTATCTTAAGATATTATCATTTTTTATATAACTTGATTAAATGCTACCTTTTTGTTTGCAAACAATTGTTAATGTTGCTAATTGATTCTTTTTTTTACTTATCATATGTACGTTAGCATGTATATGATAGAGTTAACATTGTAGATTGTGCATCCAATATGGTACACATGATAAAACAATGCCTGCATCTTTAGTATGTATGAGGGCATTGAAGCTCTTTTTTGAAGCTTGACACTTCTACTTCATCTGTCTCCATATCCTAGATGCTCATATTCATAAGACTCATTATATTAACTTTCTTTCCTTTTGTTTTCATCTACTACATGAGAATAACAAGGTATCCATCCACATGAATGTTAAGAATCTCATAAAAATTATAGAGTGATAATCATCTCACTCTATGACATGTGAAAATTATTGGTTTTGATTGCTATTATTCAATAAAAGTACTATGTAGCTAGTGGTCCAATTTACACCAATTATTCCTATATATGTAGCCCAATCTGAATCCTCATCCAACTGCCAAGTTGTATACATCTACTATTATACTTCACTTTATAACTATGTACTAGGGTGATCACTTTCAATATACTTTACATGTTTATGAGAGACATAAATTATAATCATATTTAATAAAAATGTCTTAATTAATTTAGAACTTATTTATCCAAACACATCATATAAGTGACAAAACATATTTAGAAAGTAAATCTGGAATAAAAGGGAATCTACCTTGTCATCCTTCTCATCATCCTTTAGAAAACCAACATCATTTCTATCTGTTGCTTGAGAATCTCTATTATCATGCCTTTCTAAAGGATATTAAGGAGTAGCCTCATCGTCACCATATACTAAAGTAGTTATATCAATAGCTGTTATTTCGTCTCTATGAGAGTCATTTTTGGTTAGAGGTCATCCTCTTGTGATGGTCGTGGTGTACCATAATCAGAGAAAAAACAGATGATAAAATAGAAAACATTTAATATAATATTTACTTTTTAATTCAAATCTCTACCATTGATTATACCAATCAAACAATGAAGATGCTTATGTGTCATTATGCATTCATAACTACCTCTACATATACATATGTGTGTATATATATATATATATATATATATAAATATGTAATATATATGTATATATATGCATTTGCCTCTGTATGTACTTATATATATAATTGATTCTTTTTTTTTACTTATCATATGTACGTTAGCATGTATATGATAGAGTTAACATTGTAGATTGTGCATCCAATATGGTACACATGATAAAACAATGCCTGCATCTTTAGTATGTATGAGGGCATTGAAGCTCTTTTTTGAAGCTTGACACTTCTACTTCATCTGTCTCCATATCCTAGATGCTCATATTCATAAGACTCATTATATTAACTTTCTTTCCTTTTGTTTTCATCTACTACATGAGAATAACAAGGTATCCATCCACATGAATGTTAAGAATCTCATAAAAATTATAGAGTGATAATCATCTCACTCTATGACATGTGAAAATTATTGGTTTTGATTGCTATTATTCAATAAAAGTACTATGTAGCTAGTGGTCCAATTTACACCAATTATTCCTATATATGTAGCCCAATCTGAATCCTCATCCAACTGCCAAGTTGTATACATCTACTATTATACTTCACTTTATAACTATGTACTAGGGTGATCACTTTCAATATACTTTACATGTTTATGAGAGACATAAATTATAATCATATTTAATAAAAATGTCTTAATTAATTTAGAACTTATTTATCCAAACACATCATATAAGTGACAAAACATATTTAGAAAGTAAATCTGGAATAAAAGGGAATCTACCTTGTCATCCTTCTCATCATCCTTTAGAAAACCAACATCATTTCTATCTGTTGCTTGAGAATCTCTATTATCATGCCTTTCTAAAGGATATTAAGGAGTAGCCTCATCGTCACCATATACTAAAGTAGTTATATCAATAGCTGTTATTTCGTCTCTATGAGAGTCATTTTTGGTTAGAGGTCATCCTCTTGTGATGGTCGTGGTGTACCATAATCAGAGAAAAAACAGATGATAAAATAGAAAACATTTAATATAATATTTACTTTTTAATTCAAATCTCTACCATTGATTATACCAATCAAACAATGAAGATGCTTATGTGTCATTATGCATTCATAACTACCTCTACATATACATATGTGTGTATATATATATATATATATATATATATAAATATGTAATATATATGTATATATATGCATTTGCCTCTGTATGTACTTATATATATAATTGATTCTTTTTTTTACTTATCATATGTACGTTAGCATGTATATGATAGAGTTAACATTGTAGATTGTGCATCCAATATGGTACACATGATAAAACAATGCCTGCATCTTTAGTATGTATGAGGGCATTGAAGCTCTTTTTTGAAGCTTGACACTTCTACTTCATCTGTCTCCATATCCTAGATGCTCATATTCATAAGACTCATTATATTAACTTTCTTTCCTTTTGTTTTCATCTACTACATGAGAATAACAAGGTATCCATCCACATGAATGTTAAGAATCTCATAAAAATTATAGAGTGATAATCATCTCACTCTATGACATGTGAAAATTATTGGTTTTGATTGCTATTATTCAATAAAAGTACTATGTAGCTAGTGGTCCAATTTACACCAATTATTCCTATATATGTAGCCCAATCTGAATCCTCATCCAACTGCCAAGTTGTATACATCTACTATTATACTTCACTTTATAACTATGTACTAGGGTGATCACTTTCAATATACTTTACATGTTTATGAGAGACATAAATTATAATCATATTTAATAAAAATGTCTTAATTAATTTAGAACTTATTTATCCAAACACATCATATAAGTGACAAAACATATTTAGAAAGTAAATCTGGAATAAAAGGGAATCTACCTTGTCATCCTTCTCATCATCCTTTAGAAAACCAACATCATTTCTATCTGTTGCTTGAGAATCTCTATTATCATGCCTTTCTAAAGGATATTAAGGAGTAGCCTCATCGTCACCATATACTAAAGTAGTTATATCAATAGCTGTTATTTCGTCTCTATGAGAGTCATTTTTGGTTAGAGGTCATCCTCTTGTGATGGTCGTGGTGTACCATAATCAGAGAAAAAACAGATGATAAAATAGAAAACATTTAATATAATATTTACTTTTTAATTCAAATCTCTACCATTGATTATACCAATCAAACAATGAAGATGCTTATGTGTCATTATGCATTCATAACTACCTCTACATATACATATGTGTGTATATATATATATATATATATATATATATAAATATGTAATATATATGTATATATATGCATTTGCCTCTGTATGTACTTATATATATAATTGATTCTTTTTTTTACTTATCATATGTACGTTAGCATGTATATGATAGAGTTAACATTGTAGATTGTGCATCCAATATGGTACACATGATAAAACAATGCCTGCATCTTTAGTATGTATGAGGGCATTGAAGCTCTTTTTTGAAGCTTGACACTTCTACTTCATCTGTCTCCATATCCTAGATGCTCATATTCATAAGACTCATTATATTAACTTTCTTTCCTTTTGTTTTCATCTACTACATGAGAATAACAAGGTATCCATCCACATGAATGTTAAGAATCTCATAAAAATTATAGAGTGATAATCATCTCACTCTATGACATGTGAAAATTATTGGTTTTGATTGCTATTATTCAATAAAAGTACTATGTAGCTAGTGGTCCAATTTACACCAATTATTCCTATATATGTAGCCCAATCTGAATCCTCATCCAACTGCCAAGTTGTATACATCTACTATTATACTTCACTTTATAACTATGTACTAGGGTGATCACTTTCAATATACTTTACATGTTTATGAGAGACATAAATTATAATCATATTTAATAAAAATGTCTTAATTAATTTAGAACTTATTTATCCAAACACATCATATAAGTGACAAAACATATTTAGAAAGTAAATCTGGAATAAAAGGGAATCTACCTTGTCATCCTTCTCATCATCCTTTAGAAAACCAACATCATTTCTATCTGTTGCTTGAGAATCTCTATTATCATGCCTTTCTAAAGGATATTAAGGAGTAGCCTCATCGTCACCATATACTAAAGTAGTTATATCAATAGCTGTTATTTCGTCTCTATGAGAGTCATTTTTGGTTAGAGGTCATCCTCTTGTGATGGTCGTGGTGTACCATAATCAGAGAAAAAACAGATGATAAAATAGAAAACATTTAATATAATATTTACTTTTTAATTCAAATCTCTACCATTGATTATACCAATCAAACAATGAAGATGCTTATGTGTCATTATGCATTCATAACTACCTCTACATATACATATGTGTGTATATATATATATATATATATATATAAATATGTAATATATATGTATATATATGCATTTGCCTCTGTATGTACTTATATATATAATTGATTCTTTTTTTTACTTATCATATGTACGTTAGCATGTATATGATAGAGTTAACATTGTAGATTGTGCATCCAATATGGTACACATGATAAAACAATGCCTGCATCTTTAGTATGTATGAGGGCATTGAAGCTCTTTTTTGAAGCTTGACACTTCTACTTCATCTGTCTCCATATCCTAGATGCTCATATTCATAAGACTCATTATATTAACTTTCTTTCCTTTTGTTTTCATCTACTACATGAGAATAACAAGGTATCCATCCACATGAATGTTAAGAATCTCATAAAAATTATAGAGTGATAATCATCTCACTCTATGACATGTGAAAATTATTGGTTTTGATTGCTATTATTCAATAAAAGTACTATGTAGCTAGTGGTCCAATTTACACCAATTATTCCTATATATGTAGCCCAATCTGAATCCTCATCCAACTGCCAAGTTGTATACATCTACTATTATACTTCACTTTATAACTATGTACTAGGGTGATCACTTTCAATATACTTTACATGTTTATGAGAGACATAAATTATAATCATATTTAATAAAAATGTCTTAATTAATTTAGAACTTATTTATCCAAACACATCATATAAGTGACAAAACATATTTAGAAAGTAAATCTGGAATAAAAGGGAATCTACCTTGTCATCCTTCTCATCATCCTTTAGAAAACCAACATCATTTCTATCTGTTGCTTGAGAATCTCTATTATCATGCCTTTCTAAAGGATATTAAGGAGTAGCCTCATCGTCACCATATACTAAAGTAGTTATATCAATAGCTGTTATTTCGTCTCTATGAGAGTCATTTTTGGTTAGAGGTCATCCTCTTGTGATGGTCGTGGTGTACCATAATCAGAGAAAAAACAGATGATAAAATAGAAAACATTTAATATAATATTTACTTTTTAATTCAAATCTCTACCATTGATTATACCAATCAAACAATGAAGATGCTTATGTGTCATTATGCATTCATAACTACCTCTACATATACATATGTGTGTATATATATATATATATATATATATATAAAAATATGTAATATATATGTATATATATGCATTTGCCTCTGTATGTACTTATATATATAATTGATTCTTTTTTTTACTTATCATATGTACGTTAGCATGTATATGATAGAGTTAACATTGTAGATTGTGCATCCAATATGGTACACATGATAAAACAATGCCTGCATCTTTAGTATGTATGAGGGCATTGAAGCTCTTTTTTGAAGCTTGACACTTCTACTTCATCTGTCTCCATATCCTAGATGCTCATATTCATAAGACTCATTATATTAACTTTCTTTCCTTTTGTTTTCATCTACTACATGAGAATAACAAGGTATCCATCCACATGAATGTTAAGAATCTCATAAAAATTATAGAGTGATAATCATCTCACTCTATGACATGTGAAAATTATTGGTTTTGATTGCTATTATTCAATAAAAGTACTATGTAGCTAGTGGTCCAATTTACACCAATTATTCCTATATATGTAGCCCAATCTGAATCCTCATCCAACTGCCAAGTTGTATACATCTACTATTATACTTCACTTTATAACTATGTACTAGGGTGATCACTTTCAATATACTTTACATGTTTATGAGAGACATAAATTATAATCATATTTAATAAAAATGTCTTAATTAATTTAGAACTTATTTATCCAAACACATCATATAAGTGACAAAACATATTTAGAAAGTAAATCTGGAATAAAAGGGAATCTACCTTGTCATCCTTCTCATCATCCTTTAGAAAACCAACATCATTTCTATCTGTTGCTTGAGAATCTCTATTATCATGCCTTTCTAAAGGATATTAAGGAGTAGCCTCATCGTCACCATATACTAAAGTAGTTATATCAATAGCTGTTATTTCGTCTCTATGAGAGTCATTTTTGGTTAGAGGTCATCCTCTTGTGATGGTCGTGGTGTACCATAATCAGAGAAAAAACAGATGATAAAATAGAAAACATTTAATATAATATTTACTTTTTAATTCAAATCTCTACCATTGATTATACCAATCAAACAATGAAGATGCTTATGTGTCATTATGCATTCATAACTACCTCTACATATACATATGTGTGTGTATATATATATATATATATATATATGTATATATATATGTATATATGTATATATAAATATGTAACATATATGTATATATATGCATTTACCTCTGTATGTACTTATATATATATGTATGTCTGTATATGTAGATAAGTTTATAATCTGGACCCCATATTTTAATCATTTGATGGCTCACATGCCTTTAAGTTTTTCTTTACCAAACCTTAAAACAATTTTGAATTATCTTTTTTATTAGCAAATGCAGTAACTTTCTCAGTTTATCTACTATGCTGATTATTGTTATGCAATACAACCGTGACTTGGCATAACATTTATGTAACCGTGATATAGAACCGACGGTTTGGTTGGTTTGGTTCTAATGGATTAAATGATTCCCTTTGGTTCTCCAAGAATGGTTTGGTTTGGTTCTGCAAATATTTAAACCCTATTGATTTAGTCTGAATTTGAAGCTAGAATCAGACCATGAACACCCCTACTTAAAATACTGATCTAGCAAAAGACCCTTAAGAATTACGCACACTCTTTCACACCCACCAACCATTCTAAGTAAAGCGGAACCGGCACCATTGGTTCAGGTTTACCTGACCTCGGAACCCAAAATAGGATCAGGACCGAGCTGGTTTCTGTTTTGGTTTGACGTCTAAATTATTGGAGAACTAAAGAAATATTAAAGAAATTTTAAAATTAATTTTTTTTTGAGGAATTGGTTCTAGTTTTGGGTCAGTGTTGATTTCATGAAGAGTGAAACCGGAATCACACCGAATGTTTTCTACTTCGAATCCGGTTTTGATTCTAACAGGTTTTTGATTCAGTTCTGTTTCGGTTGGAATCACCGAGTCGATTTGAAACCGGACATGAAACCGTCCGAAGAAAGATAAATTGTCTGAGGGACGGTTCCGCTCGAGTTGGACCCGATCCGGTATTTAGAAGCGGCCACGGCCCGACCATCTCTTTCTCTCTCACGAAGTCTCGGCGACAGCAGCACGGCCGAGGGACGTTTTCGGGCAGGGATTGCCAGTAAGAGTGTTACCCTCTTTACTCCGCTGCCAGCGTCCGGTATTGCTAGCGTCGCACCGGAGTTTCTTCTCGTTGGTCTCTCTTCTACTCATTCTTGTACGAGAACCAATTTCGTCACGTTTAGGTGAGGGGATCTACCCTTTCTAAGATTGAGATGGGTTGCCAGTGACAGGTGGTTTCCAGTGAAACTATTGTGTTTCTATTATCGAAATTTATCGGAACTATCTCTGTTTCAACGGCTATAGCACATAATATGTTCGGATTTCTTTTGTTTGTGCCTTTGATCATATTAATGGAAAGCCCATCCTCATCTATGTTTGTCTTAGTGTTTTTATTTTGCTATTACACTCTACTGTTAAATTGACTTTGCTTTATATTCTGTAGACATTATTGACGATGGCTAATCAAGGGGCGAAAAAGAGGAAGGAAGAAAACCATCGTCACATGAAGAATCTCCTTTACCTTATTATCGTGTGCAATGTAAGATGCTGACCATCTTCTTATTTACCTGAAATTCAGTCGTGTTTCATGAATCACATGTTCCTCATTAAGGTTGTTTTATTTCATAAACTTGATTTTAGCTGAGTTGGAGCAACTTTAGCTTAAAATCATAAAGGTTTACGGATCAAGTTGTTCAGTCTTCACTTTTAGCTAGTGCATCATACTTTATGGATAAACATTGAATTTGTTAATTTTATGGCAGTTGATTGCACCTCGTTAGGATATCTATAAGAGTCACTAGGTGACTGTGGATGCTTAATAATATAAAAGATCTAAAATCGGTAAAATAACCATCAGAATAGCTACAAATCTTAATCAAAGTTCAGCCGTTAAAGAAATCATGCATAAAAAATTACAAATAAGGTTCCCTCTGCATTATCCATAAGAAGTAATTTCGCTCACTACGATGGTAATTTGTTTGCTTCTGATTTATTAAATTGTATTATAACTTTGGCTATTGTGCAACAACCAGTACACAACAACTTATAAATGAACTATTTTTTTTCTTGTTTTGGAAAAGCGCATTGGATTATCAATGAGGAAGTCGAAGCAAGCAAAATAATGGTAGCCTTCGAAATTGGAATGGATCTAGCAGCAAGGAACAACATCAAAGCGACGTTGTAATCATATTAGAAGAGATAATAGACTCAAAAGAGATGAGGTTATCAAATATGAAATATGAAAATTTAAAAGGAAGTGACTAAGGAAGTGGTGGGGACATGACAATATGTACAACATTAAGGGTGGGACTATGCCAACCCTAGCACCATATCCATGGTAAGACCAAAGTTGATCATGGTTGAGTGAGAGTAGTCTTGAGATGGGTGTCCTCTTGAGGAAGCCTTGTCTTGCATCCGTTGATGCTCATGGACCTAGTCAAGCTCTTGACAAAGTGGTTGCACAACGTTTTGGTATGGAAGATGCTAGCATCGATAGACTCTCCAAACTACAAGGAGAGTGAGAGAGGGGGCAAGCATGTTGTTGTAGAGGGGGAGATGGGAAGCTAATAGGGATTATTCGCCTAGCAGGGAGTAGTTTTGCTTGGAAAAGCCAGGACATACAAGGGGATTTTACTAGAATTTCTTCATAATTTAAGAAAAACTTACAATAAGGTGTCAAAAAATATTTTTGTGAGAACCTTAAGAGAGGTATCCCATCTATACATCAATCTTATATAAGATATATATATGATGGTGCACAAACATGTGCGAGAACTCACGAAGAAATAACAAATTTCTTTGAAGTTAATGTTGAATTACATCAAAGCTCAACTTTAAGTCCATATTTATTCACCTTAATTATTGATGAGTTAATAAATCATATTAAAGGTAAGTACCTCGATGTAATTCGCAGATGCATTGTGCTAATGGATCAGTTTAAAGAAAAGTTAACGAGAAATTGGAAATATGGATAGAAACATTAGAAAATAAAGGCTCTTGACTTAGTAGAACAAAAACATATTTTTATCATTTGAGTATTGAAGATGATAAAAATTAAGATTGACACACATTGTATTCCCCAAAAGGAAATTTCAATATTGAGGATTAGTTTTCGAGTGATGGAAATTTGATGGACATGCCATATATAGAATAAATACATGTTTGGTTAGAATTCGGAGGTGTATTTGATACTCGATATGAAAAGAAGATACCCTTGACTTGTTATGTTATATGGTGTTGAGTAGTTAATATCAACACGTGCAAAAGATAGTCCGTGACAAAAACAAAGATGGTCAGATGAATGTGTTGTCACAAAAGGAATGACTATATTCATAACGAGGTTATTAGAGATAAATTGGGAGTGACACCAATGATAAAACGAGGAAAAATTGTTTAATATGGTTTGGATATGTTGGAAGAAGGTCTGAGAAACTTGATGATGAATATATTAAAAGAGCAAAAGTAAGACCACAAAAGTGTTGAAACTCTAGCTTCTCTTGCATTAACTGTTAGCATGACACATGATCAAACCTTATGGAAACAAAGAATCCGTGTAGCCGACCCCCATCTAGTATATAGAAAAACGCTTAGTTGTTGTTCTTTATAAGTTTTAATGAGATGATCTCAAGTTCCTCAAGAACATCTTCAGATCTTTGGATGTGAGTTTTCTTTTCAAAGTTTCTCTAAGGATTCAATGCTAAGGAAGGATTCAATGCTTGGGTGTGGACCTAATATTGGAAACTCCAACCTTTTTGAGGGTCAAGCGCTATGGATTTCTTAAAATTGGTCCTCTAAAAGGGGAAAAGCTTTTGATTAATATTCAAATCTTGTGCAAGATATTCTAGCACATATTGGTGGTGCAATGCAGTTGTTCTCTCTTAGATAACTTCAAAGGTGATCATAATGTTGTTAGGGCAACAAATGACAATTGTAACCTAGTGGTTTCAAGGGCTATGCCGGTGACACCATTTCTAGAGTAGTCAAGCTTTGTTTGGGGGCCTAGAGTAGAACTATTTGATATTCTAATATAATCTCGTTATTATTGGCAACATCAATGAATGCCACCTTTTCTCCTTATGTTGTGAGTATGTTTTCCTCAGTCAAAATGATCCAAGCTAAAGTTCTTTGTTCAATTTCTGCAACCATAATTTTCTTATATAAGGGAAAGCATACCGTCAACCATCAGTGCAGTGCTTCCTTGCCACCCAATGTGAACACATCTAATTCTTGGATAGATTTATGAAATTTAGAGGATGGTTGTATCATGCAGCCAACAACTACCATAAAACTGTGGTACCAACTTTATAACAACCTATAAAACTCGTCCAACATGGGCATAGGACCCGTCCATGCCATGTGGCCAAATTCTGTAGACCGTTGACAATTCAATAGTGGTATAACCCATAAAATTCAAAATGTAATCAACATATATTTATTTATTTACAATCAAGGTTTAAGTACATGTGGTGGTATAACAAAAAAACAGTAAAACTATTTACAAAAAAATTAATCATGTACCGTCGTACTATAGGTATTACCCCTATGTCTCTCAGTGCCTCTTCTGTATGAATCATGTAATATAATAAACTATGAGCACAAACAACCATACTTGTAGATGGATGCTATCTCTTTAAAACTGTAAACACACTAAAGACATGCATATTTCAAATCATATATCATAAGATAAAATTGTCACTGATTAAATAAAGATTATTAATCCAAATCATGCACGTAAAGTAAACACTCTTAAATAATGCAATTTAATTTTGATATAAGGACCACTACCAAGTCCAACTACGACCACGCTGTAGGAGGCCCCCAATCCCATCTTTGTCCCAACACGTGGCCTCTAATAATCACCACAATGGATAATCGGATCTCAGATCTTAACAGACTGTAAAACATCACATCAAGTCATATCCCTCGGGTCTATAGGGCAACCATTTCCTAAAACCACACTAGTATGACCTTACTAGTGTGGTTTTATGGAACATCTCCCAATCTCATGGCATCTACAATAATCCATAATATATCTTTATTTTGAGTATCCAAATCTAGTATCAAACCCATTTCTTTCTAAAACACTTTCTACTCTCGCTAGTTTACCATACGACTCGACATATCCCCAACCTAGGCTTACTGCATAACATGATACGAGCTGCTAAATGCAAGCTATATGTGAACATATATGACCAATGAAGTAGCCAATGGATTAGCATCACTTGACACATCCATCCAAAAACTCGTAACCTTCCCGTACTTACGACACACACATCTCGATAATTAGGGTTACAAATTACGACTCCATATTGACTGATGGTTCACCCACACCCATTGAGACCCACGAGTTAGCACAAATGGATACGACCATCCACCCTTCAATGACGTCCTATAACGCCACAAAGAAAATGGATCCATACCCATGCTCACTCGCACTCAGGTACACTCATACAATGCATCATGAATCAATGCAAATAAGAAAACAATTTCCAATCATATCCAATGAAATCAACATAGATTTATCATTTCAAAGCACTAACAAATATTAAATAATCTCATGTATCATACAAAATAGTAAAATTATCTATAGCATGTATTTGGAAAAACATGTGTATTATGGTGGTGCAAAAACATTCTTATTGGGTTACATGTGTGAGGACTCATGAAGGAACGACAAACTTCTTTGAAGTTAATATTGGGTTATATCAAGGATCAACTTTAAGTCCATACTTATTTATAATGGTAATGGATGAGTTAACAAAACATATTCAAGATGAAGTACCTTGGTGTATGTTATTTGCAGATGACATTGTATTAGTGGAGGAGTCTAAGGAAAAAGTTAATAGAAAATTGGAACTATGGAGAGAAACATTAGAAAGCAAAGGCCTCCGACTTAGTAGAACAAAGACAGAATATATGGAATGTAAGTTTGATCATTTGGCTACTTCAAAGGACATAGAAATTAAAATTGGCACACATTGCATTCCCCAAAAGGAAAGTTTTAAATACCTAGGGTCAATTTTTCAAAGTCATAGAATTAATGCTGGTTGGTTAAAATGGAGAGGAGCATCTGGTATTCTTTGTGATAAGAAGATACCATTAAAATTAAAAGGTAAATATTATAGAGCAGCAATTAGGCCTGCCATGTTTTATGGTTGTGAGTGTTGGGCAGTTAATCATCAACATGTACAAAAGATGTTTGTGACAGAAATGAAGATGTTGAGATGGATGAGTGGTCATACAAGAAAATACCGTATACATAATGAGGTTATTAGAAACAAATTAGGAGTGGCACCAATAGAGGATAAAACGAGAGAACATCGTTTAAGATGGTTTGGACATATAGAAAGAAGATCAAAAGAAGAACCTGTAAGAAGGTTAGAAAAACTAAATTTGAAAAGTATTAAAAGAGGTAGAGGACGACCACAAAAGTGTTGGAAAGAAACAATAAAGAATGATCTAGCTTATTGGGAGTTAACTGCTAACATGGCACACGATAGGATCTGTGGAAACAAAGAATCCATGTAGCCGACCCCGTCTAGTATGGGAAAAGGCTTAGTTGTTGTTGTAGTTGTTGTTGTTGCATGTATTTGGAAAGAGAACACGTCTACCTACTTGTCATTCTACATTCAAATATGGACACAACGGTTCAAACTGCATCGGAATCAAAATTCAAATGGTCCAAAAATTGCCCAAAACACAATTTGGGTTTGCTTGGGTGTGCTAGGAATCGGGTCCGATTTATGTAATTTTGCTATGGATTTACCCAAAATCGACCAAAATCGACCAAAATCTGAATCGTGTTGCCTCAGATCACGTAACCAAGACACCATAATGTCTGATATGGTTTGACACAACACGTCCTACCCAAAACCTACTATCGTCTGTTTTTGGAGTCAAGACCTACCGTTACTATCGGCGGCAAGCGGCGCTTTGCCAAATTTTATCGTCAGAAAAATCTAAATAGAAGTAAAACCCTATATTACTTTAAATATGATGAATTTTACCATTTTTCGGCTAGCTCAATACACACTCGACAAGTAGAACTCCCGACACCTTTTATTTCTTTTCTTCTCTATTCATCTTTCTCTTTCTCTCTCTCTCTCTTTCTTTCTGTTTTCCCCCTCTCTCTTGCTGCTGCATCAACAAGACAACCACCGCATCTTTCGGTGGCTCATGTTCTAGCCATGGAGCCACGAGCATGGCTCTCTGCAAGGGACCCCAGACTGAGTCCTATGCGGGTCAGGGCCGGGTCCCATGCAGGTCTGGGATGGGCCCAATTCGGCACGATCCGACCCGACATCACATTCTATCCTTATAAAAAAAATTTATCATAAGAATTTTAAATCATACCTTAATAAGTAGGGATACATCTCCCGCATCTCTTCTTATAACTCCCAAGTAGCTTTGCTTGGTGTGTGGTTGCTCTATTGAATTTTAACTACCCTTAATACCCATCGGCAAAGGACATGTTCCTTCCAGTTGATTATAGCCAGAGAGTACTCTTCATAGGTCAGGTCATCATGCTCTTGGAGTGGTTCCGATTTGATCACATGAAAAGGATCAGGAATGTATCCCCATAATAATGACACGTGAAAGACATTGTGCACACCGATTAATGATGCAAGTAACTCCAAAAAGTAGGTGATTTGGGCGTGAATGCTACTTGAATGATGTCCTATGAAGTTCTAGTGATGTATTCTTTAGTCAACCCCACCTACATTAGAAAAAGAATTGGCTAAGGTTAAGGCCTAAGGAACTCTAAAATTTAAACTATTATACAACAACAACAAAACTAATCCTTTTCCCATACTAGAGCGGGTCGACTACATGGGTTCCTTGTTTTCATAGAGTTCAATCATATGCCACTTAAACTATTATCAACCTGTACAATTTAAACTATCATCAGCCTTTAACTCTAAACTATCCAAGTCATTGTGAATCATAACTTAGATAAAATGTTGTGAAACAGTGATAAACAATATAAGTTGGGTCTATTATCAATTTAGCAACTTGGCAAACTAATATCAAATGTATAAAAGCTACTGAAATATTCACTAAATATTTCATATAATAAATGGAAAATGAAAAATTTATGGATAAAGCTCCTATTGTTGCTGTTTCTATATTCTACATGTCAGTTGTGAACATGTGCAAAAGGAGATTAGAAGAATATGGCTATACCTCTAACTACTATAGACTATAATGATCTGGTCCATTTATATTATGTATAAATTTTATATATTGGAGTGCATAAGATTACGAATCACATTAGGATCTTCTGTACATAAATTTGGTCTTGATGAAGAAATTAAACTCACAATACAATTCCTTGAGCTTTTATGGTTTGAGAACAAGCAAGCTTCACTGGTGGTCTTCTACACTTGATCAGATATGTTCGACCTCCACGTGCTACTGTTGTCCTTAGTTACAGGTATCATATGATTTTTTGCTAGTGTATGCTTGCTTACAATGCGTGAGTTGCTGAAGATGAAAGTTGTCGCCGATCACCACTAGGATTAGGTTTTAAGTTTAGGTGGTTGGGCTATTTGGATAAGGAAATGGATATTGATGAGGTTTGAGGTCCTAGGTAAGGATTTAGGTTGGTCTAACAACTAGAGGTCGTTTCTAGGTTTAGATATTAGTAAACTGGTGTGAACTATACTCGGTTTCACTGGCCCTTTTGGTACAGATTGGTCATAGATTTGGTTACAACTGACTGTTTCTAGGTTGTGGTCAGATTGATATAGATACTGGCCGTGGTAAGACTAGATTGAATGAAGGAACAAGAACCTATAGTTGACGGGAATCGAGTCAGATGGAGCTCATTCTGTACTAGTTTAGACTACTAGAGGGTTGAAATGCAGCTTAGTTGCGGATTGTATTCAGATTGAATTGAATCAGGTTCATGTTTGGATTTCAAATGGGTTTTGGATCAGTCCAGGTCTATGGGTATTAGGTGAATTTCTGGATGTGGTTTGCCAGTAGGTTTTTCGCTAAAACTGGGAGGACTAAGGGGGTTAATGGATTTGGGTATAATGTGGTTAAATAAGGATTAGGTTCCCACTTGGGTTCCGTTTTGGTTTTGGGTATCAATTTAGTTTGGGTTGAACCTAGGTAATGGCTGATGGGGGTAAAGATCCGGTTTTGTTTTAAGAAAGGAGTAACACGGTTGATGGTTTATGCCGATGCTGTATGTGTATGTGACTAGTTGCAAAACTGGAATAGGCAAACAGCAAACTGCAAGTGCATAGTTGCAAAGATCACATTAAGCTTCAAATTTCTAACACATGATATCGTTGACAAACTTCAGTCCATATCTCTTCTTCTTCTGTCTATCAACCCTTTCTTTTTTATTTCTTCTCTTCTTGCTCTGATAACTTCCAACTCTTTAATTATACTGGATTTATATGTGTGAGCACCGTTGATTATGGTCTCATGTTCAAACCTCTTCCGCTAGGTGAAGCTTCATCCTGCAGACTTACTGTGGAGAACATGATCACAAAAATTTGCACACGAAAACCATTTAATTTCCTTGATTAACTGGTGCACAGTAATTCCAACCTTGATTTGAAGATACAGGAGCCATTGAATGGAAGTGCTGAAACTCGATATCATACCAAATGGCTCAAATAACTTTTAGCAACCAACAAAACCTCTGCTCAACGTTTAAGAGTTGATAGTTTCACTGTTTATTGTTCATCGGCCACTGTGGAGAAACATATTCTCCCTCGTGGCAAATGTAGCTATTATCCACATCGACCAAATGAATTTATTCATTAGACAATAGTCTTTTGAATATTGATTTTGATGAATATTCTGCCTAAATCTGCTTCAACAAACTCTCTGAGTCACGCCCCCTTGATTGTCTCCTTTAGAAATTTGAACCACACTGTGGGTAGCTTATGTTTTTTTTATGGTGTATATAATCAATTCCCATACTCGTTTTCTCATAAAATTTTGGACTTCTGGCTTTCTTTTATAATTTTGTCAGTCATCCATCTTCTGTGCAGGTGATATATATAATTGTTCGGATGCTTATCTTCCATTCTACATTCACATGGAAGCATTGGTTTGGTCTCCTTGTAACTTCGTTGGCCTATGGGCTGCCTTACCAACAGCTTGCTATGATGGCAAGGCCTGCATATAGTGATGATGGAGAGTTGCTGGATGGTGGTTTTGATATGAAGACAGGTGGAGTTTGTGGGTATGTATTCTAACTAGGAAATGGCCAGTAGAAGTGATTTTATAATTATAGTTGGAGTTTGTATATTTCTATGTCAAAGTGTTCATAGCTTCACCATTTACTGTTCATTGGCCACTACCTTTCAAATAGTCCAACATTGTACTTTTATGTTCTTTGAATGTCTTTGGTTTCCAGTTTCAATCTAGTCAGTAGGACTTGATGTGCAATGTAAGGAGCTGTTCTTTATCAATTCATGTATCTGTTTCTCCATGTTTATTGATATCAACGGTGTTTGGATGTCTCTTATAGCATTGGCATGATTTTGGTATTCCCAAAAAATGTTTTCCATTGGTTTTGTGTTTTGGTGTCCAAACAAATCCACCCACAATGGATCTGGCAAGTGTTGTTGGATCCTCTTTTGATGATACTTCGTTGTAAATCACTTCTAGCATCTTCAAAGAACAGAGTAAACAATGCCATGAAAATGGACAAAAGCTCGCTTTTGCAGTACTTCATTTTTGGTGCTACTGCACTACCAATTGATCTCCGGATAGTCTGACCAGGTAGTGCATTCTAAATAAAAGAACCGGAAGCAGTTAAAGTGAATTCTGATGATTTGACATCTGGATACTGGAAAATTTCATTTGCTGAAACATCTGGAAAAATAAATGTAGTAATTTTTCTTGTAATTCTACAATTCTCAGCTAGATCCCTATATCATGTGATCTATGTAGCATGCACAAGATCTCCTGATCTATGTTACATAGCCATGGACCAAGGTGACATATCCTTCAGGACATGGGTGCGATGTGGACGCAAACTGGATACCATGTCCCAGAAATAAAGTCAATAGTCAACTTATCGGTTATTTGGGCAAAATGTTAGGGTTTATACTTTTTTGTCCATAGATGACAGTAGAAAATCTGCCTCACACACACACAGAGAGAGAGAGAGAGAGAGAGAGAGAGAGAGCTGAAGGAGAGGTGGGGCATGGACTAGGCATTTGTACAACTCCCTTTTTAAAATATTTAATATGTAATGTACTATATTATAATAAATGCTAATTATACACAGATATAAGATTGACTATAATAAAGTAAAATATAATGTATAATAAACCAATACTATATATCATTAAAAAATACTATATAAACATTTTTTTAAAAAGTTATTCTATATAATCCTTGCCATTCCCTAGCTCTTGAGATTTCTAGAAATTGTTGTATCTCACAGTTGCACCCACACCACACCTATAGCCATAGCCGCTCTCAACTACTGCCTCCATGCCTAAACCTTCCTTTGTCAGCCGCTCACTACTGTAACGGACATTTTTGAATATATTCAATCTGTTCTCCCTGATTGTTGATCAAATTGTTGCCCTTGAAATTTTTAATAATGTTTCTTGTATAATTAATTTCAAGATTTTCCTCGCCATGCTTATTCCCAGTACTTGTCCGTAAGTATGACTCTTATAAACTGCTAACCTTCTTTTGTTTACAAATTGTTTAATTGTTGCAATGCAGGTATTTGCATGATGTGATCTACATTACAAGCTTTGTACAACTAATGTCAATTTTTTCTGGAAAATTTTGGTACACATATTTAGTGGTAAGATTTATACTTTTGCTGTCTGAATTTCTTTTCCAGCTGTCATCTTGCAACTTACCCCTTTTCCCCGACTTAAAAGAAAATTCATGTTTAAACACAAGTAAAATTCACATTTGGTGCTAGTAAGCATGTTGTTTACTAATTTTAATTGGAGTTGAGTATCTTGATTAATCGGAATAGCTATGCACACTTTAGATGCATGGGCCGTTACATATTATGCATGCATGCTTGTTCATTTGTGTGTTAGCCTGCTTTTCAATGAAAGATATCTTCATAGTTTGTTCAATGGATATTTTACTTTTCTTTTTTGCGATACTTCTTGTGTTCCAAGTGTCTGCAAAATTCATATGCAACTCTTTAGGTTTAGTGGGCGCTTTATATTGAAAGCTTTTGGTTTCAATCTGATTATGGCATCAAACTGTCACATGCTCGATCTTTTGCATTTGGATCCGACATGCGTTTTGTTACATAGGCCTAGTTCCAGTTACTTTTTGAAGAACTCAAATCACTAATTAGGTATAGTGTGTTCGTCATTCTGCTCTTTTAATGGCCATAATCAAATAACTAACAATATCATTAGTTATGACAATGGGGTGGTTTGGGGTGGGTTCACACTGCACCCAAACCTGGCCTGCACTAAAGTACCTTTGGCTAAAGCTAATGTGCGCAACCCCACGTGTTTTAAGGTTCACAAAGAACACTTGCCCTATCCCTAACCCATTGCAACCAGCTCCAGCCTGCATTTGTACAAAAGACCTTTTTGTTTTCCTCTTAAAAAGATAAATACATCTGGAACCATAAAATATAAACACTATTATGTGGCCACAAAGAGGCAACTCACTTTTCACATATTTATAGAGGCACTCCATCCTCTTGCTTTTCAAAATTCTTTAATGCGGGGCTAAACATCTCAGCTCATGTGTTGGGTGGTTGACCATCCATAAATAGGTACAATGTGGATGAACTTCAACGTATATGCTAGGCTTTTTGACTAAGGCCTTTTCTAAATGGTCCATGTCATGATACAAACTGATAACTATATGATATGATAAGTATATGCACTAACATGATCAAAATTATATATTTAATAGTCACTATTAGGGGTGTTTAAGTAACCGCTGCAAACTGATAAAACCATTCTAAACCAGTGGCTTGGTTTGGTTTCATTGTTTTGTGGTTTGTTTTGCTTCAGCTTGCAGAAAAAATCTTTGGTATAGTTTGGTTCACGATTTGAAGGTTGAAACCGAACCATTAGTGCCAAACCATATATACTGTACACACACATATGTACTTGTGTATGCATAAAATTGAAATTTAACCTCCTGTAGTCCCATGTAGTTTCCCAATTTACCAATATGAAATTACATTATTATAGGGTGGTACTTTATATCTAAATTACTGTCTATACTTTGCTGACTAGTCATGCTTTATTATTGTCATGTCAAAATGCTACTACCATGACATAGATCT
Source organism: Brasenia schreberi (assembly GCA_036023115.1). Classification (NCBI taxonomy): domain Eukaryota; kingdom Viridiplantae; phylum Streptophyta; class Magnoliopsida; order Nymphaeales; family Cabombaceae; genus Brasenia; species Brasenia schreberi. The sequence goes on along the minus strand of JAYKKT010000090.1, from coordinate 9,298,307 downwards.
GAACCAAACTGGAACTTATGGTGGGGTTTGGTTCAGTTCTATGACTTGCATATAATGGGTTGGTTTGATTCCCCAAAATTTGATATATTGGCATGTCAAAGCGTAACGATCAATGACTTGGAAATGAACCAATCCGGGACCGATGGTGTTGCTTGGTTCTGTTTTATGACTTGTATATGACGGTTGGTTTGGTTTCCAAAAATTTGAGAACTGAATATACTAGTTTGGTTTGAGGTTGGGCCTTAGAACAGAGTCAAAACCTGACCATGAAAACCCTTAGTCACTGTTCTATTCTTTAGTTCTTCGCAAGTCAAAATTTCTGAAAGAACTATGTTTTGTAACAAAGAAAGTTATTATTTGTATATGGTCACCTTCTTTATAAGAAAGTTTTATACTAATTCATAACACGTTGTAAATGAATTTCTTTAGAGATCGTACAAATTGTTCAAAGAAGTTGAGTTTCTTTTGACATTTAGTACTTTATGGTTTCTAGAACGAGTTTCTTATACTGGCTTGCTGGTAATGGAAATGCTAGGGGGTCGAGAGTTTCATTTCATCCACAAGTCGGTGGACTCCGTATTCTTGTATTCTGATGCAGATACTGTAATTTTCATATTTTCCATGTCTCAGATTCCTGCATTTGCCATATACAAACTCTATGATAGTTCCAAGGGGTTCTTCTCCCAGGGTTCTGAGGTACGTTTGTACTTTTTCTACTTACTCCTAAGAAAAAGAACATCCTCATAAAGGCAAAACTGAATCCAAGAGATGTTGAGATGCGGCAATCTTAAACCAACCGAACCAACATAACTGTTCTACTCTTCTATTCCGAAAAATAATGACTATCATTTTCCTGAGCAGGGATATGCTGAAGATGAGAAGAGCCGAAAGAAAAGGGAGAAGATGGAGAAGAAAGCTTCGAGGCCCAAACTTGTTAGGGCAAGAGCTAAATGATCTCTTCCGTGGAGCAATTTGTTTCTTAGTTCTGTCATGCAAGCACATAGTTTATTTCCTGGACGGCAAAGATAATGTTCCTGATGAGCCACACATTGTTGAGAATTTTAATGTTATCACTAATGCTGAGTCATGAAATTAGTTGACTGTCCAAAGTTTAATTGTTGTACATTAGTTAAAGCTAAAGCTACTTGACACAAGCAGGTTGGGGCTTTTGAACTTTAAGTGGCTGCCTTGCTCTTTTCCTTCACTGCTCTTTTGTATCTGTTTTTCGTTTATCCATAGCAGACATGGTAAAGAAGGCACTGCTCGAATTTCAACTCGCTGCGTACCCCTCGATGAATTGGATCTTCTGCGGGAGCTCCCTTTGATTTCTTCTCATGCATCCGGAGCTTCCCCTGACCAATGATGTTCATGGAGTCAATTTGTGGTTGTCCAAACAAGCACTCCTCTCGCTGAGCGTAGAGATACAAGCTTTAGCGGCCACACATATCTGTTGGTTTTGCTTGAAGCAATTATTCGCTCATAAACAACGTAAAGGCGAAACCAGAGCCCTAAAAGTTTAGCTTGAATTTTTTTTGATGGTTTAGTTTCTCATTTACAAGATGTCTTGGTACCTAGTTTCAAGGCTTTACCAGAGGGCCTTGTTTGCTGCGCAATAGAGATTTGGCCCCGAAGGGGGTGTTTGATGCTGAGGCCTGGGACCATGGAACAATAATCAAACAAGGGCCTCAGCCTTCAGTAAAAAAATAATGACCTGGTCGTACAATCTTAATTTTTGTCTGTTTACCGGACTCATAAGTTGTACTGGATGGATAGCTGGAATTGAAACTGAACACCGTTCCATAGTCCTGGCTTTAGCATCAACCCCACCCTCCCACACCCCAATATTTTCAAGCCAAATTTATCGTTAGGGATAAAATACCTTGATGCGTAATTGCTTCTCATCCCTGGTGCAAAGTGGTTGTGGCTTAGGAAGCCTGGGGAAGAGGATCAAGTTGGCATTCTCGGTTTCTTTTTAACACCTCCATTATTTCCACTCTACCACCTCCCATTATGGTTGTCCTCGCCATGGAAAGCATGTAATGCACAAGTTTTTCTTTCCTGACACAAGAGGAGGCCGCAGCCTCTCTCTCTCTCTCTCACACACACACTCCATGCACCCCGCAAGAGTCGAACTCCCCACCAACCACACACAAGTTGGTTTTGTTCTTTAGACAACTTGACCAAGAATAATTGAAAACGAAAATTGCTAGCTCATCACTTTGCTTGATAGCGTGTCGTCTGAGACAGGACCTATAGTACAGATGCATTTTTAAGAAGACTTTTCTCTGTATCCGAGATTCCGAGCAGTGTCCCACGTTATGGATTAAATTAAACCGTAACGCATCATCGATTATCCAATTTATAATCCATCTTCATTAGCGGAGCAGTTTGATATTTGACCTGGACGTAATCGAGAGTCGCCCTTGATACTATTGTATCACCAGGACTAAGTCTATGTTAAGCGTCGGGGACTAAGTCTATTGTTTTATTAGCAGAGCACTTTCTAGGAAAAATAACGATCTGAATGCATAAGATGAGCCAAATTAATCTTGTTCTGATGCAATCAATTGGATGGCAGGGATTCAAATATCATAGTAGCTAGGTATGAAATATAACACGGCATGAGGATTCCTCAAGCAATGATTCACAAAACAAGCAAGTAATATCTGCAATATCTGTTACCTGTGCATTGGTACAAAGAAATAAGAAACCAAATTGCACCATCTAATTGCTAAAGTGTGAAAATCATATGCATGAAGTATCAAATGAGAGGAGGAACTGACGGCTGCGATTGATTTGGGTAGATCTTATTCTTCCGGAAGAAAAACTTTATGCCCATTTTCTTCTTGCCTGAAGAGCTATTCTTCGGATTCTTTGCTTCATCTGCTTTTACTTCTTCTCCTTCTTCATGTTGTTCTTTCATCTTTTCTATGTATAGCTTTCGCATCACGTAGGCTTCGGCCAAGCTTCCAGAGGCGAACGACATTTTCTTCTTCAAAGATTCAAGTCGGGTATGATCGCAAGCGAGTTTGGAAATCCTTGAGAATTTAATCGTTAGGCTGCAATAGCTTGAAGGTATGATTTCTTTTTGAGAGAGATTGCTTGTCATTGCGAACGCGTTTTCCTACTTTTAGGATTATTGCGAACGTGTCACAAAATGATTCGTCGTTAATTTTTAGTGGTATTCGAACGAATGGGAAAATGGCACGATGGATCTTTCAAATCATCAATGGGCATTATCCATACCGTTTTGGAACAGGTCCGCTGTCAGTTTTAATCAGAACTGAACCCAGCCAAGAATCAGTCAAACTGGACCTGAAACCGGACCAAGAACCAGTGACCACTTGGATCAGTTCCCATTCCACCTTCCATAGAACCCGAACAGGGTCTTAACCAGAACTCAACAGCTCCAAACTGCCGGTTCCATATTTTTCATCATTTGTTTTTAAAGTTTCAAAATCTTAATGTTATTTTTCGGTTTCGAGCGGTTTAGGATTCAAATCAAAATTCAAACTGAAACTAACAGTTTTGAATCGAAACCAGAACCAGTCCCATTTTGGTTTGGTTATGGTTCTTTGTTCCAAGAAAACCAGAACAATTGTTTGGAACTACTGCCTCTAGTCAGGTGACTTAAGACTCAAACTAGAACTAAAACCTAAATAAACAGTTTCAAATTGAAATCCAACCCAACCCAACCCCATTCAATTTTAGTTCATGGTTCCAAGAGAACCACAACAGCTGGTTTGGTACCCGAACCGGTGATGTGCTTCCGCGTGAACACTGTAGATGGTGGTGTTGATGGCCTCATGCTCCTCGCCATTAGGTCATAGTCACACCATGGCTGATTCTTTGTTATACACACTAGGAGATGACAGTGAATGGACGGGCCATGCAACAGGCAGCGGCTTGGTGCATAGATGAAGGTAATTCTTGATCCAATGCAGCACTAATAATTGGGTTTTGCATGTTTTACGTAGACGATGACACTTGAGATAGAAGAAGGCCTCAAAAGTGTCACAAGGAAATGATAAAACATGATATTTATTTAATTAAATGCTAATATAACACGGAATTGAGCATAACATAGATAAGAAACTATATGTTATACACCATTTAGTATCTGAAGGCTTGAAGTTCTTAATTTCTAAAATATCCAAATATTTTGTATTCTCATATAGATGATCCTGCAGTGCAAACGGAGTTTGGACTTGTTTGACCTTTTCAAACCTCTTACTTATACAAATCGAACTGGGCCCTTTGATTAGGTCCGGAACAAAGAACGAAGGAAAAGATCAGCGTGAGCTCAGATGAGCCAAACAATGACAAGCTTATCTCATTTGCATCACAGCCTTAGTCATTACCAAATTAAGTGGACACATGAAGTTAAGTTGTTCATGAATCAGAAGCAGGGGATCAAAAGAAAAAACACTATAAGATGAAGTGGGATATGTACAAAAGATGTTGACATGGATGAGTGGTCATAGAAGAAGAGGCCGTATGCTTAATGAGATTATTAGAAATAAATTAAGAGTAATATCAATAGATGATAAAATGAGAAAAAATTATTTAAGATGGTTTGAACATGTAGAAAGACTATCACAAGAAGAAGTTCTGGTAAAGAGGTATGAGGAACCATATTGTGAAAATATTAAAAGAGCAAGATGAAATTCACAAAAGTGTTAGAAGTAAATAATAAAGAATGATATAGCTTATGTTGAGTTAATTGATAGCATGGTATATGATCGGCCAATATGAAAACAAAAAATCCATATAGCCGACCCCATTTAGTATGGGAAAAGGATTAGTTATTGTTGATGAAGTGAGATAGCATTGAAATGGTCAGAGGAAAACCCATGCTCAGCTGTTGGCTATTCAAGGGATGACCCAAGATTGGCCACCTTTATGACTGTGAGCTAAAGCATAGCTGTATCAGTGGTTGCATGAGAAAACAATATTAATACTATATAAAATAAACGGATAAAGGAAAACAAATATACGAGAAGCAAAGTGGAAGCAAATTAACAAAGAGTGTATGAGATCAAGGGAATGTGGAAAGTGTAACAAATTAACAAAATGTATACAACTACATATGTTAAAGTCTTGTTCACTCACTGAAATTAGGAAATTATAGAAAAATATAGCTCATTGTTGAATCCATGGGCTATAACACATTGCCAACGGTACAACCATGAGTTATAACAAAGTGTGCTATAAAAAACCTACCCTTGAATGAGTACAACCTGAATTCTAGGCCATAATATAGATTCCACTCTATAACCTTGAGCTAAATACGTGGTCCATATTACCAATTTTGCTCCTATTCACTCAAATGGTTGAAAATCCTAAGAGAACTCTGTATAGTATTATACACTTAAACTAGACCTGGCCCATTCCAAATTGTCGGTTCTGGTTTTCTTGGAACCAAGAACTTGAACTGAACCAGGATCAGGCCGATCGTGGTGCCGGTTTGGAACCATCAGTTTCAATTTAGGTCACAAACCATTTGGAATCAAAAAAATATTAAAAATTAATTTTTGATAAAAAAGTATCAAAAAATTATGGAACTGACCATTTCAAATCACTGGTTCCAATTCTAGCATGGTTCCGAGTTCGATTCTGGTTTCAACCGGTTCCACTGCCATGCCTAACTTAAACTACACCTCCATAATAGAATGGTGATGGTGCTAAGAGGAAATGTCATCGGGCTTGGAGAAAACGGGCTCTAAAACTCCAAATATTTCCTTTAAAGATATTAACAATATACCCACTTAAAAGACAATTCAAACTCGTGAAATGCACATTGGGAGCATAAGCATTGCAAATGGAAAGTGGGGAATGCCAAATTTGTGAACCAAGACTAAATCTAAATGCATGAAATAGAACCTCACATTATATCAAAACTTTTTACTTTTATTGGACTAACCTCATTGATTTCCGAACTCCCCTTATATTCTTCTTCCCATCCCCTTAAATTCAACGCGATTTTTCAGAATTCAAGCCAATAACTAATGTGTTTAATTGAAATTGGAGGAAGTGCAAGTTATTACCTATATATCATTGTCAGTATCAGTTGAAATAAGTAACAAAATAGCACTTATTAGATCATAATTATGATATCACAAATATATTAGCTGGTTATTTTCTATTGGAAGCAACAGAACTGCTGCACAAGAACCAAATCTCATTAAGTATTCACTAAGAATCCAAATGGCATATCAAGTGATCCCGATCGAAAGAACTTAATGAGATCCTTAGATTATTGATAACATCTTGAGGTAAATAAAGGAAGATCAATGATCCCATGTCGGCCTTGCATAGATAATGAGTTCCTTCACCATAAGCAGCAACTGTTCCACATTGTGGTGGGTGGGGCAACCGCCCCACTTGAACGTCTGAAAAATTGTATTTTATATTAAATTTTCAAAAATAAATTGAAAACTTTAAAGCCAACCCCATCCGAAACAAGTCTCTGGATCCACCACTAACCATAAGAATGTGTTGGCTCCCTATGTGGGGTGTGATGATCTTGAAACTTGGATTCTCCATGATCCAAGTATCTGTAAACCCCCGAATTATTCCCCATCACCGACTCTCCAACGAGTACCTTCCTTGAGCATTTGTTGCCCCCTTTACAATGCTACATCAATTGAAACTAAGGATGGATTCCTCCTTGGCATTAAGCAAATCAATTCAGGAGGAAGTATTTACCTTTGGAAAGTTTGCCACATAATGAATTTAATTCAGAGATGAGGTACTATCCTTGTTTGGCTAAAAGATCAGCCAAGTTAAAACAATTTTGGTTCTTGAGATTGAGGTCATTGTATTCCTTCAATCTATACATCTATCATGGGTGATGCTTTGGATAATCTCAAGAACTTGACTGCTTATAGATATATATGTTGTCACTTTTTTTGTTGAATTAGTGGGGCTCTTCTCCCTCACAACTCTCTCTCTAGAAAATAGAAAACGTTTCATATAAAGATTAATGTAGTATCACCTCTATTAGAGATGCTAAAATGGGTATGGCCCGGGGACGGGCCAGAGAATTTCGGTCCATATTTGAAGCAGGGTCAAATGGCCCAGATATATGACCCTGGGGGACGATGCTGGCCGGGCTGGATTGGATCAATTATGAACAAGAGTATGGATGGACTTATATCAAATCCATTAAAATCCCTATTTTGCTCTACTTCAAAGATTTTCAAGTAATCAATTGCTAAATACTGTGATTATATTTCCAAACAATCAGCTCATATCCTTAAATCAGATAATTGTTGGAAGGACAATCAACCACCAAACTAATTAGAGCTGTAATAATCTTATTGGGGTCTATGCAACTAAAACTTTCCAGTCCAAAAAGAAAAGGGAAAAAAAACTTGGGGTATAAGTTTTGAATCACATTTATGTGCTATATCCAAATAAAGTCGAGGGTGAATGTATATGTTTCCTTCTTCCTTGTATCCTCAATGAATTGCAAAAATAAGGTTGCAAGAGACAAAAAGCTTTGACGACATTCATATAAGTTCCAATATCGAGGAGCTATGACCCTCCAACTTAGGGGTCAACTAGAAAGCATCTTCAAATTGAAGGTCAAGAGTTTGATTCTTGTGCTTTTCACATATAGTAGGGTCTAGACATGTCTGGTTCTGACTTACCTAGAATCTAGAACTATTACCAAACCAGCTTAAGATTCTGGAACCATCAGTTCCGGTTTGAGTTTAGAATCACTCAAAACTGTTAATTTTACTGAAAAATTTAAAAATTATAAGAAAAATAAAAAACAATACAGCACAGGCGGTTTGGAACCATCAGTTCTGGTTTGGTTATGGTTTCAGTTTTATAAAAGGTGAAACCAGAACCGAATCGGATAGTCCCTTGTTCCAGTTCTAGTTTCACTGTTCCAGGTTCAACTGATTTCTGTCTTGATTTGATTCTGGTTGAAACAGCTGGACCGGTTAGGAACCAACCATATCTAGTAGGGTTTTCGTAGCCCCAATTTGATAAAAAAAAAATTTCAAATGGAGTTTCTTAATGGCATAGACAATCCTACTGGCCTTTATAAAATCAAATAGAGGAGAATGAATGGTGCGTACTTTGTAGAGGGCAGCCGTTTCCGCAAATGTTGTTTTGCAAAAGCCAAGTGGAGCCTTGAACTTCATGTTGTAGGACCATACCCTCTCTCTCTCTAAAGAAAAAAGGGAAAACAAAAAAAAAGAGATAGATGCACGTTAGAATCTTGTGACCAGTTAAAAATAAAATTGGCTAAAGTTGCACTTGCAATACAGGACGGGTCTAAAACATCCAGCTTACTATTTCTTTCTGTCTTCATTCATCAAGTGCCTGACTGGGGCCAAAATTCAAGCATCTAGTAGTAAAAAATGTTAATTTGAATAAGCAAAATGCTCTCTCTCTCTCTAACACTCACACTCACAGGCAAACACACGCAAACGCATTCATACGCACCCCTTTGTCTATTAAAGCTGAAATAATCTTATGTGATGATGTGACACCTCTGAGTGCATTGCATAATTGCAGTATGGGTGCCAATGCCATGTTTTACCTTTATATATAAAATTTGTCGGACTAAGAGAAGCCTCTTTTCTATATTAATATATTGCCCACACACTAGTAAAATTTTGCCTGTAGGGAGAGGAACCAATTACCACAGTGAATCAACAGAAAATATACAAAAGTAGACATACATAGAAGAACAACTTGTTCCAATGCAACACATTGTGCCTCAAAAGTCTGAGGAACTAAACAAATAACTAGGAATATTACAGCCAGCCAGGAAGTTGCTCTACTATTATATGCAAAAATCATGTAAAACCAATACGGTGATTTATACCGATACAACTCTTCTATCATATCGAGATTATTTTTGATACAATACAATACGATATGGATCAATATGCATGACACCAACTGAAAGGATGCTGTATTACTATTTATGCAAAAATCATGTAAAACCAATTAAACAATGTAAGCTGGGAAGGTATTTATACGTATATGTAAGCTAATAAGAATCAGTCGTAGGTCCTGGAAAAGGATTTCTCAAATGAGGCGAGTGGCCTACGGTTTGAACATGAGGTATCTACTACTGCCCACGATAATATCAGGATCTTCTTGGTATATGAAGGCTCAAATGATGGAACACTTTCTTAAGCTATGGACCGTTATAATATTGACACATTTTTTCAGAATTGGGTTTGCATACAACTGCACAACTTCTATCGGAATTGAAACCCTGACTTGCTCGCCTGACAGCCGGAGGTTCCTTCCGATATCAGAACTCCCTTAGCTACAAGTGTTTGTTATTCATGCAGAAAGTCGCGGAATTTGCGGAAGAAGTGGCCATGAGTTTGAAACCCGGGGCCAGCATCTGGCTTCGGCCTCCCCATTGTGCCAAAGAAGAAGTGGCGAAATTTGAAGATACTTTGAAGAGTGATATGAAAAGGATGACACCTTTCGTTTAGACTTTTTATGAACACAAATAATGCCACAGGTTTGGAATCTCTCATTTTGACACTGATTAATTCACCGCGTCACAAATAGATGGGATGTGTTTGTGTTTACAGAAGCGAAGCAATTGCCATATCTGTGGAACTTACTGGACCATATCAGATCCATACCCCTGGATATGGAACTCATGACCTTGATTCAAAATTTTATTGTTGACAGGAGATCGGTGCCTCCTTGTGCAAGTAATTGTCACAATTATGTGATGCAATGACCAGGCTGGATAGAGGTCAGCATGCATACTCTCTCTCTCTCTCTCTCTCTCTCTATATATATATATATATATATATATATATATATATATATATGTATGTTTTTTATGAAGTGCCACAGAAGAGAAAAACCATGGCTGCTCCCAAACAACCAACCGAGTTGATAGTACGATGAATTTCAGAATCTAGTATTGGGAACGGAAAGAATTTGTTTTGAATGCCAAAACCTGGCTTCTGAGACAGTTTTAGTGGCTAATAAAGTCACAATTTAAAAACACCAAGAGTATACCAAAAAATTTATAAAGCATGACTCCTTCAGCCATCTTACATCATATGCTGAAGTTGCCTGTCTTTGTCACTCATGTCCTGGTTGCACCCTTCCGTCACCGAAAACGATGAGAGGGGAGAGAGAGAAAGAGAAACTTTTCTAGAAGGTAGGTATGGAATGATTGGTTTGTGTTTTGTGGTTGGAGCAAATTGCAGATGCCACAACCAACGCTAGCTTCAGCTATGATGGAAGCCATGAAAAGGAGATCTGGGGCTTCTCTTTCTCAATCCTTTAAGATGGCGTTTGGAGATGGGGCTTGCATAATTGTCGTGATTACGAGTGGGTTGTTGGTGTTATAATAAAGTAAAAGGTAAACACAATACAAAGTAAATACATGTTAAGTCTCTTTAGTTTCAATTTCATAAGCTCAAACCTCATAATTAAACACCTCCAAAGTGCTTCGGTCCACTCCCATAAGCCTTCTTAGCTTCCCCCTATAGTAGACCCTAGCCAGGCTATTTTCCCCAAAACTATTGTCGACTGGAGGTGAACAATTCCATTCTGCTTTCCGGTAAGAAAAAATGGACTTCTCTTGCAATCATATATCCTCCTCCTGACTTCTCATTAAAGAGGTCTCCGTTGATGACAGAGACACAATAGTTAAACACAAATCCAAAGGTTCATCTGGTCTTACTCTTTTTCTTACAGATCACAGAGACTCAATTTCAAACTTTTGCACTCAACATCCCCAAGGACCGGCTGTTGCAATAAGCCAAATATGTGAGTGGCCACAGGGCAAGCTCCATCAAAAGATATTGGATTGTTGCTCTTTCAAGTATGCCATAACTATAGCATATGCAATATATTGGTAGACGAGATAAAGTGCAGTCACAATAACAACTTTTTACGTCTTGCATCAATTATTAACCGATTTCCAACAATTTTCGCAAGATCACCCTTTAATGCACAATCCTAACTCTCGATCAATTAATCGATATTACTTAGGACCCTAATGATGTTTATAATACACTCTAAGCAGGTGTGTAAATGATCATGATCACAAGTTGTCTCCCGTAAGGATTGAAGCTTAACTTAATTAACTCATAATGCTCATTCAAGCTACTAAGCTAGCCAAGTATCGTCATTTACCATGATGATCTTATTCAAGAACCCACTATTTGTCTAGGCCTATGCGTAATGCACACATTTTGCATATCAAAGAAGCTTTTCTCATGAACTGGCCATTATGTGATCAATGGTGAAGCTCACTTGAAATGCAAGTGAGATGCATTTATATTTCACGTCCATAGATGCATGCTCACCTCGCCCAAAAGTGGGTCTACCACTACTTGGTCATCGTTACGCTATCAAGCTTCTTGTCGTCCTCTATTATTGTTTTGGTTTGATATTAAGCATGAAATAAGCCTTTGGATCAAGTACGAACATTATGAGCATAGTACCCAATATTGAGAAATTTTGTGTTTGATGTCCCATTTGTCTTAGAATGTATTTTCACCTAGTGAAATACAAAGTATTGTCATCTTCATCATGGATTTTGATTTATTGTCCTAGGCACCTTTTAACCTAGGTAGCTGTTTAAGTAACTCGTGATCGACATCGTAATTCTCTGCTAGTAGTCCTATTGTCTTTTAGCCCCGTACACGATCTGGAAATATGTTACCCCTTATTTTTGAAGCACAACTATAAACCATTTTCAGAAATCTGTTCTTTAAGTGGTGAATCTCTTGCGCGCAGGCGTACGCTAAAGAGGAAGAGAGAAGAGAAGCCCAAGAAAAGGCCAGAAATGAAAACCTCGCAATTTCTAGGTGGACTCAGCTTCTTTCTTCCATGATAACCAGGCAAAGATTGAGAGATACATATGATCCTCCATCTAGGCATCCCAACCAAGTTCCTCTGAAATCCAGCTATCGAAGTCATGGTCTCGAGCACGCAAACATGAAGTCAGGTGCAGATACTTCTGAGTGCATGCAAGATGACAAATCTGCTGCTTTGCCTGTTACCACGAACATCACTCATGAACATCAGAACATGTCTTCCCCATCGAATACCAGAGATTTGACCTAGAAAGCTCTGTGTGGACAAAGCGCTGCCCATGAGGATTTTCGATCCAAGTGGAGGAAATGTAAATCATCCAGTCTCTTGCTGCTGTCATCCTTGACACCAGGCTCCTGTGGATCAAGCAGGGTCCTAGTAGCGGCCTAGTTGTGCCTTTTTGCCATTTTGTGCAATAGAAACTTAGATATCGTTGTGACAGCCGTCATCCTGGATTGTACGTCTATTACGAAACGAGAAATAAAAAACTCAAGAAAATTCAACAGCTTTGCCAAACTCAACCAGATTGATGCTTGGGTTTCTGAGAATGTGCACGCACAACTCAAGAACCCAAGCATGTGCATGCATACATGTGTGTATATATACAATCGTTAGATGCGGAAAAGATGATAAAAGACATTTTGAGATCTAATATTTTTTTTTACTTGGCTAAATCTTTTTGCCGGAGCTCCTCAGCCAATTGATCGAAGAAACCATATCCAACAAGTTTAAGGCCCAGCAGCGAATTTTGAAGAGTATAAAACTACAAAATGAAGAATAATCAGGAAGAACATCATGTATAGTGGAATCATCCAAGAGGAAAATATCCTAAATAAAAAGGGCAAACTTCTCTGCCTTCCACTTCTGGTAGAACATTACGGAGTTCTCTTCCAGTCATCAACGGATCAAGGCAAACTTTTGATAAAGCCATCTAACTGTTTGATGTACTTCAGAGCATTTTGGCCTGTATTGTGGGCTTCTAAATCTATTCTTTTTTGGGGAGGGACTTGTTATCTTTACCATCTGTCACATTGAAAAGAGACTTGGCGTTCATGATGAAAAAAAGTAGGACTTTAGATGGTTTTTGGAGTGATGAAAAAATTGATTATATTAAACTTAGTGAAACCTTTGGCGTATCACTTGAATACTAATACATGGGCCAAAGATGGGGCTTGGAGCTTGCTCTATCACTTCAGCTTCTTCATCTGTATTTGAAGTTGGTCACTTGGCTTGAGCTCTCTGTCTTGGCCTTGGCTTCCACGATTTTAAAAGCTTTTCTTGAGATCTTGCTTCATTTTACAGTATAAGATGCTGGTATGTAAGTTTTACTAAGGACGAAACAAGCAGAGACCCTTTGTGTTTGATGCGATGCGGATTAAACGAAGAGTCTTTTCCTCAATTGGAGGACAAGGAAACGTCTCTTCCTCAATTGGAGGACAAGGAAACGTCTCTTCCAAGACAAATTGTTTAGTTTCTATGTACCAGTGTTTAAGCTATTTCGTAGTTCCTACTATATTTGATATGACAGAAACATGTAAACAAGGTCTTATATGCATTCAATCAAAAGAAAGAAAGAAAGAAAAGGCTTCTTTGTGGCCCCCAAAAGTCTTCTATTAAGTCCCATTCGAGTAACATCAGGCAAGCGACCTTCAGCTGTACCGAGTCGAGCACCGAATCCACGAAACATCACCCACACGCCAGTGAAGACCGACTAGCGAAGGAAAGGTGTGACGTCTGGGTTTGTTTAGGTCTGTGAAGCGGAGTGGGGTATATCATATATGATGTGCCGCCAGCGTGGTGCACCATGCATCAACTAAGGGACGAAGTAGTATTTGCTTTGAAAAGTTTTTCCATCTTATTGAGTTTATTTGGAACTTCTTTTTTCTTTTGTTGGCTCTTGCTTTGCAGCTCACCTGCTTTTCTGCTTTACACTGCGATAGATTGGCTATATACTGCATCCCCAAGTGCCTATATAACCACCTGTTGCTCAGATGGAGAGAGAGAGAGAATTGATTCTGTGGTTCCTTTGTCCACAAGAGCCGTTTATTGTGAACCCGCTTCTTTTTTTCTCATAAATGGTGTGAATTGTTCTGTGATTATCCACCAGTTTTTTGTTTCATGCCTATCACTTTCTGTTGATCAATTTTCAGTTGCATACAACTCTTTGCTTGAGTTTCTTTGCATCAATATGGCAAGAACTCTTGAGTATCTCGCAAGGTTACTGGGCGGTGGAAACAAGAAGAAGAAGAAGAAGAACATGAAGCAGGTGCAGACTGTGGAACTCAAAGTTCGCATGGATTGTGATGGGTGTGAACTCAAAGTGAGGAAGGCCCTCTCCTCCATAAAAGGTAAGGCCCTCTCCTCCATAAAAGGTATCTTTCTCTCTCTCTCTCTCACACACACACACATCAACCTCTATAACTACCAGGATCATCTCAAACGTTCTATTGTATTAAGTATATGCTTAATGAGGTGAGTTCCATGATATCATGCATCCTTCACTACCATTCATCACCGATAACACCATCTTCATTTTGAACCCCATGTTTACGTGTGATCTTCTTATAAAATATGGCATGGGCGTTCGAGTTCAGGTATTGATTCAGTGGAAATAAACAGAAAACAGCAGAAGGTGACTGTGGTAGGACGTGAGGAGGCGAACAAAGTGCTGAAGAAGGTGAAGGCCACAGGGAAAAAAGCTGAGATTTGGCCCTACGTCCCTTGCAATCTGGTTGGTTATCCCTACAACGCACAGGCCTATGATAAAAAAGCGCCCCCCGGATATGTCAGGAACGTTGCCTACTCAAACACTGGAAACAAAGAAGATGAAACGTACACTGCCATGTTCAGTGATGAAAATCCAAATTCCTGTTCCATCATGTAGCTTCTTAATTTCCTTCCATGGTTTCTCTCGGTCATCTGTACGAAAACTCCCTCTTTCCCCCCACTCTCATGTACTATCTAACATGCGATGTTTGCGAAAATCATGACTGTAAGGAAGGGCTTAATTAAGTTCAGCTGTGATATATCTCTTGGTTAAGGAGATTACTGAGTGAGTTGATAGGATTTGGTGTGCGGTTGCTTACTGTTTTACTGTACTGTATGTAATTTTTAATGGAAAATATTGTATTTTATGTTTGTATATCAACCAGAAGCAAATGAAGGGTGATTATTATATTCCTTGTTGCCATGATATTTCTTGTTTTTTATTGGGTCGGATAGGCTGGATTCATTGCTGTGCTGATGGCATTGGTGTAGCAGCATAGTGAGAGGTACGTTGTTACGTCAGTATGGCGAAAACAATATCTACAGTGGTTGAGAGTGGATATGATATGAAATTGGAAGGATATTAATTATACTTTCACTAGGAAAAGGATACGCTGTCAAGGACGACGGAGTTTGGAAAGAGAAGCTTAAATCCAGCTTTTTTTCTCTCTCCTCAACTTGTGTAATGATGCTTTTACCAGTCTCTCCCTACATTCTCTATTTCCTGAAAATCTTGATTCGGTGTGGCTTGTGGTTGTGCTAACAAACGAAATAATGTTTGCTAACAGAAATATCTAAATTTATATGGCATTTTGCATTTGAAGCTTTCTTTTGATGGTTAAGCTTGGGTTTAGGCCGCTATAAGATATACATGCCACCGGGTATCGTTCTCAGGATCTCCAAACTTGAGATTCTGTCAGTTGACTCCTAAACCAGAATAGCTCCTTGTGCAGGTGGACTAGTAAATTCATCTTTTCACCATTCAACTTCGCTCTGCGTGTTTGTGTGTGTGTGAGAGAGATCTTTATCAGCCTTACCGTTCAACTTACTTGATTGGATGTCAATGTTTTACGTAAGGCCGGTAAATGAATGGCTTATTTTGCTGGTGCACTGATTGAAGAAATGATGCCTAAAAAGCAAGCCTGAGCTAACCAAAAAGCGGCCATTTCCGTGATACCTGTGGTCCAATTCTGAGAATGCCACCCACATATCTCCAGGAGTATTAAGACCCAACCTTAATAACAACGTCCATCAATCAGTATATTCCATCCGTGAGTTGGGTATCCCTTTACGAGATTGACTAGGGGAATCGATGAGTCAATTGACTAATAGAATCGATCAGTGGATTAAATAAGACATATAATGTCATCCATCGAAAATAATGTCATCGACTCATCAAGCTATAATGCCAGTATTATAAAATTTTCTTTAATTATATTTACAAAAATACCAACGGTCTTCATCTATCACCCAAAACCCATATAGATGATAACTGCATTAAAGAGTAAGTTTCATTCTCTTGACACTTGCATGGGCCATAAATTGACTTATTGAATTTGCACACCTTGTGTTTTTTACATTTAGCAATGAAATTCTCTGGTCGAAACACGTAGATTTTCTTGTCAAAATTTGCATTAAAGAAAGCTATTTAACCTCCATTTGATTCAATTCGAAACCCAGACTTGCTACTAGTGTTAGAAGTAATCAAATATAAGTAAATTTAAATTTTGTAATAAGAAAAAACATATTCTCCAATTCAATATTCTTCTGTAAGGAAGCTTTCGCTTCAAGTCAGGTTTTATACTCTTTGACCTATCACCTTCTCTCTTAATTTTGAGAACCCACTTGTTCTCAATACCCTTTCGCCCCCTAGGCAGGTCAACCAATTCCTAAACATTGTTCTCACCATTGACTCGGTTTCTTCTTCCACTGCACTTCTTGATTTTTCCTTAACCGGATGTGTTGACACCTCTTTCACAGTTTGAGGTTCTTCATCTAATGGAGCAACCATAAAAGCCTCATTTTATATTTCAAACATTCTAGGCAGCACTTTCCTAACACTTTGATGCTGTAAAGTTTCTTGAGAAATAATTTCTCTAGGCGCCATGCGACTCCCACTATAATGAACATCTTCATTTGTTCCTTGAGACATATTAACAGATTGCGAAATGTCACCATCCATTTCATAAAGTGGAACATTCTCATCAACCTCATTTTGAATAGAAAAATCATGTTCAACTTCATGATTCAATCTCAAATATTATTTCATGTTTTTGCTCACTACCCAATATACATCGCTTAGGACTTTCACAAGACGCTTCGCGGAGACTCGTCATGAACGGATCTCACGAAGATACATTTCTTCCCTCTTGGACCCATGTTTTATTATCTATGGGAAGAGTCATGGACGTAAGCTGCCGACTCTCAAGGTCGTAAAAGACCCAAATCAAGTTTCCTACCAGTCTATCATTCAGAGGGAGTTGATGGAATCCACTTCCAAGGCACTAAGTTAAGTATGGAACAACACTTAATAATGCATCTCCTTAAAAAGAGAAAGCTAATTTGCATGTATGATCATTGACCGGAACATTTCGAGAAGAGTCTTTTTTCTTTTCTCAGCAACGACATTTCGTTACAGAGTTCGAAGAATGGTTAGTTGTTTAATTATTCTTTTTTCATTACAAATTGGCTTGAACTGTTCAATAGTTGAAAATCAGATACATACGACCACAGAGGAAGTATTCATCAATAAATTTAATGAAATAGGAAGCTTTGTACCGTATACTAACATTCATTGATCCACAAATATCTTAATGAATCGATTGCAATGAATACTTGGCTCTAGCGGCTTTGCCAAATGGCTTCTTCGTTGTTTTTACAGCTAAATAATTTTCACATATTGACAAATATATGCTAAATTGTGAGGATTTTATAAGCCTTCTCTAGACAATCTATTTATCCTCTTTTGCCTAAAAACACAAATTTGACAAGCTATATTTTTATACCAACAATAACGTCGCCAGAAAAGGCGTGAAAAGAACATCCATCCATATTATAATTTAAACAAGGTTCAGCATCTAGAACGATAAAACCGATTAACAAATAAATAAATCCATAATAAACATAGTCATTAATAATGTCTTCATTCCTGGCATGGAAGTTAAGTTCAAAACCAAAATTAAAAAGGAGGAGAATAGAAACTAAATTCTGGCAAACATCAAGAGCATAAAGGACATCATGCAAGAAAATGATTGCAACATCAGTTTGCATGTACCAATTCCTTTAACCTCAAACATTGCATTTGGTCAGTTGCTCTCGAATCAGGATAAAAACCACACATTAACTGAAGTCAAATATCATTTAAAAAAGTACCTTCGCGAACTTGATTTTGTTAAAATTGACTTGTTATCATCTGTTTGCTATATTCGTGCCTGCGACAAAACTGGCCAGTTGATCCACATGAGCTATGGCATCACCTTTTTCTCCTTCTCGGTGTCCTGAATAGAGAGAGAGAGAGAGTACTAGAAACAAAATTCTCACAAAGAGAACTAGAATTAAGTGTTACCTTCTTCTTCACCTTTGTACATTCATGAGAAAAGTGATCATTGTTGTTGTTGGGATTAATGTTAATTAAGATTGAGTTAATTAAACCCATGTGCATTAATAATATTTGATTCATATTTGTTATCCTTCGGTATTCAATTGATATATCATTAATAACAAAAGATATTTTATTATGTTTATTGATGATTGCAGTATATACTGTTATATTTAATTACTGAAGAGTAAATGTGAAGCCTTACAAAAATTTCAAATGTTTAGAAATGAGGCCCACACCAAAACTAGTAAGGTACTTAAATGTAGGGAAGGAGAGTATTCCTCAAATATTTTCTAAGAATACTATCAAAATAAAGGTATTATTCATGAGGTTAGTGTTCGACATTCACCCCAGTCTAATGGGATCTCTGAACAAAAAATAAAACCATGTGTGATATGTGAATGTTTTACTTCAAAGTTTTGTGTTACCTACCTACATGTGGGGAAAACTTTGAATAGAAATTACCATATTTTGAATAAAGTTTCCATAAGAATAAGAAAAGTTGTCTCTTTGAACTTTAGAAGGGTCAAAAGACAAGTCTCAAGTATCTCAAAGTGTGAGTTTCTTGCAAAAATACTCATTTATGAAAAGAAGAAAAAGAAATTAGAATTTAAAACTATGGATACTACATTTTTCAGTTACATGGAGACAAGGTAGGCGTAAAGATTCTTTACCATTAGATCTAATATATCTGTCATAGATGTCAACATGATTGTTAAGCTATGTGATGCTATATTATTTGACAACGTATTTTTCATGCAAAATAGAGTGTCCCAAAGTGTGTCTTCTAGATATCCTGACCCTATTACTAGTTTCATTCTCGATCATGTAGAAATGATGATAATATGAGGGTGATCCTGAAACTGTTATTTCTATATTAGAGGACTCTGAAGAAATAACTGAACCAAAGACAAATAAATAGCCTAGGATATCAAATGACTTTAGAAGTGATTTTATTATTTTGAATATCAAGAATGATCCTATTACCTTCTAGCAGGTTATGACCTCACTTGGGGTTAAGTATTAGAAGGAAGTTGTTAATGACAAAATTCAATAAATTATTTTCAATAATACTTGAGAATTGATGAATTTGCCTCTTTGTTGTTCTACAATAGGTTGCAAATAGATTTTTAAGAAAATTTGAATGCATATGAAACAATTAATAAGTACAAGACTAAGTTAGTTGGTGAGGAGTACACATAAAAAGAAGTATTAGATTATTTTGACAGCTATTCTCTTGTTTTCTATGTGATCACAATTCTAAGTACTTATAACACTAGCTTTCATATATAACCTCACAATCCATCAGATAGACATGACGATTGTTTTCCTGTGTCTCAATTATGATATTTTTATATTATTGGTAATTTGATATATCTAAGTAATTATACTTTTGCTGTGTAGAAGTTGAGTAAGTACATCAATTGTTCCAATATAACCATTGAGAAGCTCTAGACATAGTACTTCGTTATGTGAAGAGAATTAATTTTCTTTAGCTACATTATGGTAAACATCATTTTGTTCTTAAAGGATTTAGTAATACTAGTTGGATTATGAAAAACTCTGAGTAATGAGTCACTAAATATGTGTTTCTTGTAGGTTGTGAAGCGGTCACTTAGAAATCTAAGAAACAGACTATTTTGGCTCATTTTACCTTTGACACAAAACTTTGTACTTTAAATAAGGCTGAATTGAAAGCTGAATGACTTAAGTGTCTTATGTGTAGATTACCTATAGTAAAAAAGCCACTTCCTGTAATTTCAGTACACTGTGATAATATGACAATTATTGTTAAGATCTATAATTATAAGTACAATCAAAAGCAAATGAGGCACATTCAAGTTAGACTTAAGTTTGTAATAGCTCTTGCATTTGATAGGGTTCTGACTATTGATTTTGTTGGATCTAAAAGTAGTACAACCAATCCTTTGACTAAGAGTCTATTAGTAGCCCTAGTCAAGAAATCTAGGTTGGGGATGAAACTGAAACTCACGAGTTATTCAAAAGCAGTAGCAACTCAACCTAACTGAGTAAAGATCCCACGAAATAAGTTTAATATGATAATAACAAGTTGTTAGGTGAATAAGATGACATTTATTTCTAAATGATACTTTTTAGCATTTGTGTGTCTGTCTCTCTATAAACCTAAAGTGTCATGACTAAAAGTTAAGCAAAAGATTATTCTCTTAATGAGATCAAGTCTTAAGATATAATGCTAACAATACATTCTTTAAGATGCCCAACTAAGTGATTGATATTCTCATGTCATAATAGGAGAATTGAGTTATTTCCTAGAGTCAATCATCTAAATGATACTTTTTAGCATTTGTGTGTCTATCTCTCTATAAACCTAAAGTGTCATGACTAAAAGTTAAGCAAAAGATTATTCTCTTAATGAGATCAAGTCTTAAGACATAATGCTAACAATACATTCTTTAAGATGCCCAACTAAGTGATTGATATTCTCATGTCATAATAGGAGAATTGAGTTATTTCCTAGAGTCAATCATGATGGTGGACATGAATGCATGACCATTAATGTATCACTCTATAACCTTTATTATGTTGTTACCAACAAATACCTTTACACCCAAGGTTTAGGTTGAAGATATATGTTCACCTAGTTCCTATAATAATAATATTAGATAACTTGGGTAATGATTAATACTGAAAGGTACCATTACTGAAAGGATAATATGATGATTGGTTGGTAGGGCACTTTACACTTCAAGACTTTATGGGGATTGTTGGAATTAATGTTAATTAAGGTTGGGTTAATTAAACTCATATGTATTAATAACATTTGGTTCATGTTTGATATCCCTCAATGTTCAATTGTTATTGATATATGTGAAAGTCTTAAAGTACAATGTCATATTTTCTATAAAATAAGATTAAGACTTTCCTAATCTACACTTAACTTAACATATTCTCTCTCCTCCCATCTTCCCTCTTCTTTCCTATGCCTGCGATGCTTGTTCCCTATGGTTCCTCAATTGTGGTTGCTCTCTTCCTCTATTCGGCTAAGGTGGTTAAAGCACAATTGATTTAAGCTCGAGTCAAGTATGTGCTCTTGTCGTGTGTATTTTATCACAAGAAAATAGTGGGGCATTGATTTCTCTAAGGCAAGTCTAAAAGGGTGACTCATACAAATAAGTTATTTTCTTCTGATTCTTATTTGTTTGTTTTTCATTCAATTTATATATGACCTTCTTTGGATCTCTGACTGCTATTGGTTTGAGCATATTCATGATTGTTGCATATTGGCTCTTTATGGATGTAATTCTATGGTTTTTACCAACAATTGCCACAAATGTAACACTTCAACTAAAGTGGCCTAATTTCCTTTCCTTAGATTATCTTTCTTATTTTGCTTAGCAACATATTTCTTTCCTTTTCTTTTATAGTATTTCTTGTGCTTTTTACCATGTACCTAGGCTAACTTAGAGCCTTTGCCAACATATGCATGTACCACCAACTTGTTTAACTCAACACACTTAGCCTCTAACTCAACATGGTGAGTAACATCAACGAAGGTCTTAATGGGAGTTTAGGTCGTGTCCCATCCTAGCTATCAAGAAGGGATTTAATAATGGCATGTACTTGCTGTTAATTAGTTGCGGCATGACCAATTGTTTTTAGTTTTCTAATCATATTTGACATTTCATTTAGATGGTGTTTTTAGTCGTGGCCTAGGTGAGACTTCGAGAATACAGAGAGAGACACCTGTTGTGTGTGAGAGAGAGTGCGTTCTGTGTGAGAGGGGTAGACGGCGCTTTATCTTCAGTAGAGAGAGAGGGAGAGAGAGACAAATGGCTCTTTGCCTATATACTTTCAATAGAGAGTGAGGGCAATAGAGAGATCTGCCTTCAGAGGTATGGCTTGGTAATGGCGATGACTGTCAATTGCAAGCAGATACTCATTCACACTGAATAACTTCTCTCTCATATTCGCATATTATAGTCTTTGCATATTATAACAAAGCTAGTGAAATTGAAAAATGAATGACAAGTGTTTTCTTAGGAACTCAAGAGTTTTTTCTCAAGATCGATGGATATTTCAGTATCTTTTTGCAGGGCTCTTCGAGAGTTTATTGATGTCTTTCATTGGGACAACTCTCCATTTTTATAGCTTTTCTTTGTTTTTTCCATTAGTGCTTGTTGCAATTAATCTTTCTCCATTTTTGTAGGAGATCAGAATGCATGACAAGTGATATGCATACTTTTCTTATTTAAGTCTTCCCCTTAGCTATTTTGTTTGTAGGAACCCATTTCCATGCTTGGATTATTGCTACCGTTTTGGTCTCTTTGTAGAAACTTGCAGGAGCTGGTTGCTTGCTTGCTTGTTTGCATGTGTTTGTAGAAGCTAGTTGTTTGCTTGCTTGTTTTAATTACTTTTTCCATCTTTGTAAGCCAGAGTGGCTTCTAAGGGAGTGACCTTATGAGTACCTCTTTGTATTTAATATGTCTAAACTTGTAATGATTTAGTAATATTGTATCTTTGTATCTTCAGTTCTATGAATGTACCTTTAATTTTGATGTATCTTGAAGCTTGATTAAGCCTTGGATGATGATTAAGGAAATGGTGCTCCTTTTATAATGATACTTTTGCAAAAAGTTATTATTTTTGAGTGTTTATAGATGCCCCTCTTTAGCATCAATCAAGGTATGTTTTGTTTGACTTCAAAGAAGTAAACGCTAAAAATCATCTTATTGGAATACAACTTAATCTGAAATTTGAAATGGCTTGGGAACTTTTTATAAAATTTGGTATGGGGATCTTGGTTTTTGAAGAGAATATCATGGGTTTGTATTATGTCATGACCAAGGTGATGGATATCATGTCACAGGACATACCACGAACAATAAGCAAGATGGAGTGCAAGACAAAAGAAAGAAATATTTTGTAAATAAAATGATCAATTTTATAAAGAGTTTCAAGTTTTTAGCCTTTTAAATCTATCAAATCTAAATTCTAGCTTCTTCAAAACATTTTCTTTTCAAAAGAGAGAAGTAGCGAACGGTTTTTCTTGAAAATTTGTTAAGAGTTTTGCAAAAAGACAAATGAATATCAATTTGAAAATGTCATTTTTTCTTTTGGAGTAAGCATTGATTGAAGGTGGGTTTTGTGTGTACCTTAGGCAACATGTGTCCTTTGGGATCCTGCAATATGCCAAAAGAGTCTTCCAAAAAGACCAAGTAAATGTATCACAATAATGGAAAAACATAATAATGTCAATAGTCTAAAGATCACAAAAAATACCAAAAATACTCTAAGCTTATAAAGATGACATATAGATGGGGATGCGAATATAAGGGTGAAATGTGAAAATGGAGTGAAGTGAAAATAAAGGGATGTACTCCGGATGAAAAGAACCCATGATGGACTCAAAAGAACTCCTTAAATCAAAAGGTTAAAGATGCCCTCGAGAAAGACCATCTTAGTCATAGTAGGAGTAGACTACCACACCAGTATCAAAGGGACAAATTTAACTTTGATGACAACTGAAAAGAAAACAAAAATGCATTCTTATAACAAAATACATGTATGTCATGACGTACATTATAGATGTGACTTCAGGGTGTGCATGATATGCTTGTGATAGATCACCCTGAGCAACAATGAGATGGGTGATGACCTTACAGGAAGTTCATTATAAAATGTATGAATTTTGGTACAAGCAAAAGAAAGTGAAAGGAAATGACATGTCTAAACACTAGCACAAGAACAAACATGCAAGTCAATTCTTTATAAGTGATTATGACTCATATGCTAGTTTTGAAAAATCATTTTGAAAATCAATCTTACTTTTGCATGGACACCTTCAAATGAAATCCAACTAAACAAAATATTTCAGTCAAACCTTTTGTCTCAAAGTACTAATAGAGAAAACAAGACTCTAAGTGGAACATCTAGTGACCCATAAACAAGGTAAACAAACTAGAAACTCTTGACTATAAGTAGAGCATGGATCATTCCTCTAAGGTAACATGCTCTTAAGGTTGATAACGTGATCTTACAAGGAAGATAAAATTTTTAAATAACCCTTTAGCTTTCTGAATGTGACCATGTAAAAGAGATATATCACTCAAGCACAAATATACAATAGCAGACTTGAGAATCTATTACTTCAAGTACATACAACACGACACCCAACATGAAATGAGAAAAACACTAGCCAATCCCCAAGTTAAGATATCCCAATGTTGAGTCATTTTAGTATTAAAAGTGAAGATAATATCATAAAATGAAGGCATTGATGATTTTCTAAACTTTCTCAACACTAAAAATCATGTGAAAACAATTTGTTCAAAAATATGACTTAGAGAAGTTATCAAACTCAAATAGATGAAAAAAATATGAGCATAGACATCAAAATTGGAATCTAAGAGTAGCACTCCAATCATGAAAGCAACAACTCGAAAGATAATATTTGATGTCCATGCTCATTTTTAAGAGTTGTACATTTATACCAAAACCAACTATAAAAATATAACCTAATGTTATAAGAGTATTGCGTGATACTCCTAACCTATCTTTGATATAAACGGACATACAACACTAGAGTATCTCCCAAATCCCTGACTTTAGATCATTTTTAAGAAACTCTTTTACCACTCATACCAAAACCAATAATAAAAATATATGTTAGGATCCAACATACAACAAAGATAATATTTTTTTAAAATATTGTACATTTATTGGATCTAACAAGTCTCTACCATAAGCCTCAATGAGTCAGTAGGAGTACTCAATAGAAAACCACCAACTTAGAACTTTATTGCATGGGCAATACAAACATGAAGATAAGAGGAGGTGGATAACCTAATGCTAACCTAGATGGTGGCGATCGTGTAAGTATGAAGACTAAGATAAGTGCCTAAATGAGTGTGCGAGTGACAATTTGGCAACAAATGTAAAAGTGGATAATATCCAATACACAAAAATGCTAAGGCAAATAGTGTGCTAAAGCAGTCAATGCAAAATGGGCAATCACATAGACTTAAACAAACAAATAGGAATAACTAAAAGTGTAAAAGAAAACATAAAACATGAAAGAGAGCACACAATATGCAAATAGACAATGATACGTGATCAAAGAAAGAAGAACATGATGGATGTATAGTTACATGATAGAAGAACATATGAAAATACCTAGAGATGTTGAAATGGGATGTACACATGAATGTACAAATAAGCAAGAAGATGTATGAAGTAAATAAGTCCTATTTTTGTCATATTTTTTATTTTCTCTATATATATTTGGATTTCAAATGTTAATGTACAAACTAGGTCTTGTGCTTACTTGGAAGCACTAGAAGGGAGTAATGACCAACGAAGATCAGGAGGAGTGGGAGCATCAGGAGTGTGTCCATGATGAGCATGGTCTCTGGATGTAGATCCTAGAACACGAGTGATGGTCAGAGTTACTGGGGATTCGTGACTTGAGTGTAAGAGGAGGTGAAGATGGGGAATGCCTCAATACCAAAGTGGAAAGAGTGAGGTACATACTAATGGTACCTCAAAATGGTGATGGGTCTAGTGGTTGATCCTGAGAATAAAGAGCCTCGCTAGGTAGGATGGTAGGGAGACTCTTTTTGCAGGGGCTCTCCAAGGGTTCATCGATGCCTTTCATTAGGGAAACTCTTCCTTTTTACAACTTTTCTTTGTTGTTCTTCATTAGTGCCTATTATAAGTAATCTTTCTCCATTTGTATAGGAGATAGGAAAAGTGCTATGCATGATTTTCTTCTTTAAAGTCTTCCCTTTAGTTGTTCTATTTACAGGGAATGATTTATATGCTTAGGTTGTTGTTGTGCTTCTAGTCTTTGTTTGTAGGAGCTGATTGCTTGTTTTTAAGTGTTTGCAAAAGCTTACTGCTTGCTTGCACGAGCTTGTTGCTTGTTTGTAAGTGTTTATAGAAGCGTATTGCTTGATTGCTTGCTTGTAGGTGTTTGAAGAAGTTAGTTGTTTGCTTGCTTGGGTCGGTTGTTTTTTCCATCTTTGTAAGTTAGAGTGGCTTGTAAGGGAGTGATCTTATGAGTGTCTCTTTGTATTTGATAAGTCTAAACTTGTAATGATTTAGTAATATTGTATCTCTTATTCTTCAATTCCATGAATGTACCTTTAATCTTTATGTATCTTGAAACTTGATTAAGCCTTGGATGGTGATTAAGGAAATGTTATTATTTTTTTGTTTATGTATCTTTACACCCCATTATCATTGTATCTTAAGGAAGTGATCATTATAATGATTATTTTATAAAAGGTTATTATTTTTGGGTGTTTACACCCCATTATCATTCTCTCCAACAAGGATATTCTTATAAAATGAACTCTATGTTCAAGCTCTCTCTCTAATGGATTTAAAGTGATGAGCATAAAATATAGGCGAAGTTAGTTTGTTAGAGTACACTTAGAAAATTGTTCTAATCTTTTTCTTCTACTTCTTCTGACGATCAAGGAGGTGCTAGATTTCCTCTATCCACTGCAACTGGGGATGCTGTCATTGCCACCATCTCTCTCCTCAAAGCCAATCTTTACTTTATCCCTGAAGTCAAAAACCTATATTTGAAATGGTATAGAACCATTAAAAAAGGTTAATCTGATATTAACTTAATAACCTTTTTTAATAGTTGGATGCCTTTTGATGGATGGTTAGGATTTATTCAATTTTTTTCTTATGCTCATTGAGCTATTCGTGGATTATATTGTATTAGTGGATGAGTCTAAGAAAAAAGTTAATAGAAAACCGAAACTATGGAGAGAAACATTAGAAATTAAGATTTCGACTCGACACAATAAAGACAATATATGGAATACAAGTTTGATTATTTGGTTATTTTAGATGATATAGAAATTAAGATTGACATATATTACATCTCTCATAAGGATAGATTTAAACACCTAGGTTCAATTTTTCATAGTGATAAAAAAATTGATGGAGATATTACGTATAGAATTAATGTAAGTTGGTTAAAATAAAGAGGTGCATAAGGTATTTTATGTGATAAGAAGATGCTATTAAAGTTGAGAGGTAAATATTATAGAGCATTGATCAAATATGCTATATTGTATGGTTATGAGTATTGAAAAGTAAATCATCATATGCGTGAGAAATGAAGATGCTGAGATCATATAAGAAAAGACTGTATATGTAATGAGGTTATTATAAACAAATTGAGAGTGGTATCAATAAATGACAAAATGAGGAGAAATTGTTTAAGATGATTTGAACACGTAGAAAGACGACCAAAGAAAACTCCAATAAGAAGGTATGAATAATTAGATTATAAAAATGTTAAAAAAAAAAGAGGAAGACAAAAGTGTTAGAAGCAAACAATAAAGTATGATTTAACTTATGCTGGTACGTGAGAAAAGGCATAGTAGTTATTGCTGCGTATGTTTATTGAAGCAAACGAGAAAGAAAATTATCAAAATTCTCTTTGAGAGACATGCATTTGGTATTTAAAAAAGATTAATAGGAAAGAAAAATCTTAACTAGCGTTCTTTGACTATTGGTTTACGATAACTAGAAATAAACAAATATATTCTTTCCAAGCGAAAACATGCACCACCGAAGCTCAAAACCAAATAAGAGCCGCCAATTTCGTCTTCCGATCTTTATTACAGTACCAAATACATGTTTCTCAAAGGGAACTTTTTTTTCTCTCGGTTGCTTGAATCAGCGTATGCAGTGAGCAGCTGTGATTCATTGTTTCTTTATTTGAGAGAGAGACCAGAACAGGGGAGGCAATGTGACGCTAACGTACGAAGGAAAATCTTTTTATGATAGTATTAATTCTAATCATCTATCAAATGACATCTCACCGTTATAAAAGGTTCACATATTCAGGTTTGACTTGATCCACGAACTCATATATATTCTTGTGTTTATACATATAGAAATAATTTTAAATGTATAATATCTTTTGATGTGTGGTCATATATAAACTCCATGAGATTTGATTAAAAAAGTAAAAGAAATATCATTATGCTATTGTATGTTCATCAGTATTAAATATTTTCTTTATTACCTCAATCGTACATCTTAAAAGATCTCAATAGAGATGCTAATACACACCGAAGGCTAAGAAAAGAATGGCAACCATCATGCCACTGGACTCTTGGTCTTCCTTCGTCGTCATTCATATGACAGTCCATCGCAACGAGTTAAAAAGCTGTTCTAAGCACTGCCATTAGACTTTCTCTTCATTTCTATGCTCGCATATGATGCTCATTATGCATTTAGCTCTCTCTCTCTCTCTCTCTCTCTCTCTCTCTCTCTCTCTATATATATATATATATATATATATATATATATATATATATATATATATATATATATATATATATATATATATATATATATATATATATATGACAAAGAAATTTCTTTTCTCTTGTGCATTATTGTAAATCATTATTTCATTAACAAGCTGAGTACACAAAGAATCACTCAGAAATAAAAAAAAGAACAATTCAATGAGCATCGACTGGCAAGGAGTATCGCAGAGAGAGAAGGCAAAAGTATATCTATGGATTTCTAGAGACCTTGGTCTGGCCACAGCCCATAATGGAGGTGGGCAACTTACCCACCCTCTCCACACCTTCCTCAAAAATAACACCCATTCCCATGGCGAAATGGGACTCAATGTGGCAATGGAAGGCCCACACCCCAGGATTGTCTGCTCGAAACCTTATGGCCGTCCATCCATATTGGAAGAGGGGAACTGTGTTCTTCATGATGGGATTCACCAAGTTGAGCTTGGACGCATCTTTAACTGGATCATATTTCCCAGACCCAAAACCTAGGACCCAGAAATCATGCCCATGCAGATGCCACGGGTGCGTCTCACTGTTGTTAACTGTCAATGAGTTAGCATTCTGCAAGATCAAATCCACCACTGATCCAAACTTCAATCGGTAGATAGAATCACTTAATGATGCATTCGGGTTTGTCGGTGGCCGGAAGATGTCGTAACTGGGGGAGAAAGAGTCCGGTGCCGGCCTAGGATCAAAGGCATTCTTGACATGCTTTTCCTTTAGTGCAACCAGGTAAGGTGTGTGAGGAAGCATAAAGGATATGTTGTTAACTGACCAGCGAGTATAGCCATTGACTTTGTTTTGAGTGTTGAGCATGGTGATGACTCGATCGGCACGAGGAGGAGGAGGGATGACATGGCCGGTCCGCGCCTTGATCGCGAGACTCTGAGCAACACGTGTTGCAGTGTCGTTCCATATTGGTCCAATTGGAGGAATGGTTGGAGGTGATCTCTTAGGGTGGTTCGGATAGTAATTCAGAATGGCTAGTCCAGGCGGGGTCGCCGGCTTGCGACTGACCACATGGGTTGCCATCCAGTAATTCCTGGTTGGGTTTTGATCTGCCTTAATTAAGACCGAGTATGTCTCGCCGGAGTAGATGACGAGTCTCTGCACAACAATAGGCTCTACATAGTGTCCATCTGCTTCTACAATAGTCATGTTGTGTCGCTGCAGTAACAGTTCATAATCAGCTTTACCATTGCAATATACTGGCATCAATGAACTTTATCACGAAGATCATTTCAATGAAATAGAGATAGGTGGGAAGATGGTGTTATTGGGAATCAGAATCCTCAATAAACGGTTCATCAATCAATCAAATGAAGGGATGCTAAGGGGGAAATTAAGAGCAGAGCATTCCTGGTTTATTTCTCTAATATTTCTTCTTATTGAAACACACAATAAATTATGTTCCAGGTAGCTTAGACCTGGAGTATTAGGTGTTGAGGAGTCATTGATGTTACCTCAATTTCAAAATTAAGAGCAGATAATGAGGTGACACTCGCGATTCGAAGACGGAAAGTTTTTCCAGGGATGACAGTAATGACATGAGGGGAGCATTCTGAATTTGAAGTGTTGCAGATGCTACCGGTTCTAGCTGCGTTCTTCAAAGAAGCTACCAATGAACAGTTGTACTGTCCTCTTCCTTCAATCAACAGTGACTGCAAAGATCAAATTTTCGCATTAATCTACTGGGAAACTTAAATTTCCCATTTATAAAACTTCCTCAATATCTCTAATCATAAGATAACATTAGGTGTCTGCCACTCTTTGCATGTAATACACACACAATACATATACATATATATATATATATATATATATATATATATATATATATATATATATATATATATATAATATTCAGATACCTTATATATATATATGTATGCATACTTGTGAATTCTCTTTACTTTTGAGGGGTATCATATCATATAGAAAGTTATAAGGACGTATTAAAATGTACAAGATAATTTTATTATACTCATACTCTCTCCAAGCAAAAACAATACTACAGCACAAGTTACATGATCCAGTTTACATATATATATATATATATATATATATATATATATATATATATATATATATATATATATATAGAGAGAGAGAGAGAGAGAGAGAGAGAGAGAGAGAGAGAGAGAGACCACTCTAAATTCTGAAAATTTGTATTTTTTAATAAAATTTCAAAAAAATTATAAACTTTTAAAGCCCATCTCACCCAAATATGTAGTCCACCCCATCTGAAACAAGTTTTTGGATCTGCCACTATATATATAAGTAAATTTTTACATATTGGGCATTCTCAGAACATCTACACCTTCAGTATTTCGAAGGTCTAGAAATATTGTTACACAGGCAAAATACGATATTTTCCCTAATTTGTGAGTTATGCGTTGGAATTCGAGATAATTACCTGTGGCTCCCCAACCCACACGAATGGAAGAGATAGTAAGCCAGTTGCATGATCTTGAGAACTCCTGTGGTACCAATCATTGAGAATGATGCTCCGATCAAAATCATAGGAGAAAGGCTCAACCACACCGTCTGCCACTGCAACTTGGATCGAACCGTATAACCCAGCTTCTCTTTGCATACCATAATGAGCATGATATAAGTATGTTCCTGGCTGCAATTTTCAGGAGTTTCTCAGTATCAAAATTATGGCTTCAAAAAATGAATTTGAGCAGCACACAGAGAAGGGGACGACTCAAAAGAAGCTAAAGTTATAGGTCATGAGTTTCATCATTGTAAAAATTGCCATTTATATTAAATCAATTTCATCTATTATTGGGTTCCGAATAATAATAATAATGAATATAATCAATTAATTCAGTATCACTCACACACGCACACAAAGAAAAAGGTGTCGCCGGGAGAACTTACCCTATCTACGACGAACTTATAGACAAATGTGTCACCAGGAAGAATTGGACATTGCGTCACTCCTTCAGTTCCATCGCTCCATGGAGTTCCGATCTGTCATTAATTGTTCAAAAACAAGGATACGGAAAAGAAAAATTCATGTTTGTATATTTCACAAGGAAATTATCAGAAGAATAAAGATGGTAAGTGAACTTATGTATTCATTGCACATAATAAAATTTTGAATTGGATTGCTTGCTTTTCTCTTCCTCCCAACTGTTCTCTCTCTCTTTCATGTGTGTGAGTTTTAGATTCTGCCTATGGAAAAGTGAAGTGTACACAGTGCGTCCGAGCGATTCGTTCCAGTTGAACTGGTAAGATTTGCAGGTGAGCAGATCTGTCACCAGGCTGGCAAATAAAAATTGGAAAGGATGTGACGAGGAAGAGAAGGATGGAGCGGGAATCTCTATGAGCTTCAATTGTAATAATGGCCCTAAGATTAAAAGTCACCAAATGTTGTGGCAATAAATTTTGCTCGACAATTTTTTTTCTGTTGCTCATTTGAACCACTGGTATAAAGCACCAAACAGTCCTTTTTATTCAAGGCACCAATCATCATCTTTCGCTATGTGCGTGTGTGATATTCAAAAGATGACACGAAGATTGGTTCATTACTTTCCTTCTCTTTTTACTTGAATTTCAAATACTACAGGTGTGTTTGAACTGATTCTTACAGTTGACAAACCTTAGCAATCGGATTTGTTTTAGTGAAAAAGATTTTTTTCCCTTTCTTTTGTAAAATTTTAGTACAGTAAAGACTCCTAAATTCTTAGCTTTAACCAGTGTTGCTCCTGAACAAATAAAATTGAAAGTCTGCTGTAGCAGTAGCATTGAGGAGTACCAAAAATCAGAAAATGAGTATTCTGTTTAAGATCAAGAGAAAAATTACCGACCTGCCGGATTCCATGCCAGTGCACGGCGACATTCTCTGTGAGCAAGCTGTTTTTGAGCTCAACGATGATAGTATCTCCTTGCTGGGCTCTTATAGTCGGCCCCGGCGAGCGACCATTAATGGTGATCACCAGCTTCTCAAAGCAATCCGGTGACTTGTATTCATACTTTACATCCCATCTGTAAACTCTGACTCTCCCTTCAGAGCCTTGGATGGCCAACAGAACCACCAACAATCCGAGAATCAAGCTCCCGCCAATCTGAGAAGGGAGAAGGCCCATCTTCCTTCAGATCCAATCAACCAAACAACAGCAAATTTGGTTTCCTCAGTACACTGCAATCTGAAAAATCACCAGATTTGATTGAGGAGTTCATTGGGTGTTGGTGTCATTTATAATGAGTTATATGCTTGCCTCGTTCAGCTTCCATATAGTTGTCTGAAAGGGAGGAATTCCAGGAAAGTCTGAGATTTGACGGGGATGTTTCTTTTTCTTCGATAATTTATTGTTTTTTATATTTTCAGATAACGCAGTACGACCATTCAACTGCTTTCTGACATTCATTAGAAAATAAAGTCAAAGAACGGTTGCCGAATCCTGTTCGAAAGAAGATCATAGCAGCCAAAGAGAACTGAAGTCATATTGAACTTGGGCGTCTTTTTTCTGCTCCTTTGTTTTTCAAATCAAGCCCTTCTTATTTTTAACTATTCTCAGATCCAATCTTCAGTTCTGGATAATTTCAAAAACATGCTTTTACTAAGCAGATGCTCTTTTCATCCTCTAGAATCTTTCTTTTTGTCAATCATCCTCATGAAACTTTAAAAATAAAGTAGTTTGAAACACCAACCCTGTACTCCGTTAAAAAGGAAAAAGAAACACAAAAAGTGAGATTTTAATTTCTAATCCTGGTTCAGTAGACTGATTACACCAATTTGTTATATATATATATATATATATATATATATATATATATATATATATATATATATATATATATATATATATATATATATATATATTAATAAAACTGATTTCTGTTGAATGAAGATATTGAGGTGGGTAGGCACAAGGTAGATGAAAAATATATTTATGATCTTTTGGATATTTTGAGAGACGGGTAAACGGAGCACCATTAATCACAAGGTAAACTTGGCAATTTCTTTGTAAGAAATTTATTTCCTTCGCACAGGAAAGTGAAAACAGGATTGATGAGGAAAAATACAAGCAGTAGAATGTTAGAATTAACAAAAGAAATCTGTTTTCTTTAAATAGAAGACAAATAGGGGTGTCTAGATTGATTTCCTCAAAGGAGAAAGGAGTTTCTATTTGTAAAGAGCCGACACAAGGGCGTGTTGTAAACCTGGAAAAGCCCGTTCTTCTACACAGGAACGACGCAGTTTCAATTACGGAAAATTACATGTTGGTGCCTACTTTTATAGATATTCCTAGAAAAGCACAAACAACTTCCTCAGTCATTTTTTGATTAGCAGACTTTAAACTTTTAGTTGTTTCTTAAAAGAATTTCGCCTACAAATCAATCAAAACAAAAAAACTATATAAAATTTGAAATAAAAATAAAAATGCAACTGACAGTTTGAAACCATCGGCTCGGACTCGATAGGGGAATGAAATGGAATACCAGAAGATGAAGTCACCGTATATTTGAATAATAAGGTTTTACTGGCATGAGTTTGATTTTTCATAAATAACAGGTGCAGTATTCAAAAAGTGAGACCCAAGTACGCGGAATCAGTAGGTGGATCAGCATTCGCTCTAGAGCTTGAATTAGGTTGACAATTGAATAGAACAAGTCCAAGTAACAATGGAAAATATATTAAGATAAATTAAAATGTATACTTACATTGAATTAAAATGTGTATGTTCTTCCTCTCAAGAACTCATATTGCACATATTTCCATCAAATCCCTTGCATATATATACACCCTTCTATTCATGTTTTATATATAGATTTTCTTCATCAAGATGGTTTACTTTTTTTATTAACTTAATTTTAATGATAGAATTAATATATTCAAAGTGAGAAAATTAACATGTGGAACCTTGGTTGAAGGAGTAGGTGCAATTCAAGGATTTGAATACATGCAAATTGTGGTATGTATACGTATAGGTTTCTATTCGGGTGTAGAATAGAAAATTTTGTTATACTAACCACATGTTTCTTCAGAGGGGTGTTCATAGAATTGTCAGAACCGAACCAAGCCGGTGTCTTGGTTTGGTTCTATATGTCTAGCAGTTTGGCTTGATCCGTTTCTAGCAAGAATGGTGGCTCGGTTCATGGCTCCAGTGTTGGAACCGAACCATTACACACATATATAAATATATATACATATAGATATAAATCTTTATAAGTTTATATATATGAGTTTTCTAACCTTATATACATATAAAATGTCAAAATATAAAGTTTATATACTTATATGAATATATAAATCTTGACAAATTTATAAATTTATATATATATATATATGAGTTTTATAACCTCATAGACATAAAATGTTTTCTATGAACAGAAGATCCAAATAATGTGATGTTATAATACATTTAGCAAAATCCATAAAATAAGTACCGCTGTGGTCCAGAACCAACCAAAGCAGAATCGGCAGTTCGGTTTGGTTTGGTTTGGTTCTGGCTAATAACACGGTTTGATTCAGTTCTCGAAAAGTTAAAAGTTGAGATTTGAGACTCGCGATTTGGTTCGAGGTTGAGGTTAGAACCAATCCATGAACACTCCTTTTCTTCATTTCTTTTTAACTCTGGCCAATTTTCCCTCTTTTTGACAGAAAAGTAAATCATGTGAATCATATGCAAAAGTACGTCAGCGAAAGCCATTTCCATCGATCCCTACAGGAGAAGGCGGCTCTAAGTTTCAGCTAATGGTGGTTCTCCACCATTATTCTCATTCTTTTCCATAAAGCCCCTCCTTTTCTTTTAGAAGACTGGTTCAAGTCTCAACCGATAAAAACGAGTCGGTGAAATAGATTCTGCTTTTCTCACAAGGACTTGTTGAAAATGTGAAACCATTTAAGAAAGCTACTCGGTGAAATGGATGATTGCATGTTTGAGGTCTTTTACAGCATGTTTCCGTCGTGGAACTTTGTGTTGGGGACGAGGCGCTGGCAGGACGGAACCGCATGTCCCAGCAAGTCCTTCCTACTCATGATTTTGAGCCAATAAAGCCTTCTCAATTCTTTCTGGTTCAGTTCATGTTGAGGAAACGCATGTGATCACACACACACACACACACATATATATATATACAATGAAATACAAACATCTCAGAGTATATTCAATACTCCATTCTTGATTGTCCATCAAAAGTGATCGGAGTGTTAGAGTTCAAGAGTTTATACTTTCGGGAAGACCCTATCATTCCTTATATATAATAGAGAGAGAGAGAGAGAGAGAGAGAGAGAGAGAGAGAGAGAGAGAGAGAGAGAGAGAGAGAGAGAGAGAGAGAGAGAGAGAGAGAGAGTTGACGCTGGAAGAAGAGTGGCAGTTCCATATCAACAAAGGAAGCGAATCATAGAATAGCAAGGTCAATAGAGTTTTTGCACATTTTCTTTAATCTACGAATAGGATTAAACCTTATTCTTTGGTATTTCCATGAGATCTTCCTTTCTTATTCTTAAGCAAGCCCCAATGTAAGCTTAGTTGCTCTACTATTTATGTCTCTTTTTTATTTTCATTTGTTTCAAATTATTTTTTGCTATTGATTATTTTTCAATCAAGACGTATGGATCTATGATGTGTGTGCCTATATAGAGATTGATCCTCCTGCAAATTCTGTAAATACCCTATTTCAAAAATAAAATCCATGAGATAATCAGGACTTTTGGGGAGATTGGATGCAGTTACTAATTCATGATTTGACATTTCCATAATGAAAACTCCATTCTCGATATGGAGACATGTATATATATCGAGAAGAAGTAGTGGCTCTATAATAATTAATTTACATGATTTTATTAAAATATTTTTACCGTTCAATCTTTAAGATCAATAGTGGAGATTTGAATTACACTATATTTAATGTATATAATATATTAAATATAAAAGTACAATGATATTTTTATTTGGATCTCTATTTTTTATCTTAAAGATCAAACGATAAAAACACTTAAGTAAGATTATGTATTTTTCACTTTTCTTATATATATATATATTTTGGAGTGAAGTCAACTAAGGTATTTTCTTCGATTGAGTACGTAGGTTGGGCGGTGTTGACAAATCGGGCAGTTCATTTATGACCTCTTTATCAATTTGCATGGGTTTCAGCAGTTGCCGTCCCTTCCATACTCTGAAAAAGTTCAAATTATTACAAGACCAACTTAAATAAAAAAAAGGTTGTCCCGCAAGTTGGTAGCCTTCTGGGTGCAGAAAATCGTGATCTGATTATGGCTTTTCTGATAAAGTTGCCGGCTTACCCGTTCATTATGTGATATTTATTTTTAAGACAAAATTGTCACCTGGGTTTGTGTTAATGAATAGGTGGGATGCATTTTTATATGCTCGTTCAGCAAAGGATAACAGGCCTCTCTCTCTCTCTCTCACACACACACTCACACTCACACACACAACAGAATTGGGATTGAGCTGTTTCTATTATTTAGACGATTGTGAAAGTTTAGTGTATTTAAGGTGACTAGAATGTAACTGTTTGACACTAAGCCATACACACACACACACACACACACACACACATATATATATATATATATGAAAGTAAATGGACATGATTAAACATTCTTAAAAGATCTCAATCGTTAAATCGGTGAGATTAACGTTTGAAATTTAAATTTTAAAAGACAAATTATCCTGATACTTTTTTTAGGTACATTAAATGCACTTGAGCTATTTCACTTTTTTGCTTTAAAAATCTCAACAATTGATTTTAAAGATAGAAAGGTTGAGATCTTTAAGTGGGATCATGATATATATATATATATATATATATATATATATATATATATATATATATATATATATATATATATATATATATATATATATATATATATATATATATATATATATATATATATATATATGTATGTATGTGTGTGTGTGTGTGGGTCCTGCTAAAGAGCTTGTGAAATGCATTTTAGGACTGAAGATCCATCAACTGCACTGCTAGTGTCTCCTGTTAAGATATGGAGCAAGCTCATGGAGTCCACTTCCATCATAATTTTCCAAAACCCGAGCTTTCTGCAGAGCTCAAGCGGCTTCCGCATGAAAGGATGTGCTCCACGCGGTATTCCTGGAGAATTCCGTGATCCACCTTCCTAAGCAGTCCCGGAACACACCCTTGAGAAGGAGGAACAAGATGCACCATGATGAGAATACTCGTTGGAAAACAGTGATCCCATGGATCATTGAGCACTTTCCTCTACAATACTAACAACATGCTGGGGCTTTGAAGCTTAATTACTTACATCAATCGCTTGGCTTGCTTCGGTTTCCAAATTATAGACATTTAAACTTTTAGTTGTTTCTTAAAAGAATTTCGCCCCTAAAACCATTTCTTACGCTAGACATGGTTGGTTTTGGAACTGCTGGTTCTAGGACAGTTCTTTTCTGAGACTTAAATCACTCCAAAAAAAAAACTACATAAATTTTGAAAATAAATAAAAAATGCAACTGACAGTTTGAAACCACCGGCTCCGACTCGATAGGGGAATGAAATGGAATACCAGAAGATGAAGTCACCGTATATTTGAATAATAAGGTTTTACTGGTATGCGTTTGATTTTTCATAAATAACAGGTGCAGTACTCAAAAGGTGAGGGCCAAGCACGTGGAATCAGTAGGTGGATCAGCATTCGCTCTAGAGCTTGAATTAGGTTGACAATTGAATAGAACAAGTTCAAGTAACAACGGAAAATATATTAAGATAAATTAAAATGTATACTTACATTGAATTAAAATGTGTATGCTCTTCCTCTCAAGAACTCATATTGCACATATTTCCATCAAATCCCTTGCATATATACACCCTTCTCTTCATGTTTTATATATAGATTTTCTTCATCGAGATGGTTTACTTTTTCTATTAACTTAATTTTAATGATAGAATTAATATATTCAAAGTGAGAAAATTAACATGTGGAACCTTGATTGAAGGTGTAGGTGCACTTCAAGGATTTAAATACATGCAAATTGTGGTATGTATACGTATAGGTCTCTATTCGGGTGTAGAATAGAAAATTTTGTTATACTAACCACATGTTTCTTCAGAGGGGTGTTCATAGAATTGTCAGAACCGAACCAAGCCGGTGGTTTGGTTTGGTTCTATATGTCTAGCAGTTTGGCTTGATCCGTTTCTAGCAAGAATGGCGGCTCGGTTCATGGTTCCAGTATTGGAACCGAACCATTACACACATATATAAATATATATACATATAAATATAAATCTTTATAAGAGTATATATATGAGTTTTCTAACCTTATATACATATAAAATGTCAATATATAAAGTTTATATACTTACATGAATATATAAATCTTGACAAATTTATAAGTTTATATATATATGAGTTTTATAACCTCATAGACATAAAATGTTTTATATGAACAGAAGATTCAAATAATGTGATGTTATAATACATTTAGCAAAACCCATAAAATAAGTACCGTTGTGGTCCAGAACCTACAAAAACAGAATCGGCAGTTCGGTTTGGTTCTGGCTAATAACACGGTTTGATTCAGTTCTCTAAAAGTTAAAAGTTGAGATTTGAGAACCAATCCATGAACACTCCTTTTCTTCATTTCTTTTTAACTCTGGCCAATTTTCCCTCTTTTTTGACAGAAAAGTAAATCATGTGAATCATATGCAAAAGTACGTCAGCGAAAGACATTTTCATCGATCCCAACAGGAGAAGGCGGCTCTAAGTTTCAGCTAATGGTGGTTCTCCACCACTATTCTCATTCTTTTCCATAAAGCCCCTCCTTTTCTTTTAGAAGACTGGTTCAAGTCTCAACCGATAAAAACGAGTCGGTGAAATAGATTCTGCTTTTCTCACAAGGACTTGAAAGTGTGAAACCATTTAAGAAAGCTACTCGGTGAAATGTATGATTGCATGTTTGAGGTCTTTTACAGCATGTTTCCGTCGTGGAACTTTGTGTTGGGGACGAGGCACTGGCAGGACGGAACCGCATGTCCCAGCAAGTCCTACTCATGATTTTGAGCCAATAAAGCCTTCTCAATTCTTTCTGGTTCAGTTCATGTTGAGGAAACGTATGTGATCATATATATATATATATATATATATATATATATATATATATATATATATATATATATATATATATATATATATATACATGAATATGAAATACAACTAAAGACATCATCTCAGAGTATATTCAATATGCCATTATTGATTGTCCATCAAAAGTGATGGGAGAGTTAGAGTTCAAGAGTATATACTTTCGGGAAGACCCTATCAATCCTTATATATATAATAGAGAGAGAGAAAGTTGATGCTGGAAGAAGGTTGGCAGTGCCATACGAACAAAGGAAGCGAATCATAGAATAGCAAGGTCAATAGAGTTTTTGCACATTTCCTTTGATCTACAAATAGGATTAAACCTTATTCTATGGTATTTCCATGAGATTTTCCTTTGTTATTCTTAAGCAAGCCCCAGTGTAAGCTTAGTTGCTCTACTATTTATGTCTCTTTTTTATTTTCATTCGTTTCAAATTATTTTTTGCTATTGATTATTTTTCAATCAATATATAATGAGGTTATTAGAAACAAATTAGGAGTGGCACCAATAGAGGATAAAATGAGAGAACATCGTTTAAGATGGTTTGGACATATAGAAAGAAGATCAAAAGAAGAACCTGTAAGAAGGTTAGAAAAACTAAATTTGGAAAGTATTAAAAGAGGTAGAGGACGACCACAAAAGTGTTGGAAAGAAACAATAAAGAATGATCTAGCTTATTGGGAGTTAACAACCAACATGGCACATGATAGGGATTTGTGGAAACAAAGAATCCATGTAGCCGACCCCGTCTAGTATGGGAAAAGGCTTAGTTGTAGTAGTAGTAGATTATTTTTCAATCAAGATGTATGGATCTATGATGTGTGTGCCTATATAGAGATTGATCCTCTTGCAAATTCTGTAAATATCCTATTTCAAAAATAAAATCCATGAGGCAATTGGGACTTTTTGGAAGATTGAATGCATTTACTAATTCATAATTTGATACTTCCACAATGAAAACTCCTTTGTGGATATGCAAACATGTATATATATATATATATATATATATATATATATATATATATATATCGAAGGAGTAGTAACTCTATAATAGTTAATTTACATTATGTTATTAAAATATTTTTACCGTTCAATCTTTGAGATCAATAGTGGAGATTTGAATTACATTGTATTTAATACATATGATATATTAAATATAAAAATATAATGATATTTTTATTTAGATCTCTATTTTTTATCTTAAAGATCAAACAATGGAAACACTTAAGTAAGATTATGTAAAAAGATATTATGTATTTTCCACTTTTCTTATATATATATTTATATGTATTGGAGTGAAGTCAACTAAGGTATTTTCTTTGATTGAGTACGTAGGTTGGGCGGTGTTGACAAATCGGGCAGTTCATTTATGACCTCTTTATCAATTTGCATGGGTTTCAGCAGTTGCCGTCCCTTCCATACTCTGAAAACTTCAAACTTATTACGCAGACCAACTTAAATAAAAAAAGGTTGTCCCACAAGTTGGTAGCCTTCTGGGTGCAGATAATCGTGATCTGATTATGGCTTTTCTGATAAAGTTGCCGGCTTACCCGTTCATTATGCGATATTTATTTTTAAGATAAAGTTGCCGCCTGGGTTTGCGTTAATGAATAGGTGGGATGCATTTTTATATGCTCGTTCAGCAAAGGATACCAGGCCTCTCTCTCTCTCTCTCACACACACACAACAGAATTGGGGTTGAGCTGCTTCTATTATTTAGACGATTGTGAAAATGTAGTGCATTTAAGGTGACTAGAATGAAACTGTTTGACACTAAGCCATAATATATACATATACATACACACATATATATATATATATATATATATATATATATATATATATATATATATATATATATATATATATGAAAATAAATGCACATGCTTATGAAACTGTTTGACACTAAGCCATAATATATATATATATACACACACACATATATATATATATACATACATATATATATATATATATATATATATATATATATATATATATATATATATATATACATACACACACACACACACACACACATATATATATATATATATATATATATATATGAAAATAAATGCACATGCTTAAACATTCTTAGAAGATCTCAACCGTTAAATCAGTAAGATTAACGTTTGAAATTTAAATTTTAAAAGACAAATTATCTTGAAACTTTTTTTAGGTACACTAAATGCACTTGAACTATTTCACTTTTTTGCTTTAAAAATCTCAACAATTGATTTTAAAGATTGAACAGTTGAGATCTTTAAGGTGGGATCATGATATATATATATATATATATATATATATATATATATATATATATATATATCTTTGTGTGTGTGGCCTGCTAAAGAGCTTGTGAAATGCATTTTATGACTGAAGATCCATCAACTGCACTGCTAGTGTCGCGTGTCCCATGTTAGGAAATGAAGCAAGCTCATGGAGTCCAGTTCCATTATAATTTTCCAGAACCCGAACTTTCTGCAGAGCTCAAGAGACTTCCGCATGAAAGGATGTGCTCCACGCGGTATTCCTGGAGAAGTCCGTGATCCACCTTCCTAAGCAGTCCCGGAACACACCCTTGAGAAGGAGGAACAAGATGCACCATGATGAGAATACTCGTAGGAAAACAGTGATCCCATGGATCATTGAGCACTTTCCTCTACAATACTAACAACCTGCTGGGGCTTTGAAGCTTAATTACGTACATCAATCGCTTGGCTTGCTTCGGTTTCCAAATTATAGCCGTTCAGGCTGGTTTTTGGAGGCAACAAGAAACAGGATTTCTGTTACTGCAAGGCCCCTTCTGGTAGAGGTCAAAGATGAGAACCACCAAAATCAATCAGCGGCACAGATTAATAAGGTAGCTCAACCAATCCTCATATCAGTGTACAAAAATGTGGCTTTAAAATCTAAAGAGTTTGGACAAACAGAAAAATAGCAACAAATTTATTCACTAAATGGATGGTAGAAATTTCAGATCACATCTGAATCGCAACTCGACGGCTTGAGACCATCCAATGAACAATGCATAGGAAATGATCATCTGTTTCCTCATACATCCTGCTTAAATTTTGTTCATTAATTTCTGATGATAAAGCAACAAATTCATCAGATTTTCATGCAAAGTCAATCAGATCACTTGGTACAAGAGTTATCATCTGCAGCTCCCAAACATTTCTCTTGAACGACAAGCAATGCAATGAACTAAAGCTTCGTAGTGCACAGAAACCCTTCATAGACGTAAGCTTGTAACTAAAGTAGCTAAGCAATGAATCTTAATACACAACTCACAATGGAGGACATGTTTAGGAAGACACAACAAACATATGCTTGCTTTTTTCAATGGAAGGCGACAATTCCAGCCGTGGCTCCTCATATTGTCATAATTGGTAAAATGGAAGGATTTATCCACTGAAACTGCAACCAATCTAGTATCGAAGCCAGTAGGTTTGATGCCTGAACCAGTTGCAGTCAGGAAGGCCCTGTATTGGTCCCACGGCAGATATGGCAACATCATGCACATCATGAGCCCAAATTCAACAATTTTAAGGCCCCACTACCAGGCACTAAAACCACATTAATCTCCTGAACAGGTATTGGACAAACCTTCAAATTGATTAGTACATAGCAGAAGAAAAAAGAGGCCGAATGTCTTGCTACATACCTTATCAAATATAAAGCAGTTTGCAATTAGCTTGACAGTGCTAGAATCTACTGCGTCTAATAATAGCAAACAACTCGGCTAGACTGCTATGGGTATCATGTGGCCGTAAGTGAGAAGCTGCAGGCATACTGATAATTGGAATCATAGGTTCAATTTTACCAAGAACATAAAGAATGATGAACAAGAATGAAATAGATAATCTTTCTTGGAGGCTAATGTCTTCAGCAATGGCAGCAGTTCCATTAATATTAAGTTGGAGAGAAGATTTTAGCTGTAAAACATAAAAAGATACCATAAGCTAGTTGAAGCAAGGCGATCTAAAAATTATCAGATGTGAAAAACAAGGCAGCTTAAAAAGTAACACAAAAATAATGCAAATCCAAGGGAAGGTTAAGCAAAATAATAAATGGAACTCGAATAACGTACAGGCGAAATCGACATGCTGGAGATCACAATATAATAAATAAAGTCAGGTGGTTCACAACACAATTAAAGGGTATTGAGTGTAATCATTGACTGCATCACCATTAGTGCAAATGAATCTGGATGTCTATGATGCTCCAGTAAATGCAACCGCAAATTGTGCAAGTGGAGCAGTCATCATGGATGGTTCTAACCTCAACCAAATGAACAAATCAGAACCTTTTGTCCATGGGATTACCTCCAATAGAACATGTGAATGTTAAAAACGAAAACAAGATCCAGTAAAACAGCTGGTTCCTCTCCATGAACTCAGCAGCTGTAATACGATAGGCTTACAGCTTTGTGAATGTTTTTTTTTTACTTGTTCGACTACATCCTCATGTTTGACAGCACTAACAGCTGAGAAAACCTGGAGAAAGAGACCAACTCATGAGGTCCACAGAAGTCTTAACAAATTACCAAATCAACCCAACTTCACTAAAATCACAGCAAGAA
Organism: Brasenia schreberi; assembly: GCA_036023115.1. Lineage (NCBI taxonomy): Eukaryota > Viridiplantae > Streptophyta > Magnoliopsida > Nymphaeales > Cabombaceae > Brasenia > Brasenia schreberi. The sequence continues at coordinate 9,254,096 of JAYKKT010000090.1, read as the reverse complement.
CATAAACAACTGGCCCTGACCGATTCACAAGATAAAGAAAATTCTCCTTCGAAAACGCAAACAAAATAAAAGATCAAGCACATTACTATCATGCAAAGTTAACTACAAACAGCTGTCATGAATATTTCATCAGTGCAGTCAATAAAGAAGTAAATCATTCAGTGGGCCGTATAATGGATGGAGATACAGTTCTTCACGTGAGCCTTTGAGATGTCCTTAATATTTTGAGCAGGCCCCCCAACATTGTCCTCTCCAAGGGAGTATACTGGAAAGCTGTTGCATGCGAATGATAAAAAATGACTTCCTCCCTTCCACCTGAAAAACATGATATTCTTGTCAGATATCTTACACAAACAAGTGAAACTTTTGAGGGAATGTCATCAGGTGGAAACAAGTTAAGCTTATGACTATTCATAACAAAGCCAAAAGCTGCCCACTCAAGAGATATAATTCGTCTAACATAATTCACCATTTATCATGAAATAACATGTTTATACTTGTCAAGAATGCAAGAGCGAATAGTACATATATTTGCATGGCAAGAGACAAACAAGCCAATTTCCACTGTTATTTCATGACAGGGAAATTCAGAGGCAAGAGAAAAAGCGGTGTCTACAGCACCGCAAATCTGCTTCTAGGGTTGGGGGGAGCCGCTGGCTGGGAGCTGCCCAAGAACCCCCATAACAGTGAGCTCAAAGATTTGGGCAAGGGTAAGAAAGTTTGCTTGGACCTTGGAGTTCATCTTCCTTGCAATAATTTGCTTAATATTCCTGGTCAAGGGATTCCAATCAGAGAAGTGGTTCTCCATCACTTATCATGTTCAATGTACCAGTAAAATGATGCCAACTTTTGAATAATCAAAATCCAATGTGCTTTTATGGGCTCAGTATGCAAAAGTACGTCAGTGAAAGCCATTTTCATCAGTCCGTGAAGCTTTTATGGGCTTAGATGTCACCATGAAGTTATAAGTTTCTAATGAATGGAAATATCTTCCTCTCTTTTATGGTACATAGCGAAACTTCCTCTTGTATTTGAATTACGTTCGATAACGGTTATCTCTGGTTGCATAAAAGCATTTGGGTTCTTGGAAACATTGAGCTTCTCCTGGTTGTGTTTCAGATGAAGTAAGCCTGAATCTTGTTGGTGATTGGTGGGGAGGGGCTCTTGGATAAGTCTTCTTACGGAGAGATTATCTTTTATGGGAGAAATTGGCGAATCTGTCTGAAAATATTGACAAACCTGGAGACTGTATAAAATCGGACTTTTCTGGAGTGGATCGGCAAATCTGAATTTATCGTTCGGAATTGATATTTTCAGAAGCCCGCATGGAGTCAGCATTTTCTTCATAGTGAAATGGCAATGAGCGTTTGATTCAGAGTATTGGGAATGTAAACCAGAATCTTCACTGGAAAGCACGTGAATATGCCTGTAATAACGGGTCAGTGCGCAACTTTGTTCAAGGCGTGGTAGAGGCCTATGCTTCTTTTTGTCGCCATCACATTCTAATTCTTCCTATGTAAATGACCTCGAAGATCACCTTTTTAGAATACAAAAGATCTTAACGATCACATTTAAGACAATCACCTTTAAGATATAATAAAGAATCTTGGACTCACCTTGCACAATATGACTAGCACTACAAGTCCCTTGTGTGCTTAAGAAAATACAGTAACTTAATTTTACACTTCGGTCCCACAGAACCTACCTCATTCAACCCGGCACCACGAGTCCGAGACATGAGATTCTGAAATTGTTCGAATATAAAGGGTAGGTCTAAAATTCAATTATCAATAAACTCTAATAATATTAACAACTCAATATCAATATATATAAATAATTAAAACCAATCCTAAATATTACATTATTTATATGTATAAAGAATTAAAACCAATTCTAAATTTTAGATTATTTACAAACTAATACAACCTTTTCTAAACTTGTGACTTTCTCACTCTCACTAAGTTGATATGAGAAATTTCAACAAGGTTTCAACCTATAAAATATTAATAATAAATGGGTGAATAATAAGAAAACGTGTCCAATAAGAAGGTATACCTCGATAGGTTTACGTAATAAAAGCATGCATATTTAAAATAACAATGTATATCATAATTATCAAAATAGAAGAAATATAAACACAATTCTATAATCTAGTCAATCAAATCCATGCATCCACACACATCTTATATAGTTTCAATAATTACATCACATAAATACAGTACTAAAACGATGGCTGCAATAGTCGTTGGGACCTTGTCAACGGCCCTTGGGAACACGATACTGATTAGAGTACCTGGAAGATCACCCTCACTCCTTGGTTAAACTTCCAAAGATTCAACATCTCAATCGAATCTCTAGATATCCCACACAATAAGTAAATACAGTATGGCCATTTTTTTCACGCAATTAAATTTTCAATCCTCTTTTGTTTAAAATTATATTTCATAATTGACACAATATTTATAAATGTCTCATATGTAGCAATCTCATACACAATGTCAAAATAGTAATAAGCCTTTTGATAATAAATACATATTCATTAACATCATCATCAACCAACAAATCCACACAATCTACAACATACACAAACATGCACATTTTCAAATAGTTTTCTTTAAGTATGATAAAAAAAACTCAACATTTATCAAAGCAATAACAAATCATATAAAACATACACATGATCTCAAAACAACTCCTGCATGACCCTATTGAGAGAGCATATCCTCTACCTCAATTGGAACACAAATCCATACAATAATGCCACAATTCATATGTGATATCACCAATCCATATCATTTAATATCTATATAAGCATAAACTCAATATTGATATACATCCAATTCAACAACATGGCTAGCCGTTCAAACTGCACATGAATCGGAGTCTGAATAGCTTTGAAATCCTCAAAATATTCTAACCAAATCCTATTAAAAGCCCCATATCCAGTCTTTTCTACTAAATTCACTTTAATATGATCATTAAATAACAATATGATTATGACTAACTTAAAGTACTCTTGGCTATGATTATGATGTTGTTGGGATCCCAGCAACGGCTTCACCGGACTTCTGCCATGCAGTGGATGACCTTTGTGTTGAAGGCGAAGAATAGTAGAAGGTATGTGAGTGTTCCCAGTTTCCCACAACCAGTTTTTCCAGAGAGGTTTTGTTCTTTTTTCTTTAGATTTTCACTTGTATGTTGTTTCTGTGCATTCCTCTGTATTTATAGAGCAGCACATAACTCTTCTTTTCGGATATCTAGGCTAGACTTTCCATTCTGGAGCCCTTATTTGACTATTACAGAATAAATCCATAATAGTTTGGTTGTCACAGATTTGTTTCATAACAATCTTCACGAGAAATAGATGACCGATCTAGCTATTTTCGTAGGTGAAACTGTCAAGAATGATGAGTTTCTCGGATTAACATCTCTCACTTGACCATTCGAGCCAAATAGTCTGATATACTGGTTTTCCTTTCACTTTTGTGGGGTTTTCCTTGCCATGTCATTTTATGATTGTTGTTGCAATCGTTACCCGTTGTGTTGTTTCTTACCTACACAACAATCAAACATATCTCAAACCTATCTCAAACCTATGTTTGTAATATGTTTTGAGAAAAGATCCTTTGTTATGCCTTTAATCAAGGGGTCTACCAATATATCTTGAGTTGGCATGTATGAGATAGATATTTCCTTTCTCATAACTATATCATGAACATAGTGGTATTTAACCATTATATGCTTGCTTTTGGAGTTGTCAGCTCAACTCTTGATTAGAGTAATTGCTGCATTGTTGTCACAGTAAATGGCAATTGGTTTGACATTATGTTCATCTTTAAATCTTGTATGAAGAGGCTTATCCAGACGACACTTGTTGCAGCCATACAACAAGCCACATACTCAACTTCTTATATATGTAATGTTACACAACCCGATTTCTTACAAGCCCAAGAAACAACTTTACCTATAAATAAAAATATTTATCATGAGGTTGATTTGTTATCATCTTTGCTCCAACAAAGTTAGCATTTGAGTATCTTATCACTTTTAGTTTATCTATTTGAAAATATAATTTCAAGTCCTTTATTTCTTTAAGATATCTTAGAATCCTTTTCATAGCTATCCAATGTTACCATCCAAGATTGTTTTGATATCTGCTCACAAGATCAACAACAAAGCTAATATCAGGTCTTGTACATAACATAACATACAACAAGCTACCCACAACTTGTGCATAAGTGTAAACACCCAAAATCAAAATATATTCAAAACTCCCAATTTCAAAAATCAATTTAAAACCTTTTATGAACTTCCAATTTCGAAAACCCCAATCTTTTTAAAGTTTAACTCTTTTTAGGAACATTTCAAAATAAAGGTTTTAAATTGAAGTTAAAAGCCTGGGCAATTCAAGACAAATCAAATGAACAAATGAAGACCCAATCCAATTCTAGATCGAAACCAATTCCGGAAGCATAGGATGGACCAAGTAAGAGGCTTATCAACGAATCAAAGCACATCAAAATTGGATAAGAAGATCAAGATTATAGACGGATAAGATAAATTGGTTCAAAGACCGGTACAGATCACTGCAAATCATGGATAGATTCATTTCAAATCAAATGGACCAGTTGTACAAAATGAATTGGATTTGGAAGAGCTTATTATGAAAACTTACCCAAGTTCCAAAATATATTCTATAGAACACTTTATACTCTCTACCCCCTCTACGCTTAAGCTTATATACATATCTCCCTTCATTTCTCTTCAGCAATTTCAATTCATAATGTTGTGTTGTTGAATTTTAATTCGTGTGAGTTTTGCATCAAGTATGATTCTAAAAACTGAAAACTAGATTTCATCATCTCTGCATATGTTGATTGTTTGATTTTTAATTCTTGAAAATCTACTCTAATTGCTCTGAAACTTTGCACACATATTATACACACATAGACCCACTTCTAATAAAATTTTCAAGAATTTTAGGGTTGTGCAGTATCATAATTAAAATTTTGCAAAATCAAAATAATTTCTGAAAACGGTCTATTTTTCAATAATAGAGCCAAGGTTTTCATCTCATAACTCTGTCTGTAGGTCTCCAAAATTGATGAATTTTAATTTATTAGAAATCTGACATTCATAGATTTTCATCAAAATCAAATTCATTAAATTTGGAACTTTGAACGCTGAGATACATGCTCATCTTTGAGTCTCTGTATTTTTGTGACAGAACAGTTCTGGGTGTCTGAGTAGAGGCACTTCTCATATTTAATTTTGCAGAAATACAACTTCGAATCACGATCTGAAAAATGCTACAGACTCTCTACATCTCAGGCTTCGTTTTGTAAAATTTTGATGATTTTAAGAGGTCTGAAAGGCATTAAAAATAATTCAGGAAACAAGTCCTAAAAACATAACTTTCTATTTTTCAGGACTTTTTCGTTTTGAAGCTTGAAACCTAGTGCACTCACTCTTACTTGAATAAACCCTTCATCTTCACATTAATTGAAGCCTATCACTTCTAAATTTGAAGTTTCTAAGCGCTTAGGCTGACCCTTGAGTATCGGTTCAAGAAGGCCTAAATCGAAAAAAGCTCGCTTAGCCACAATCGCTACTTTTAGTCGGATTTGTTATACTTTGCTAGTTTTTGAAAACTAGCTGGCACACTCGCGGAAGAGTAGATTATAAATTATTGTTTCAAGTCTCTACATAGGCTTGGAGTGAAAATTTCACGTCTACAGAATTGGCACGCCCGGTGGGATTCGAGTCTTGAGGAATTTCAAGCTTATGTGAAAATTTCAATTCCAAACTTTTCAAAGTCGTGGTGTTAATACCTCTTTTGTGCACAAACTGATTTTGAAAAAAATGTCAAGTTTAGATGATTCCTTCGAAAGAAGCCAAGGAAATCCTCATCACATTTCTCAAAACGGTTTTCCAAATGCTCTAAAACCCGAGATGAAGAGCTTGCTTCCCTAAGGAAAATAATGAGGGAAATGGAGAAAAGAATTGATGCCCTAAGCCAAATGGCTAAGGTACATCGATCCCATGAAAATTCATCGCGGGTACAAAGAGAGAAAAAGCATACCCAAAAAATCAAATTGAGCCCAGAATTTGATCAAGAAAATGAGGCTAAAAATGTAGCAAGTGTTGAGATTGAATCATCTAACCTTGCCCATTCTCCAATTACCCCATTTTTTATCGAAAAATAAAAAAACTTGAAAATCAAAATTTTGAAATTCCAAAAATCGAGAGTGAAATCCACATTTCCAAGCACACAAGTAGAGTGGGGCATGAGATTCACTTCACTCCCAAATCTTTGCCAACATTCGCTCCGATGGATTCCAATCCCTTGAGCATCACCTCACATACTTCACATATTTCACGGGAGAATAAATGTTGCACACACATAGGCTTGGAAGATGAAATCCAAGACCTCGAAAAACAACGAGAGCTCGAAGCCATGAATGAGCTAGAGCAATCTCAGGACGCTTGCAAGGATGCTTGCTCTCACCATGAAAAGGTAGACAAGCTTGAAAAAGATATGTCCGAAACTCATTGCCTCATAAACTCCATACTCGATCCTCCCTTTCTTAGTGTAGGATCGATAAATGATTCATTGGATGCATTGAATCACACTCATGCACCCACAAACCCACTCAATGATTCCAAGAATGTGGATTTTCAAGGTACGCCGAATGTCCTACACCAACAAAAAGAATTAAAAAAAAAACAACATCAAAATAAAGTTCAAAATATGGTAGACATGGCTATTACTAAGGCATGCATCGACATCCTAAGTACACCTAACCCTACCATGCATAAATAGGTCTCCTTGAGCCTAGGTTTGTATAATAAACCCAAACCTACGGCCATGATTTTTCCCAACATCCTTAAATCCACTAAGGGACCGATCATGGTTTTCCTTGGAATCTATACCCTCACAAATTGCAAGGGATCAAGCATATTTTCCCTTTGCACCAAAATAAACACAAATCGTCCACTCCTAGGGGCACAATGGGTTGTACTTAGGACCAATCCCAAGCCGCCTAGGGTCACATATACCCTAGAGGCACCCAAGTCTTCCACCATCCATACCTCCAGCTCCTACCTAAAGTAAGTCATGTGTATATCTATGATATTGATGACACTCGATTCCAAGGCCATTCACTTTATAAAAAAATTTCAAAACTCAAGAAGCCTTCTAATATGATGTTGAACATGGGATATACACCATATCAAGGTCTAGGAGCCCAAATCAAAGGTAGGTTAGAGCCCATCCTACCTACACCTAACCCAAGTCGATATGGATTGTGCTATATCCCATCCATACCCTTTGAACCACCACCTAAGACCACTTAGGTCAAGGGTGCCCTAGAACCTCCTAAAACTGAGACCTATGACTTAGACCTCTTGTTTAGAGTCTAATTCATAGTGTTTTCTTTGTAGGTTTGATGGAAGACTCCTTCTTATCCAAAAATCTAAAAAAATTATATATTTGCAAAATCTAAAAAAAATAGAAAATCCTCAAAACCTAAAAATATTTGAAAAACCTAAAAATTTCAAAAAGAATGTGGTTTATGTTCATTCTCCTAGTCTTTGTTTGCAAAAAACCAAAAAAATTGAAAAATTTGAAAATCCCAAAAAGAAAGTCTTGTATATTCAGCCTCCTACTTTTCAATTTGAAAAAGACAAAAAACTTGAAAAATTCCAAAATATTGGCTATGTACAAAGTTCATTTTTGAGTTATTTAAAATGTGTACATATCCCTAAACCAAAATCGTGCATTCATGAACCTATTATTTTGCCTAGCACTTTCCTAGAAATTAAAGTGCTTGAGAATGATCAAAGTAAGGAGGAAGATCCCCTCATTAATGAGGAAGATCAAGCCTCCAAGCTTTCCGAATTTCATAGAATTCTTAACTTCGAAAAACCTTCAAATTCCGTAAGAGGTGATTTTGTAGAAATCAACCTAGGGAGTGAGTCTAATCCAAAGCATGTTAAGATAGGTGCATGTTTGCATGAGCATGAAAAAACATCATTCATTGCATTCTTGAAATCTTATATTGATATGTTTGCATGGACCTACGAAGACATGTCGGGTCTAGACCTAAAAATCGTGGAGCATCATCTATCCCTAGAACCTAATGCTAAACCCATAAAGCAAAAGCTTAGGAAAATCCATCCCGCAGTTCACTCCCAAGTGAAAGAGGGTTTAGAAGATCTTTTAAAAGCCGTTTCTATAAAACCCATTGCTTATTCCGAATGACTTTCAAATATAGTTGTTGTTCAAAAATCCAATAGAAAAATTCAGATTTGTATTGATTTTAGAAATTTGAACAAAACCACTCCAAAAGATAATTTTCTTCTTCCAAACATTGATTTGATAGTGGATAACACTACAAATCATGAAATGTTTTCTTTTATGGATGACTATTCGGGTTATAATCAAATAAGTTAGCACTAAAAGATCAGACAAAAACTGCTTTTACTACACCTTGGGGCACATACTGTTACATGGTTATGCCATTTGGTTTGAAAAATGCCAGTTTCACATACCAAAGAGCCATGACTACCATTTTCCATGATCAAATCCATGAGCTGTTGGAAGTGTATGTGGATGATCTTTTGGTAAAATAAAAAACTCGATGCACACACATTGAATCTTTACAAAAAGTTTTCGAAAGACTTAGGCTTTATAAAGTGAAACTAAACCCTCAAAAGTGTGTCTTTGGAGTGGAATCGAGCAAGCTCTTAGGAATTATGGTAAGCCAAAGGGGCATTGAAGTCGACCCCTCTAAATGTCAAGCCATCATAGACATGCCTCCACCCTCCAACTTGATCCAAATCCGAAGCCTCCAAGGTCGGCTCCAAGCAATTAGGAGATTTATCTCTAATTTAGCAACAAGATACGGACCTTTTAATAGGGTTTTGAGAAAAGGGGTGAAATTTGAATGGGATGATGATTGTCAAAGAGCTTTCGAAAAATTAAAAACTTATTTGGTAAATTCTCTGATTTTAAAACCTCCAAAGTAAGGAAAACATTTATTGCTTTACATTTCCATTCATACGAATGCATTGGGTGCTTTACTTGCTCAATATGAGGATGATAGCCATAAAGAATATGCTACTTACTACATTTCAAAAACTCTATTGGCATATGAAAGAAATTATCAAGCCATGGAGAAAATGTGCTTGGCCTTGGTGTGGGCTTGTCAAAAGTTTAGACATTATTTCCTAGATCATGAAATATGGATAGTGCTAAGCTTGATCCAATCAAGCACTTGTTTGAAAAACCTATCATAACGGGTAAGCTTGGTAAATGGTAGCTCCTCTTAATGGAATATGATTTAAAATTTCATCATCAAAACTCCATTAAGGAACAAGCCCTAGCCGATCATGTGGCCGAATTGACTCTTGAAGATACGTATCCCATACTTGATGAAATGCCCAATGAAGGCATATTTGCAAACGAGTTTCAAAATCATGTCTTAACAAATTGTCTTAATGAAAATCAAGCATGAAAATTGTATTTTGATGGGGCAAGGAATCAACAAGGGGCAGATATAGGAGTCATCCTTATATCCCTTGAAAAGGGAGAGATCCCTATTGCCATTCGACTAGATTTTGAGTGTTCAAATAATATGGCCGAGTATGAGGCACTCATACAAGGCCTGAAATTTTGAAAAATCTAGGGACACTGTGTATTGAAGTCGTTGGAGTCTCCTTACTTGTTGTGAACCAAGTTTTGAAAATTTGGCAAGTCAAGAATGAAAAGCTTATTCCCTACCACGAATTGACCACTAAAATAGTCGATTCTTACAAATCATAAACACTCACTGACATAAGTAGAGAGGATAACACCATAGCGGATGCCCTCTCATCCCTAGGTTCAACCCTAAGGATCGATCCCACTATGGGAACCCGATCCTTAGAAATATGACACTCACACACTCCATCCACTCATGATTTGGAGATTTGTCAAAATGACCAAAATGCAATCGAAAAACCTTGGTTTTATGACATTAAAAACTTTTTGGAAAATAGAGGATTTTCCGAATTTGTTTCTTCTAAAGACCAAGCTTTTATTCGAAAAATTTCAACCCGATATGTGATTTTGGGAGGGGTTCTTTACAAAAAGAGTTTTACCGGCATCTTGTTGAGATGTATAGACTTTGATGAGGATAGGACCATAATACATGAGTTCCACGATGGAGAATGTGGAGGCCATGTCAATGCCAATATGATGGCTATGAAACTTAGGGCCGGTTATTTTTGGTCCACCCTAAAGCAAGATTGCTATGATCATGTTAGGAAATGTCATTAATGTCAAGTACATGGACAAGTCATCCATATCCCATCGTCCACCTTGCATTCCATTGGAAGCCCATGGCCCTTCACTATGTGGGCATTTGACATCATAGGACCGATCTCCCCAATCGCATCAAATGAACATAGGTTCATATTAGCAGCCATCGAATATTTTTCTAAATGGGTTGAAGCTACCTCCTTGGCTAATGTCCAAGGGCAACGTGTAGTGGCATTCATTAAGAAAAATATCTTGGCTCGATTTGGAGTTCCAAGAGACCTAGTGTCCGATAATGGCACCCTTTTTAAGAACGAGAAGATAGAAAAGTTATGTAATACCTATGGCATAACTCAACACTTCTCATTGCCCTACTACCCTCAAGGCAACGGCCAAGCCGAAGCCACGAACAAGACTCTCATAAGCATCATTGAGAAAACCTTAAAGAAGGGTAGGACATGGCATGAGAAGCTTGATAAAGCCTTATGGGCTTATAGAACTTCCATCCGAACACCTACAAATGTCATACCATTCGAGTTGGTCTATGGTACAAATGTCATACTCTCCATTCATACAAAATTACATTCATTCCATACATCACTTGCACTCAACATGCTAGAATGACTGAGCTTGATTTATTAGATGAGAAAAGGTTCCTTGCTATGGATTATGCACATGCATACCGGCAAGGGATAGCCTGACATTATGAAAAGCATATGAAGGCTCGCCACTTCAAAGTGGGAGACCTTGTATTGAAAATCATCCACCATCGTGGCCCACATCCCCTTAAAAAGTGGTGGCCCAAGTGGGACGATCCCTACGCCGTAAGGGAAACAACTACCAACAATGCATATTGGTTGATTGATGTTGAGGATAGAAATTTAGTAGACCCTATAAATGCTCAATACTTAAAAAAATATTATGTATAGGGTCTATGTTAAATTGCTTTCGAAAAGATTTTAAATGGATCTCTTTTGAACTTCTTGAAAAAAGGATCAAGGTTGATGATATGATCCTAAATAAGGGAATTGGTGCTTTATGAAAAGTAGAGTTTTCAAAATTGTATGGTAACATTTCAAAAATCTTTGGCTTACAAAATAGGGCCTGGTTCAATATAGTAAAATATTTTCAAGTGGTAGATGCTATTATGAAATAGGACAATCTTACTTAAACTAAGTAACCAAAGGAATAAGTTTTCCCCCATTTTACTTTTTTCTCCGAAAAAAAGAAAATTGGCAAAAATCAAAAGAAGAGAATACAAAAATTCCTCCAAAAGAGGTCTTCCTTCAAATAAAAAGAGGAAATACAAAAATTCCTCCGAAAGAGGTCTTCTCTTTGAATGAAAAGAAAAAGAAAAAAAAAGAGGGAATATGAAAAGAAAAAAATCCTCCAAAAAGAAAGGAGGCCCTCCATGTTGATAGAAAAGAAAAAAATGCCAAAAGCTCAAAAGAACAATTTTTCTCTTTGCTTTAAACCACGGGACGCTTCAAAAGGGACCGTGATAACTCTTTCCCATATCCCCACAACTTATCCCAATGGAAAAAGATTTACCCATGAAAGTCTTAAAGTAGGAATAGAATTTACCTATTTGAATTTCATTTTGTTTGAGAATTAGACTTTGTTGTGTGGGAAATTGAATTTTAAAATGTTTTCTAAAATTTCCTACAAATGAATTGGTTCAAAGACCGGTACGGATCACTGCGAATCATGGATAGATTCATTTCAAATCAAATGGACCAGTTGTACAAAATGAATTGGATTTTGAAGAGCTTATTATGAAAACTTATCCAAGTCATGTCCAATATATCAAGGCCGGCCGAATGAAGACAAATGATGCAAGAAGGAAGGCTAGCCTAGCCGGACACTTGGACCTCACCCATCTAGGCCTAGACGTGCCCAAATAGACTAAAAAACCAGCCTACATGGGTCTGGTCCATAGTACCACAAGGGGGACTACTCAAAGTGGATCATGAGCTGGACATAGAAGCCAAACCCACCCCAAATGAATTCCCTAGAAGCCAACCCCTTGGCCTATAAATAGGGCCAAGGGGGGGCTTGTTCTTCATCTTTGATCTCTTGGAGGCTTTGCAATATTAGGGATTGGTGAAAGAGATAGAGGGGTTGCTCTAGGGGGAAGGGCTACACCAACCTTGGGTCATGGGTTGCAAGAGAGGGAGATTGGGGGTAGTTCTAGGCTAAGGGTTGCACGTTGAGTGTGAGTGAGACCTTGAAGCAAAGAAGCAAAGGGGGAGGGCCGAATTCCATTGTGGGAGTTCAAATTCTTGGGAAAAGCTGTAAGTATTCCTAAACTTTTATTCTCATACTTTTCCTCCCTCAATTCAATTAAAAAGGGGTTATATTAATAGAGCCTCGTCTCCCCCCATGTTGTAATAATGAGTAGATTTGCTAATTTTCATTCTCACGTATGCACTCTATGTGTTTGTTTATGTGATTGTTTCAAAATATATTCTATAGAACACTCTATACTCTGTACCCCCTCTATGCTTAAGCTTATATACATATCTCCCTTTATTTCCCTTCAACAATTTTAATTCGTGATATTGTGTTGTTGAATTTCAATTCGTGTGAGTTTTGCATCAGGTATGATTCTAAAAATTAAAAACTAGATTTTATCATCTCTGCATATGTTGATTTCTTGATTTTTAATTCTTGAACCTCTGCTCTAATTGCTCCAAAACTTTGCACACATATTATATACACACAGGCCCACTTCTAATAAAATTTTCAAGAATTTTAGGGTTGTAAAGTATCATAATTAAAATCATGCAAAATCGAAATAATTTATGAAAATTGTCTATCCAACCAGTTTTCCTGTAATAAAGCCAAGGATTTCATCACATAACTCTTTTTGTAGGTCTCTAAAATTGATGAATTTTGATTCATTGAAAAGCTAGCATTTATAGATTTCCATTAAGATCAAATTCATTAAATTTGGAACTTTGAGTACTGAGAATAGACTCATCTTTGAATCTCTGTATTTTTATGACAGAATAGTTTTGGGTGTTTGAGCATATGCACTTCTTAGATTTAATTTTGCAGAAATATAACTCCGAATCACAATCTGAAAAATGCTATAGACTTTATACATCTCAAGATTCTTCTGTATAATTTTTATGATTTTAAGAGGTCTAAAATATATTAAAAATAATTCGGGAAACAAGTCTTGAAAATAGAACTTTCTGTTTTTCAGGACTTGTTCATTTTGAAGCTTGAAACCTAGTGCACTCACTCTTACTTGAATAAATCCTTCATCTTCAAGTGAATTGGAGCATATCACTTCTAAATTTGAAGTTTCTAAGCGCTTAGGCTGACCCTTGAGCATCGGTTCAAGAAAGCCTAAAGCAAAAAAAGCATGCTTAGCCACAATCGTCACTTTTAGTCGGATTTGTTATACTTTGCTAGTTTTTTAAAACTAGCTAGCATACTTGTACAAGAGTAGATTATAAATTATTGTTTCAAGTCTCTACATAGGCTTGGAGTGAAAATTTCACGTCTACAATAAGCAACATTAGGCTTATCATTTCTTTCACCGGGACAATCAGCCTTGCTAAGTTTTACCCCTTTTGTAACGGGTATAGATGCTGACTTATATTCACCAATTTTAAACTTGTTGAGGATATAATCAATATATCTTTTCTAACTTAGATATAGAAGTTTAGATTCTCTATCTCAAGAAATCTTTATACTAAAGATATATGATGCTTCCACCATATCCTTCATTTTAAACCTTGAGTTTAACCATGACTTGGTTTTGATAATAATCTCATTGTCATTTACAATCAACAATACATCATCCACATATAATGATAAGTTGACAAAGTAACTCATATTATTCCAAACATAAACATAGTGGTCAAGTTCATTAGCCATAAACCTAAGTTCAATAATGATATTTTGAAAGGTTAAGTTAAATTGACGAGGTGACTACTTAAGGTCATATAGGGATTTTTTCAACCTATATACTTTATTTTCTTGGCCTTCAACTTTGTATCCTTCGGGCTAATGCATATATATGATTTAATCTAAATGTCCATTTAGAAAAGCAGGTTTTACATCGAACTGATGTAAATCGAAATCATAATATGACGATATTGCTAGGATTATTCTTATGGATGCAAATTTCATAATAGGAGAGTATGTCTCAACATAATTTATCTCCTCATTTTACGAGAATCTCTTTACAACCAACCTCACTTAAAACTTTTTTATTGATATGTCGACTTTATATTTCTTTTTCAGAACCCATTTGTAGCTTATGACTTTTTTTTTTTGGCAAATCAACGAACTCCCATACTTGGTTTTCTCAATGGATTCAATTTTCTCATCCATGACTTTCTCCCAGTCTATTGATTCATATGAGTCAATAGTCTGCTGATAAGTAAAGTTATTAGTCAACTCATCTAAATCTACCAAATTGCATACTTCTTGAGCAAGATAAGTGTGATAATCTTTTAAGTAGGATGGTGTGACCCTAGGCCTTTTATGTCCACTTAAAGTTTCGGCTGATTGAGGAAGATCATCTATGAGTTTAAATGATGATTGATCTATATCTACTAAATCATCAACATACTCATTATTATTCTCAATGATGTCATTCTTAGTATCTTTTAAGAATTTAACATCTCTACTCTCTATCAGTCCATAGTCCTTATGATAAAAACGATATTCTTTTGAGCCTTTAGAATATCTAATGAATGTACATCTCAAGGACTTGCTATCTAGCTTGTATATAGATTGATCAAGGATCTTCACATGAGCGATAAATTCCCACCTCTTGAGATGACCTACGTTAGGTTTTCTTTCAAACTATATCTCATATGGTGTAGTGAATACAACTTTACATAATACTCTACTGAGTATGTATATTGTTGTATTTATCGCTTCTCTCCAAAATATACTTGGTAAAGAGACATCTATTAACATTAACCTTGTCATATTTAGTAAGATTCTGTTATATCTTTAAGCTACACCATTGTCATATACATTATATTTTACTTCAAAATATCAAAGTCTTTACAGAATTCTAAAAATTTTGTAGAGGTATACTCACTACCTTTGTCTGATCTCAAGACTTTGATTGTATGTCTTAATTGATTTTTAACTTTCTGCTTATATTTTTTAAATATTTCAAGTGCCTCAATTTTATGTGATAAAAGATTATGTATATATCGAGTAATCATCAATAAAGATTATGAAATAAACTTTTTCTCGATGTGATCTTACTCTAAAACGTTTACATAAGTTAGTGTGAATAATTTCCAACATGGTTGTTGCACTTGTTTCTTTGGGAAAATATTTTCTCGTTATTTTTTCTTGTATACAAGCTTTACACTTACCAAAAGTATTTTTCTCAAATTTTGACAATAAGTTAAAGTTGGATAATTTCTCAACTTTTTTAAGACTTATATACCTTGGGCATTTATGACATGTATTTACATCAACATTAAAGGCACAATCAATATAAGTAGAAAAACCTTCATTTTTATTAATATTCAATTTCAAAAATTCATGATCTATATCAAATTCTCCAGAGAAAAACACTCTTCCATGTTTCCCCACAATCACTTTGCTAAGAATAAACCTAACTTCAAACCCCTTCTTAACCAAAGCAGTGACCAAAACCATATTGCGCCTTATCGTTGGCACAATCAATACATCAGTCAATACAATTGGTGTGTCTTGTAAATAAATTCTAAATGATCAAATTTCAAGAACATCTGAGAAAGTATTATTTCCCATATATACCTGATGAACCCTTGTTTATATTCCTTTAAATCCATTGTTCCTTCATTATTTTTTGAGATGTTTCTCGTCGCTGCTGAATCAATCCATCAACTAATCACCGGGTAGTCCATGTATAAGCATTCTAGTATCACATAAATTATATCTTATTACTCAAATTGTCTGCATTGTTGGTTGTTTCTATCATTTTTCTTATTGCAGTAATCTTTCTTATAGTGTCCCTTTTTACACAATTGAAACACTTGACCCGAAAAGTGGTTTCCTACGATTTTTTAAATGGTTGACCTCTCTTTTTATTTTTTTGCTAAACTTTTTGTTTGGTTTATTTCTTTTCTAATTGACTTTGGAGTTGGACCCTATCTCATCTAGTACTACTAGTAATTTTTCTTTTCTATTTTTATTCATGTGTTCTTGTTCAATTGATAGTTTAAGGGGCAGTTCAGATAGACTTGTTTCAGTCCCTAGTCTAAGGGCAGTGGTGACTATGTTCGAGGATGGGAGAAGACTGTTCAGTATTGTGGATATTTGTATTGATTTTGGGATGACTGATTTGGCTACAGCTAAATCTCTTGCCATTACAAACATATAGTTCACATGTTTTTTCTTTTAACAATATATTTGCATTGTTTCAAAAAATGGCCAATTTTTCACCCATGTTTTTCTGAAACCGTTAGGTAGTTTCTTGAATATATAAAAGGGAAGAGAAAGAGAGAGAGAGAGAGAGAGAGAGAAAGAGAGAGAGTAGTGAGAGAGAGGGGGAGGCTCCTGCTTTCCTCCATCTTTTGCATTCTATCAATAGTCACCGGTTGTTGGGCTTGGCTCCCTTCGGCTCCGATTCTAATAGACCTTCTGTTGTGGTCGTCTGGCCTTTGGCAAAACCTAACCGATCTACCCTTTGGTTGATTCTTGGTCGACTTTCGACTGATCTTATCCTGCCACATGTCTCACGCCACAAATTGTGGTTTTCGATAGACGGCATGTTCTTTTCCAACCAGAATAGGGAGTTCTCCCTCTTGTTTTCCTCTCCTCTTTTTCTTTATTTTCTCTTTATAAAAAAAACGTAATAGTGTACCTTTGATTGCAGGTAATGAGGTTCTGATACCAGTGTTAGGACCCGGACAACGACTTCATCGAATTTCTACTACGTAGCGGATGACCTCTGTGTTGAAGAAGAAGAATAGTAGAAGGTATGTGAGTGTTCTCTATTTCCCATAGCATTTTTTTAGGAAGGTTTTGTTCTTTTTCTTTGGTTTTTCACTTTATGTTGCTTATGTGCATTGCTATGTATTTATAGTGCACCACATGACTCCTCCTACTGGATATTCAGGTTAAACTTTCCATTTTGGAACCCTTATCCGATTGTTACAAAACAAGTCCATAATAGTCTGGCTATTACAGATTTGCTCCATAACAACCTCCATGAGAAACGACTAGATGACTGATTTAGTTGTTTCTATGAGTGAAACTACCGAGAATCATCATTTTGTGAGCTTAACCTTCATCGGTGCGGTGGTCATCGTGCAAGTTGCAATTATCTCTATCATGCTTCCCTTGAGATTGTTCTCAAGCTTTGCGTTACAAACTCAATTAACCCTCTTTATTACAATAAAAAATTGTGAAAACAAACCTAAGTGCGAACATTTATTTGATCCACCAAAAAGATCTTCCTCGCTGTTACGTTGTCGCCCTCTGCAAGTGATCTCTCGCCAAACTTTATCTTTCATTCACATTCGGATTCTCAACTTTTGGAACATAGAGACCCTCTCCAAGAACCAACTCCTAATCGTTGGATCTCGAAGCACTCAATATTAAAGTCCTCTCAAAACCCAACTCTCAACAATGTAAGAAACGTGTTGATTCCTTCCGTAAGTACCCTAGACTCCGATGAGTCGATGACAAATGTAACATCTTGCACAAGAATTCTCTCGCCACCCTTTCCTCTCTCCCTCTTTCTTTCCCTCTCTCAAGAAATCTCGACCTCCCCTGAGGCATGTCTGATGATCTAGATATAAACGTGGCATTGAATTCTCTAGGATTGGCATGCACATGCATCATGAAGAGCCAACGAGAAGCCCGTAACACCTCCGTCGACACTAAAGTCAGTGAGATCCAAATCTGTTGAGAAGGAAGTTCTGAGCAAGAGTAAAAGAAGAATGCACCCTTCTTCGTGCAAGGATCTTTTACCCAACTTATATCTTATACCATGGAAAGGAGATGGCAGTCCTTTCTGAAGAGAAAAACCATGGTTAACAGCGTCGCATACCTTATAGGTAAACTTGCCTTTATTATTTATACTAAAAGCTCAAAAAATTTACTTTGTCCTCGTTCAGAAAAGATGATCCAATGCACCCTCGTTAGCACAACGGCAAGACGTTCTAGGGCTGTTGCTGCTGGTGGGGAGTTCGGCTCTCAGGGATTCCATTCGTTGGTATGTGTTAGGCTTCGGATCCAATTTATTAGGCTTCAATTAGATGAGATATCTTGCAAAGATCTTTCATGGTTCATGCAAAATCCAACAAAAGGTGAAACTCCAACTAAGGTTCTTGAGTTTTCTGATTGCCCACCTGTATATAAGTTGTAACATTCTGATTCCATTCTGGCATTCTTGTTCTTCGCCTTTCAAGGGACTTTCTGGAAATAGCCTTTTCAGACTTCTTTTGTTTCCTCTTCGTTGTTCTTTCCTCTTCTTTTCATTTTTATGACCATTTCCTTCATTAGTGTACGTAGATTTTCAGTCTTTAATAAGAGTTTCGACTTAACATCATCATTCTCTAAAAGAAAGAAAAGAGAATTAAGAAATAAAGCTCAACAAGAGAATACTTGAACCCTCCTTCGAGTTCTTTTAACCGAAGTTCTTTCAACGTTGAAAGTGAAGATCAAACTTATGCACCATTGAATTGCTTCCTTTGAAGAAATCTAAATTTCTTAATTGTGCATTTGGTTACCTTTAGATAATGTTAATTGCCACTCCGGTTCATAGGATTTAATTCTAATTGGAGTCCACGTGAAATAAAATAGATTTGGAATAGAGAATGGGTTTGGTCTAACTTAAGGAGGGATCAAGTTTGGTTCATTTAGATGTTTGAAGTCCAGGCCTGGTTGGGGTCAATTGGATCAGATTAAAAATCAAAGTTTGGAACATGGGATAAAATCGGGTCCTATATGAAACGGGCTTAGGTTATGGATTTGGTTCGACTAGATGGATGCAGTTAGGGTTTGGTGGATTGAATTGAATCTAATTTTAGAATGGGTTATAAATAAAGGAATCAAGAAATTTGGGTTATGGACCTTGAAATGGGTTGAAATTTGGGTTTAGTTGAACTCAATTGGATCCAATGTAAAACTAGATTTTAAGTTAAGCATATCCAATTTGAAATGGATACGGATAAGTTGAACTAGTGAGCTTGAACTTGGTTTCGGGTATCTGACTTAGGGTGGAATGGGATCTTGTTTGGGGTCCGGATTAGCCAAATCAATTTTTGGTTTAAAGGAACAGTCGGGCCCAATCTGGTTTGGTCTTTAGCGGGTGCTTGATTCGTGGTGCCAGGAGATTGGGACCTGAAAAATCAGGAACTATTGTGCCAGTTCCATACACGAATCAAACGCAGCCCCAGATGGGGCCATGGAACTTGAGGTTGGCCTCCCGACTTGGGCGTGGGCCTCATGCCTCGATAGGCAAGTCATCATTACCACATGAGTTTTCCTCTCAGCAACAACTGCACATTATCTTTCATCTCACACTCAACCTGGTGATGAAAAACTCCAACTTGTTGAGAAAGCATAACAGCATCGTTCTCTCATAACTCGAGTGAGGCCTTTTTTTTACAGTGTATTTCATCTCACATTCTACTCGTGATGAAAAACTCCAATACGGGAGAAAATCATGTTCTCTCTCACAACTCAAGTGAGGCCCTTTTCTTTTTCTCACTTTCTTGCCTTTTCATTTGTTGCTTACCATCTTCCCTCTTCTTCTTTATTTTTTCCTTCTTCTTCCTCTTCTTATATGAATACTCAAAATCGTCTGTTGATATTAATTTATATCATGATTTCTTTACCTAATCAATAATAATGCATGTTCTATTTTCCTTATTATGATTGTGTTATAATGTGTAAGATTATAGTATTCATTTGTTTTTTTGATATTTTCCATGTGAAATGACAGTTTCGTGTAGTGATTTTATCTTCAATTCTTTAGATGTATGAGATTCATGAGGATGAAGATATTGGGATTGCACACTTTTTATTTTCATATTGCTTAAAATCTCTTTAGCAGATTGGAGGAGGTCTATGTGGTAGTTTATTTTGGTTTTCGTTGAGGGGTGATTTTATACATTTGATGCAATATACAGTAACAAATCCCATAATGTAGTGTATTTTGAAACTAACATAAATTATGTGAACGCCCATTACATTGACTATCTTTATTTATCTAAAATTCAAGGGTCCTTGAGAAAAGCTGTGATTATATTTCTGGTTGAAGATTTAGTATTATAACTCTTATTTGTTAATTGAAATAATTGGACCATAATTGGTACTTTGGTTTCCTAAACTACCTAATTTTTTACAGTAGGGTTATGCTACTGAATGAACCTTGCATCTTGCGGATGGTTTGAAGCTTTCATGGTTATTCTGTTATGATTATTTCTTTCTTATGAAGATTAGGATAATTACATAATGGTTAAGAGAGTGGGTATCTTATTTATGTCATATACCATCGTATTTTGTGCGAGGACCGTGAACACAAAGAATCTTAAGAGCTATAATTTTGATAATAAAATCTATTTAAGTAGACTATGATAGCTTTACACGGGCATATTGGAGCACGAGGCTTAAGTAAATAAAACGTGAAAAAGAAAACGCAGAACTTTGGATTCTATTGTTGTAAATCAAATGCCGAACTAGAAGAACGTGGGACTGCAATACCAATTCCATGTGCAAATCAAACATGGAACTGTGGTTTATTTCATATGGGCTTGGGCCACAAGTTCCGAGCTACGGCACAAACGCGAGTCTTCAATCGCAAAATGAGGAAGAGGAAGGCAGATGGGTTGCAGCTGCCGAGGTCCCAGGCAATCGATCGTAGGTGAAGGTTTTTCTGAAGGTGATTGGAAGCCATCGGCAGGCTGGAAGAAGAGTTGGCAAGGCGAGGACGAGGCAGAGGTGACAAGGGCTAGGGATGCCGATTTCAGGTGATTGATTGGAGGTGTTTCCAGTGGTTTTGGTCGGCCTAAGGGGGGCGGTGAGTGGATGATGACGGGATTCAAGGATTTCGGCTAAGTACCCGAAGGAAGTGTTCGTTCTAGTGGTTATTGGATCGGCTGGGGTGTTGAGTGGCAGGTTGCAGCAGCGCACTCTCTCTCAAAAACACAGACAGGCAGATGGGGCTGCTGGGCACTGATTTGTTTTACTTTCTTCCGAATATTCTTGTTTGTATTTCTCATGATAGTTTTTTGGTTTTATTTGATGCAATGCTGGATATTGTATCATGGTCATTCAACAATTCTTAAAACTTTTGATTTTGAAGGTATTATCTCATATTTTTATCATTTTGATACTTTTTCTTAACACTTGAATGAAAATTTTGAAGGTTTACAACTAGTCTTTGTTTTCATTATCTTGAGTGAATGTGATCCGAAACCACCCATAACGATAAGGTAGGGCACTGTAATCTCAGAGCCCATGACAATGAGGCCGGTCCAAGCCATGCAGATGGGTCCGAGTGATTCCATCCTCATGCCCCAGTCCATTGTTGTTGCAGTGAGATTGCATCAGATGGATAGCGACGATCGCAAGGGAGTCCTTCAGGCTCCATAGAGGAGGATGGTAGAGGTCAAGGGGAAAGTTGCCAACTGCAAGGCTGCACCAGTCGAGGCTCACGCTCAAGCTAACTGCATAGAAAATGATTTGATGGTCCATGTTGAGGGAGAAGGAGACCTCATCCGAGTACACAACACTGGTCTTAGATGCATTTATTTACATGCATGCAGAGGAAGGTCTCCGAGTTCTTAGTGGTCGAGCCTTGGGAACCTGGTGACGAGTTATCAGTGACTACCTGGTTTCCATGTAGGTCCTATGTCCACTGCAGTGAGACATGGATGCCCATCTCATGATAATAAAACATATTCTCATACTAGATGGCATCAGCTACATGAATTATTTGTTTCCATATAGCTCTATCATATTAGTTTAACATTTTCAACACTTTTATGGTCTTTTCCTTTTTCTTTTACCATTTTCATAATTCAATTTTTCAGGAGTTTCTTTTGGTCATCTGTTTACATATCCAAACTATCTTAAATGATTTTATCCTCTATTGATAAAATATGTAAAAGCCAATATTGAAGATGTGTGTCTTCTTTTTTTTGTTATAATAGGAAGCAGAAGCCTAACAACACACATACACCCTCTCGAAATTGAACTTCCTCCGAACAACAACAGTGATAGAGTGTTCTACCATTGAGCTAATACTCTCGGTGCAAAAAGGTTGTATTTGACAACATGGCCATGTGCAAACTCAATATGAACGTCTCGCATTTAATAGGTGTGAGTCCACTTGACCCATGGGATTAGTGGGCTCACGTTTGTGAGTCCATGCTGTGTGGGACTGCTCTAACAAAAACCTTAAGCGGATTAGTTTATCGTATGCCCGTTACGATAGGGCACGAGTGCCAGCCCCAGATGATGAGACTCACTTCGTCAGGTCGTGTCCTACTCAAGGGAACACATAGTAGCCTTTGGAAACTTAAGGCCAATGAAGGACATTTTTTCAGAGACCAAAGAGTGAGGTAAAAAATATATTTACTAAAATTTTAGGCAAACATCTTGTACTTGCAAAAGAAACAATCATGTTGAACAAGATCTTTGATTCAAAGGAACACTATGATGCTTCAATTGTAAAAGATTCAGGTACTTGCAAAAAGACTGTAGATTTAAAAATCAATAATATGCAAAGAAATGCAAAGAAAAAGTAATGATCTCGCAAAATTGTAGATCGAAAAATCAACAATAAGCAAATACGTGCAAATAAAAAGTAAGGATGTTCTATGTAAATTGCTAAGTAGTAAATAAAAAACAGAGTGATGTTTGGTTGATTGACAGTGGATATAGCAATCAAACGACCAATTAGGTGAGCATCACTATGAAGATAGATAAAAGTATAAAACTCAAAGTGAAGATGGATAATCGAGTTTGCGTCCAAGCAAAAGGAAAGGCATGATCATCATTTATCAAAACAGGGCTTAAAGTTGTTTCACGTTGTTCTTCTAGTTCTTGATTTTAACCAAAACTTACTGCTGGACATCTCATGGTGAATGGATAAGCAATTTATTCTGAATATGATGGCTGCATGATGTTTATGACAAGAAAAAAAAAAGAAATTTGTTAATGGCAAAGATCAAGGTGAAAAAAGGAAGAAGTTTCCAATTAATCTTCAAGCATAGAGATATTGCTTTAATGATATAAGTTAATAATGAATCTTGGCTATGGTGTAAAAGGCTAACATTTGAATTTTCATAGACTGTTACTCCCAGAGAAGAACAGTGTACCAGCTACCAAGAATTGAAGACAAACAAAATGTATGTGAGATGAACCAACTCATCATAACTCAAAATCAAAAGGGGATCAAGTATATAGCTTGAAGTTAAATAAACTCATCATAAGTAGAGAAATTGTGGGTAAAGCAAGGTGGAAAAGTGGGCTATTGTTCTTAAAGAAGATGAAAAAGGAAAGAAAGTTGTTGACGGAGCACCACAATATCACCGAGTACTGATCCATCATCATCAATCAGTAATTCAAGTTCTATTCATCAAACCCAAGCACTATACCAAGGAATATGAGAAGCCTTGCTGAAATATATGAGTTTTACAAAATTGTGTGGTAAAACTAAAATATTTTAAAGAAATCACCAAAGAAGATGAATTAATTCTTTATTGAAAGATATAGAGAACACAACATGAAAACTTACGGACAAGCCAAAAGATCAAGAAATTGTTGAGGTGAAGTAATTCTTTATAATAAAGCATCAGCTGGATCATTTGTAAGAGACACAAACCAAAATTAATGGAAAAAGGAAATCCGCAATAATTGTGTATCGATCATCATGAGACTTTTGCACCAATATATATCAAAGAGACAATTCGAACTCTTATTGCTCTAGCTGTCCAAGAAAGATTGGTTATTGTCACAACTAGATGTAAGGTCAGCCTTCTTGATTGGAGAAATAAAATAGGACATCCATATTAACTTGGCAAATGGATTCATCATTAAAGGAGAAGAATGTAAGGTCTACAAACTCAAGGAAGCATTGTATAGCGTAAGTAAGCACCTCGCTAATGGTATAGACAACTACTCCCCTGTCAACTCTTTATGTGAAGAAACAAGGTCTTTGCATTCTTAGTCTTGTAATTTATGTTGATGATTTGATTTTTACTGAGAATGAAGAGAAGATGGTTCATGTATTCAAGAAAAAATTATGAATAGATATGAAATGATTAACTTGGGATAACATTTTCAGAACGCTGAAACTTTATTGTTAACTATATATAGATAGCTATATTACTTGGCCAGTTCTAACTTGCATAAATTCTTGTGCTTTGTCATTTATTCTTAACATATGCTTTTTTGAATCGTATAGACAGGCTTCTATTAGTGGTATGGTGCAACTCTTCCCGAATATTGTTTTCTGAGTTAGCCCAAGTGCTCATTAAGTAACTCATTCTTGGGCATAAGTGCAAATGGCATATGGCTTTTCTTAATCCTTATACCTCATAAAGAGCTGCTTCTGGCCTTCCTAACATGCTGCAAAAAAAATGTTATGCTTTCTACAGAAAAGCTCTTACCTGGAAATGGTCGAAAACTTAAAATATGGACTCCAAACTAGTCAGCTGGCCAATAAGCTATTGAGTTGAAACATAAAGATGCTCTTAATATGACGTGATCTCCTTATCCTTGTGCTTTAATTTTCATTTGTTGGCATATATTCAAGCCTCTACATATATATATATATGCGTGTGTGTGTGTATACATGGATTGCACGTTGTTGAAACAAGTATGACAAATTGAATAAGATCCTTCCCTCTTCATGCATTGTTTTGTAGAACGAGGCCATGTTCATCCCAAGGGTTCATTTCACGACAAGAAAGCAGGAGAGTAGAAGAGACTGAAAGCATATGATGCGTAATTAATCTACACCACCTTTTCTTCATTCTTATACAGTCCAAAAAGTTGGAGGTCCACTCTTTTAGCCAAGTGGAGCAACTCGTTTCTCTACCAATCCTCTTTTCTTAGAGTGCGGTGGGCACTTCAATATGCTGCACAAAAGCACTATGATGAAGCTATAATGTAGTCAGAAACATGTGTAGGAATCTGTGTGTGTGTGTGTGGCTGTACCGTTTTCCTTCTCTAGTAAGTTTAAGATGCATCGAACCTGGACACAACACTTTTGTTGAGTAAAACTTTTCAAAGGCATGTTTGGTAAATTAGGGAGCTTGGTCTTGCCTGAGAGAAATTAAGCAAAGTTGTTTCTTTTCTTTGGACGAAATTAAGTGAGAACTTACATGGATAAACCTTCTCACTTGTTAGAAAGTAGGGGAAATTCTTGGTCATTTTGCCTCGACAAAATGAAGCTCGTGCCTCTAGTTGTGTGTATGCCTATATATGACTCATATTTTCACTTAAAATATTGATCTTTTTTGTGGAGGAGGCCTTTATTAAAAGCTTGCTTGCGAAATTAAATTATATATATATCACGTACGAAGCTACGTTTCACCTCAGGTCCTCCAAGTGTTTCTTTCAAGAGTTCCATGTGAAAGTGGCACATGTTCATCCAATGACATGTTTCAATTGAATCGCAAGCTAATTGCGGCGACTAAATCCACCAAAGTTGTAAATATTGAATCGGGCTATATGTTATATGGTGTACAGTATGCATTTCTTGAACAGTATTGCACAATACAGTACGGACATGTCTCTCTTTATTAGTGGAAGAAAAAACGATCTAAAATTCTATATATATATATATATATGAATATATGTATATGTGTATATATTATATGTATATACGTATATGTACATAGATTGGAATAGAGATACATGGTGTATGAGAAAACTCTTATGGCGTATACGTACCGCTTGATACAAGTTCCGGCAGTTTGCTACATACATGCATGTGAAAATGAAAATTTTTCGCGTGAAAATTAAAGAACTTGTGTTCTAACGAAGCAAACAAGGTATTTCTAGTTCTCTTGCATCGGTGAAGTTCTCAAGCAGAAAACTCTCTTGATGTTTGTAATGTGAGATTGTGAAAATATATTCCTTATCATAGAGAAGTTCAATTCAGACTAAAATAGACTTTCGCAGTATCGCTTCGGTCCCTTGCAATAAGTTCAATATTCAAAACCAACTAAGTTTGAAGTTTTGAGTAAGAGATAAGAACTATTGCACTAGTTAGTCTTGCAAACTAAACTCTCTCTCTCTCTCTCTCTCTCTCTCTCTCTCTCTCTCTCTCTCTCTCTCTCTCTCTCTCTCTCTCTCTCTCTCTCTCTCTCTCTCTCTCTCCGTATATAATCAGAAGTGTTGTGTCCGGTGGTACCACGGTATCACACTTCTTACAACGTATCCCCTTGATTCTCATCAATCAAATGCACAAAGGCACATTTAGCCATTTGATCATGTTTAACGCCAACTTATTTGTATATTCAACTCTTAAATTTGGTGATAATATGACATGGCAATTTGAGATTTGCGACATTCTTGAAGCATATGTTAATTTCATCAATTATGAGATGATTTCTTATTTAGGAATCAGATTTCACAAAGCATGATACATCATTTTGTACGGCAAATAAAAATTGGAAAACAAAAAGCATCGTTGTGAGTGAATTAAGTATTTTTTTCTTACATGCAAATCATCTCTCTTCTGATAGACTTTTCTTACAATTTTGACCATTCGCTTCATTGATTAAATGGTTTACATTGAGAAGGAAAAAAGGTATAAAAGTACAAAATATATTTTTAATTGTTGTTTTCTAAGAAAGACACTTATTTTTTCTTTCTTAATCCGAATCATTCAATTAAAGGAATATGGTTCATATAGTCAATATAGTCAAGAAAAATATAAAATAAGAATACGAGTCTAGCATCTCTCTCTCTCTCTCTCTCTCTCTCTCTCTCTCTCTCTCTCTCTCTCTCTCTCTCTCTCTATATATATATATATATATATATATATATATATATATATATATATATATATATATATATATATATATATATATATATATATATATATATATATATGTCCCTGTGTAGTGGACGCAGCTGCATGAAGTCTTGGGCTTTATCATGGCGGGGCATATTAGGGTTGTTGCATCCACCGCTCAGCAGGTTTATTTCACATAACTGGGATCTAAGCTATGCAATTCCTATCAAGTTTCCTCCTTACCAGAAATGAATAACAGAATGCATGCATATATTGCAGTTGCATTACCTGCTGAACAGTCGTGAATCCATTAGGCCAAAGTTGGGAGTATTTTCGATCTGTATGAAGTCCCAACTTTTACCTCAAATTCCATATTAAGCTTCAAGTGCCTCACAACTCCTACGGAAATTAATTTTGAAGTTTCATCAAAATCCCTAGCTCCACGGTTTTAACTTGGAAGTACCTTCCAGTTGGAGAGAGGAATTCAACACCATGATTAGTCACCATGTATCTAAAAAAGCTAGGTCTCTTTCGCAGAGGTCCATTGATTTTTTATGAACATTATCCTCCGATTGGAGACAAGATGAGAGAGACACTCAGGTAATTTGGGCTGGTCGCCATGAAACTATAGTCAAATAGGAAGGCGATCACTTTAGAGGAAGGAAATGCAGGCCTCTAAACTGTTGGAAGGATACGACAAAATGTTTTGGGGTTAATGGAACAAGATCTTGCTCAATGACAATAAAAAATCCAAGTAGCGAACTCCACCCAATGTGGGAAGTCATTATCCTGGTTTTGGTTGATCATGAACTAACATTTTCATGCTGCACATGGGTCTGGATATGCAACAATCCTAACAATTCGGGGTTGCATGGAGGTTGTTTACACCTTCTGCGATAAATTATCCTGCAACTGCATTTGTTTCCAATCTGTCAGTTTATGAGCGATAAATTATCCTGCAACTGCAGCATTCTGCGATAAATTTCAACAGAGGTTTTTTACACCTTTTGCAATGGAGCTACTTCTCTTCTGGTAGGGGTTCAACTTGAAGAACATCCTAGTTGAAGGCACGAGATCGATACGAAGGAGAGGCATATCTGCTACTTGCTCTCCCTAACACTAGTTTGTCAATCGAAAAGACCCCGCAAGCCATACTATGATAAAAGGTCTCTGCAGAACGGAAACCTGAATACGAAAAAGCAACTTAAATAAAAGATGCTTTTCATGCAGTCCTTAGTCCTTCATTTGCATGATCGGTCTAAAGCTCGGATAAAAAAGGTGGATTATGTTAGGTTTATGACAGTAAGACTTATCAAATTATGATAAGGCTATGTAGAAACAAAGAATTCTAGCTCCTCCTTCATCGGCCGGCTCTTATAGTGAACCTACCGCCCCCTGAGATGCTTGATGATTGATCTCAACATCAAGTGCGGAACGATTATTATATACTAGTAGTCTGTCCATATCCGCATCCACTATAGGGGCTGAAGCTTCCGCTTCCGCCACTCATTGTAGAACAAAGACGAGACAAATTCCATTGTGCGGAAAAGGCTTACTAGTAGTTTTCCCATGTAAAAGAGCACCACATTTTGGTGTCAGTTTTTCACCACCAAAAATACATACACGCACAAATTGTATTAATTTATTTGCAGTATTTGGAAATTATAACTCTTTCCTTGCTGCCTTTTTTGGGGGTAAGGGAGAGGGCCGAAGCCAGGACTGGGTGGGCACTAACAAACCCATTTGGTTCGCGAGGAACCTCGGTTGAACAGATACAGGCAGACAAACCTAATGGAGAGCGAAGTCCTTCGTTCGCAAGAGAGCATCAGCATTCCCTGAAGGTGGTATTCAGAATCGAAACCTGGCAACTTATTTATTTCGATTAATCTTTAACTTGTCCTTTTTCAATGGAGTGCAGTTCTGTAATGACAAAATAATGTAGTCAAAAATGATATTATGCTCCATTTGTTTAGTGACAGGTGAAATATGCTGTTTTTTGAGGCACTAATAAAGTCACAAACACGCACACGCATGTAGCATCATCGAACATGATAAAGCTATGTAAGGTAAGGGACAAAATGCCACTATAAATAGAAACAAGGCAGTGCTATAACATTTCACAGTTGGGTGGAATATAATAGGGGAGAGAGAGAGAGAGGGGGAGGGAGAGGGAGGGGACTCTCTCCCTCTCTCCAACATGGCTTCAAAGTCTACCGGCTGCTAGCTTTCTAAAGATTCCGATCAGACGAAAGTTCCTCTCGATCCGATCAAACTCCGGCGCTCTAGTCAATAATTGAACCTATTCTCAGACTACATGTTTTTCCTTCAGTGTCAAATTGCTCCGGCCAATGTATCTGATCAAAGCTCATCGACTCCCATCAACAACTGAATCACTTCGTTCTATCCAGACTGAATGCTGTCCCTTTCAGAGTCGGCCAGCAGAAGGTGTGGAGAACGTCCAAAATAACCTCTATCTGGTTGACCGACGCCTCTGAGAACAGGATGAGATCGTCGGGGAAGCACAGATAAAACCGTAAGATAGCATTTCCTTTGAGTTCCCTCAAACACTTCAGAAAACCATTGATACCGTGAATTTTCACGCACTTGATGTATCTTCCTTCAGCGAGGACCGATGAATCCGGCCACAGATGAAGGGTTAAGTGCTCCTGATCCCCCTAGTCTTTGGTGTGAGCTCTCATTCCCTCTGGGGAATTTCCAAGCATTCAGAAAGCAGCCAGTACCTAAATATATTAATTCAGCTTTGACGCAACTGTTCCCCAAACTTGAATGGCTAAGGAGATACGTGCGATCTTAAGATGTTTAGGATTGATTCGTTGTGAGCTCAGGCTTGCTAGCCTCTCCATCCCACAGGTGAGGCTTCTCATATTCATGAAAGATTTTAATTGCTGCTGCATATTTCTACCATGAAACGCTTTAATTTACCGCTATATCTTCTATATTCCTTCAGTTCCTCAAAGAATAATCGACAGTGGCGGATCTGGAAATTTCTTTAGGATGGAAAATATTCCATGAGACTGTTTCAAGTGGGACGAACTGTCTTATGTATTAATTAACCGTGGATTATTTGTTTTCTTCATTAATATTTCAAATTTCAAGTGGGGAGGCTGCCCCCACCTTGTCTCGATGTACATACGCCCTTTATAGAAAACCGATACATGTTCCTTGCCACCCACCACTGGTTTATGGTGTGATGAGGTCTTGTAGAGAAGCTGCAGTGCTGATATCAAGCCGATACGCGCGCCACTCATCTGCTTTACACGCCTTCTATCGTGTTGATATTTAAAATGTTTCTAGATATATCGACACATATCTTGTGATATGCTCGATAAGGCTAACATTAAATATTTTAATTTGGATTTAGTCTATGATTTGACGTGAACCGAATAGATGGACAAAATACTAAAATCCTTCAAAATGAAAGTGAATTTGGATCGTTCATGTGTGCTATATTATGAATTCGGATAAGTGAATTTTTTACCGTTCATTGTGATAAAATCCATCAAAATGAAAGCAAATATTAGTGTTTCATGTGTGCTACATAGAAAATATTGAATAAATCTATCCAATGATTTGCAGGGAAGAAGGGAAAAGGAGCTCTTTTGCCATGCAGCATTGCTCCTCTCGTTCCTGTTATTCTATCTACAGTTTGTCTATGTGGCAAGGTGAAATGATCATGGGGTTTTGACGTGAGCTCAAACCAACAACGAAATGACATGTATACTTTGTACAACTCAGATCATTTCAAAGTGTAATGTTACGACCTGTTTTATGACAATGTGAAGGTGAGATGCGTCAAAGGTCCGCGTGCTATGAAAATGACTTCCCTTTTCTACGTATAGCGGTTTTGGTGTGTCGGCAACGAAGGATAAGGTTGGCGTCTTCAACAACCTCTAGTCGAATCAGTCGGCAGCGCTAATGTGGCCGAACAAGTGGCCTGAGAAAATATATGTGACGTACCTAAGCTCATACTGGATACCTAAGCATCTTTCACAGTAGTTTGGCTTAAAAAAAACGTAAACTCAAGTTCACTTAAGAGGAAGTTGTCGCTGCGAGCGAAATATATGATTGTGGAAAGAGAGAGCACCGAGGAGCTGAGTTTCCTCTACAAGAAAGCCGAAAGATGGTAGAAAACATGATAAGTAATATAAAACAAAATATAAACTTTTCTTTTATTGCTGTTGAGAGAGAGAGAGAGAAATGGATACTATTGCAGTGTTTTATTAGGTTAATCTGATAACATTGAGAGAGAGAGAGAGCAAATGGATACTATGTTGCATCCGAACGGAAACGAGAACGGGACATGGGAAACCTCAAATCTCAAAAAATTAGGAAACGAGGAAACGACACTGTAAAATATATATAGTGTACTTTTTAAATACAAGTACATATAGAAATATATATATATATATATACACACACATACATCTGTAGGTATATATAAAATAAAAATAGATATATGGTGCTAAATATATCTTTATATAGACATATAATATATGTATATATACAAAGAAATACTACAAGTATCGCTATAGATATGTATTGGTATAAAAATAATAGTACAAATAAATAAATAGAGGAAGATGACTAAAACCTGCGCACTGACAGGTATCCGAACAACCAACCTTTGGCCTAACTAACACGTACCCAAACCATGAACGCTGATAGCGTTTGGAGTTCCATCGGTATGCCATAATTTATCGGTGTGTTTGGGAAACGAGAAACGCCCCCCCGCAACCTAAACTGGACATATAATCAAAGCCAGAACTTCAAGAAAGAAAAGCTTTCAATCACACTTTTCTCACATTAGTATCTCAAGAAATGGTATTCAAAAAGGACGTTCTGTTTCATCCACACTATTTTCCTCATCCTTCTGTGTGGGTTTTGTTTTGCATGCCTCCCTCAACATTTTTCAGCATTTTTCCACAATAATGTGCTTCCATTTGGTTCTTTTCCTTTTCTCTTTCTGACACACAAGCTGGGTCAGGAAGATCCCTACCAGATGCGCACTCGATGTATACAACACCTGACCTATTGTTAGAGAGCTGACCTCTAGCCAATGAACTACCCCTTAGAGATTTACTTGATGTTTCAATATCTTGTGAAACTCATACTTTATGCCAGTGCCCTATACCTTTGCATGCCTTGTATCAAATTCATGCGGCAAAGTCAGAGGATGCACGTCTCATGAATTACTAGAAATTGAGAACATAAAAAATAGTCAGAGGATGAACGTCTCACGTCTCAAAGAAAGATGCAACTTGAAGGATGTGTATAGATATTCAAGCAATAAACAAGATCACTATCAAGTATCGTTTTTCCATTTCCTGCCTTGATGGCATGTTCGATCAACTTAATGGGGCCAAGATATTCATCAAGCTAGACCTCAGAAGTTGCTACCATTATATTCGAATCGGACCAGGAGATGAGTAGAAGACTGCATTTAAAACTAAAGATGATCTGTGGGAGTGGTTGGTGATGCCTTTTGGCCTATCCAATTCCCCTAGTACTTTCATGCACTTAATGAACCATGTGTTTTAACCTCTTATCTCCCAATTTGTGGTAGTATATTTTGATGATATATTGATTTATAGTAAGGATGTGATTGAACGCCTTCACAAAAATATTTTCATATTAAGGAAGAATGAACTGTATCTAAACTTGAAGAAGTACGCTTTTATGCAAACTCGATTGGTATTTTTGGGTTTTATTATTAGTAGTGAAGGAATTCATATAGATGAAGTAAATATGAACTCTATTCATGAATGACCAACTCCCAAATTTGTTATTATTGTGAGAAGTTTCCATGGATTAGTAACCTTTTATCGTGGGTTTATCAAGGACTTTAACACCATTAACTAAATGTCTCAAGCAAGAAAATTTTCATTGGACTATAGTTTGACTTGTTAAAAGATAAGCTTTCTACTACTACAATTCTAGCAGTACCTAATTTAAATAAAACATTTGAACTTAAAGGTAACCAATTGCTTTCTTTAAAGAAAAGGTAAGTAAAGCACGACATAAGTGGAGCATGTACCAGGAAGAGTTGTATGTTGTCTTTAGATTCCTAAAGACGTGGGAGTCGTACTTATTACCCAAGGAGTTCATTGTCTTTTCTAATCATCAAGCTTTACTTCCAAAATCAAAAGCATGTGAATGGTATGTTGGCATGATGGGCAATTTATTTGAAAAGATTCAATTACGTGATTATGTATAAATCTGGGATTTATAATCGAGTACCAAATGAACTTAGTTGTCGATCAACTCTTCTAATTTTTTTTCATGCATATTTTCTTGGTTTGGATGAGCTTAAAAAATGGTACCATGAAGATGAAGATTTTGGTCAAAATACCACATAAACCGTTCAAGAGGTGAGTTTGTAGTCCAAGATGGTTTTTCTTAAAAAATAATCAGTTTATGAATTTTTGAGAGTCCTTTATGATACAAGCTTATTAGGAAAATGCATTCTTGTAGCCTCAACGGCTATGTGGTGTGAGACAAGACAATTGTCAATCTAGAATCCCACTATTTCTCGCCCCAACTCAAAAGAGATGTAGAAAAAATTGTTCTTAAGTGTTCAATCTGTCAAACAAGCAAATGATAGGTGTACAAGAGTGCAAGCCTTCACCTATTCCTAGCACACCTTGGAAAGATATGTCTATAGACTTTATCCTGGGATTGCCCAAGACCCAGCAAAAAAGTGACTCCATCTTTTTAGTGGTCGATAAATTTTCTAAAAATGGCCCATTTTATTCCTTGCTGCAAGACCATTGATACCCATCACATTGTAAAAGTGTTTTTTTAAGGAAATTGTTAGGTTAGATGGAGTTCTTTGTCTCTATTGTATCAAATTATGATAGTAAATTTCTTGTGATATTTTAGCTTATTTAGTGGAAACAATTTGGCATAGAACTCAAATTTTCTAGCAAAGCCCACCTTTGAGAAAACTGAGGTTGTTAATTAATCTTTAGGCAACCTACTTCAATGTATATGAGGAAACAAGAAGGGACAATGGGACTTGACAGTCTCTTTCATGATCAACGCTAACCGATCAAATTACTCATCAGCTTCACTATCCCCAGCCTCCCTTGGATTTCAGTATCCAAAACCCAACTTCTTGGGTACACAGATCAGGGCAAACGCCGGCGATGGTGGTAGGAGATCTGCCTTTCGTTCATCTCACACTCAAACCACTGCTTCTGTCAAACCAGGTGCGCCCTTCCAACAATGATGCATGTTGAGCCTCTTCTACTCGCTTTTTAAATGAACATTTGTGATTTTCTTTTCACTTATATGGCTTACATCATCAATATCATGATTTTCCTTTTCCCACTTGTCTTCTTTAGCAATTATTATGTAATATAGTCATATTTATTTGACGTTAACCATCATCATTTTTCGAAATCATGGATCATTGCGACCATTGATCATGATTCTGTTGGCCTTTCAGCAACTGGTGTTCGAGAGCTATGTGTGTACGAGATAAACGAACGAGATAGAGGAAACCCTTCCTACCTTCGTCTCTATCAAAAAAATGTTAACTCTCTTGGCGATTTAGTGCCCTTCACCAACAAGGCATACTCCCTCTCTCTCTCTCTCTCTCTCTCTCTCTCTCTCTCTCTCTCTCTCTCTCTCTAAGTGTGTAATGGGTTTTCAGCTTTACCATGGGAACCTGGAGAAGCGACTCGGGATCGCAGCAGGGCTCTGCATTCTGATACAACATGTACCGGAGAAGAATGGCGACCGGTACGAGGCTAACGGCCACGTCAACCTATATATTATTATTAATAATAATAACCATGATGTTATAATATTATAATTAATTGATAAATTGTTCCAATTGATATCAATATATTATATTATTTCTAACAATATGCTATAATACTATAATTTATGAATTATTATTAACAATATACCTATATTATATTAAGGTAATTATTACATAACATATATTATTTTATGTATTATAATTATATATTAGTTATATATAGTATTATAATACTATAATATTTTATTAATAAACAATCACATCATTGTTATTAATTTATTATGAAATTGTATTAAAAATTTAGTGATGTTAAAATATAATGAATGGTAATACTAGATTTATTGTTTACGTTAATTAATAACTAACAAACATTGACATGAAATGTTAGATAATAAATATTTATTATAAGTTTACTTGATAGGTGACATGGCAACTTAATATATGCTGGTGTACAAGTGATTGTAACTTCATGTGCCACATTAACTTATTCAAATAATGAAAACCCTGAGTCTCGATTTTATTGCAACCAAAGTGAGATCCGAAAGTGTAAAAGCCAAAAAGTATAAGATAATTTTTGTGAATTTTTTCTTTGATTTTTTTATTATACTAAGGAGAAGAATTGCAACATGCTTCATTTGAGGAGACACGTAAAAATGTAAAAGACTGAGCTTCCAACAATGGTGACCATTTAATTGTTTTTTGAGAATAAAAACTGACAAAATTAAACTAAGGCATGAGGATGATTTGGCATTGCAACAATCCCCTATACATGATTTTCAATGACGCCAGAGAAAGGTAGTTGTTGCCTAGAACAAAATTCGTGTGCAAAACTAAATATTATTTGAGTTTGAACGCTTATCGATGAAAGAATAGCGTTTTAAACCAAGAAGATTCAAAGAATGCTCAATTTATGTTAGCAATAGTCATCCATCTCGAAACTATTGTTGCATACTTAGCCTAAATATTCAGGTGTTATACGATCAAAGTTTCAACTGCAAACCAAAAAGCTTCTCCAGCATACATTCATCTGCGCACGACCAGGCAAAACAACTTATGTGTGTGCCGTTTCTCGCAGGCACGTGCATCCATGACATGAATGCTTAAACAAATAGAAATTTGCTTAAATTAATAGTATTTAATATTTGCTTCTACGTCTAAATTTTCTGTATATATGTACACATGTATGTATGTATGCATGCGTGTGTATCTATATGAATGTAGATGATATACAATACAGTAATATACACACGGTGTGAGCAAGTTGTTTTCTTTTTGAAAAGTCTAACCACACGAATGTAATCTACACTGCCGTTTTTGGATGAATTTCCACTCTTCAATGCTTTGGGTAGTGCCAGTCGTCAGAGACCTCTTGGGTCGGCTGGAGGCATACACGGCTTCAGCGAGGGTGAAGGCAGCCGCCCCATGGGAGGTTGAGGACTACCCTACCTTTTAGCGAGTGGTGGGGCTGAGCCTACCCTACCTTTTGTGTCAGTGGACTTACATCTGGTGGGTGGCCACCTTTGGGCTGAGTTCACTGCCACCGTAAGGGTAAGCACTGCTACAGCAAGCACCCCATGGGAGTCAGGCCGTTCAAGTTGAGGGTTATGCGGTGGTATATGGGTGCTCCTCCTATCAAGCTCTGCGGTTAATAATTGCCGTCACACTCTTCTCGGTAGAACACGGAATAAGCATATGTGGTGGTGGGTTCAACTCCCACAGGAGTGCACATTCATTACCACTGCTTTTCATTCAAGGAGGGACATATCTACAATGATATAATTTCGCTGCCCTCATTGAACGAATCCACTATTTAATTTCATAGTAATGTAATCGGCATGTGTGTGCATTGCAGCATTGGCATGGACTCTGTATCAGTGGTTTATATATTGGATGAATCCTTTATTTAGTTTCTAGTCAATCACTACTACTATTACAACTAAGCTTTTTCTCATACTAGATGGAGTCGGCTACATGGATTCTTTGTTTTTTTGTAGAATCCATGGTAAGTCCGACAAAGTTTTACGCTGACTGTCGGAAGTCTATACAATACTCCTCTTTTATCCGGGCTTGAGACGGGCTATGCAAGAGTGATCCCTTTCATGGGCGGAGTTAGTTTCTAGTCAATCAAAATAAATTAAATTTCAGTTTTGTTCCAGTTTCAACCAATCAACGTAAGTAGCCTCCTTTTCTTTTATTTGTTTAAATGGCTTTACAACGCATGAAAAAGTATACTTTCGTTGTGGTTGGCCATTTCTCTTATCTCACACTATCATCTCCTTTATCTACAAGACTACATCCGATGCACTCGCTGTAAGCTTTTAATAGTTGTGTTTCAACCATTTTCTGCATCCGCATATTTATGTAGCTTTCCAGCAGAATCACTTAAGATTATTGTTTTTAAGACTCGGCCCTTTTGTGGGTAAAGATGTCATGTTTAGTTCATTTTGAGAGCCCTTTTTCAAACAACAGAAGCTGGGCGCAAATGTCCCGGGAATCAAACTCGTGGACAACATACGTGAGTGGAGAGCCTTACCAGGTGAGCCAATGCTCTGAGTACATTGAGAGCCACTTTGAATCACTCTTTCTGTTCAAGTAATTATGCTGGTTGTATGTTTGTGGCACTAACAATCGACTTCATCAACAAAGATTACTTGTTTTTTATGTAAAACCGTTTTTCTTTATCCATGTTCTGCGAGTTTTGATCTCCCCAAAATCATTTTATTTCTATCTTTCCATACGTAACTGAAGAATGGAAAGGATTCTTCAAGTTTTGACCAAGAAGTAGGGATGGGAATTCCCACCTGCCCCACAAGTACCCGTCCCACCCTGACCCTACATGAGGCGGGTTCTCAAGGAGAAAACCCCACCCCAAGCAGGGCGGGGTAGAGTTTAAGGTAAACCTCCCCTGCCCTGCCCCAATATATATACATGCTTATATTTATATATTAGTTTTTATATAAATATCACTCTATATATACACATAATAATGTTTAATTTAATAATATAAAATACCATAACAAGATTTTATATCTTATATAAAATAATAACATAAAATGATTTTTTTCTTAAAATATATTTGTATAGGTTGAAGTAGGACAGGGCAGCATGAAGTGTTCAAAGAGTAGGAGGATTCTAGGGCGGGGCAGGTGGAGTGAAAAACTGCTCCACCCCACCCCACCCTGTTGTCATCCCTCATAAGACGCGCATGATAAATACCGCCAAAGCCTAAGAAGCTATAGCATCATTGGCTGGAAGCGTAATATCTGTGAGATCCGATTCACAATTTGTATCAAATAAACAAATAGTTTAAGTTTGGTTTTACCTGGCTATGGCTTCCCTATTGTCCGAAAAGAAAGAGGTGCAATTTCCAAGCATAAAATATACTGTGGATGCAGAATAATGAATATAACAGACTTTTGCAGAGTCATGACCAGAAAATTTTGAGCTATAATTTCATCCAGGGAAAAGAGAAAACTTGAACTAGACTAGAAGAAATTTACACATCATACAAGTCAAAATACAAATAGATGTACCTCCATTGACTGCATCTTTCGACAGCAGCATCTATGGACAGGAGGCATTCCTCCACAGCTCCATCATGGGACCAATAAGCAGCAGCAATAATGTATGCCACCTTGACGAAAATACCATGGTGTGTTATATTGTAATAACTAAGTAGGGATAATTTAGTCTTTTAAGTTCAAACATTTTGTACTTAAATAAGCTGATAGTGATTAAGTTTAGAAGTAAGAAGAAGAGACTGAAAAGGAACAGCTGACACCTAAAGAAGGGTTGCGCCCAAACCTACACATCTCCCTTCACTATTTCAATAAAGAATTTGATTATTTTCCCATCCAATTCAGTCAACACCACCAAGCTCCAAAGTCGGCCCATCTTCGATGGGCATTCAATAACTGATTCCCCCAAACCAACTCAAGCAACAGCATGATCAAGTCCTTTTTATCAGCACACGGAGTCATTCTCGGCCGTCAGATGCAAGAGAAGCTCTGGCTCTACGCAAAGTGTTTCTTTTGATTCAAAGAGAACTTGAAACAAGGGTAAAGCAGGTAGGCACGCAGTGTTCATGACTGCACAAGCAAGCTCTTGTCATCCGAGTCATCAAGATCAAAATTTTCCACATTGTCATACAGAAATATGGCGACAGCCTCGTCCTTCCCAATCATTTCATCTTCCTCAACACAAATTTCAGACAACTCGGCATTCTGGGTGTCATCAAACTCCATATGCTGCAGTTCTGATTCTATTAGTGCCTGCATTTGTGCTCGTTCCCGGTCTCTGGGGTAGGTGCAGTAGAGGAAACTGTAGATCAGACAACAAAGTGCCATTGGGATACCAATGGCGGTGTACAATGCCTTTGCCAGAGAGACGGCATTTTCACGATCTGTCTCCACGTCAACCTTGCTGTTTGATCCTTCAGAAACAGGTTTATACCCATAAACATACTGAGCGATAAGCCCAACAAAAGGGGGAGCAAAGGATGAGAGTATAGACTCAAAGGAACGATCCAATGCATAAATGCTTGTCCTTGATTTTTCTGGGACAATCTCCGCAAATATCGGACTGCAAAGATCAACATTATCATATAAATTGAGAGAGAGAGAGACCATTTCCCAACATCAGACACCCAAAAGTGAAGACAACAAAAACACTGCATTGCTAGCACATATTTGCCAAGCAAAAAATCTCAGTGTCCGTCAATTCAATTTGTAAAAGGCACATAAAGAAAGTAATAAACATTGCAATCTACCAAGCAGAGCTTCATATTTGCCTATACATGTTTGACAGACCAAGGATTTAGATTAAACTATTAAAAAGTCAGAAGCTTTCTGGTATCACTCACTGGATCCAAAACCTGATATTTTTTTCTGTTTTCAGCCCTGTTATTTTCAGGTAAGTCATTATCAGAATCACAGACATGCATGCAGACACACACACACAATGTGCAGGTGTGTGCATGAACACACATGCACACACATGGCGAGATCCCAGGAGTTATGGGTTGTAAGATGCAGGTGACCAAGAACCAAAGACTTCTCTTACATTCTATGGAAACATCTGAACTGAATTTTATAAACACAGCTTATGTGAGT
This sequence comes from Brasenia schreberi, assembly GCA_036023115.1. Taxonomy (NCBI): domain Eukaryota; kingdom Viridiplantae; phylum Streptophyta; class Magnoliopsida; order Nymphaeales; family Cabombaceae; genus Brasenia; species Brasenia schreberi. The sequence continues at coordinate 9,213,942 of JAYKKT010000090.1, read as the reverse complement.
GGATTCATGCATGCTTATATACACACACATAGAAAAATAAGTTGGAGCTTGTTTCTCTAGATTGCTCAACAATCTGTCATAACATAAACAATATTATAATGAGAGCAGTGGCATCAGAGGAAGAGAGAGAGAGAGAGAGAGAGAGAGAGGAAAGAAAAAATACAAAACTGAATCCTAAGTTAATGGAAATTATGAAAAAAGAAAATAATTTGTTCTTTGAAGTTTAAACAAACAATTGTTCAACTTTTACATATTTTTATTCAAAAGCTAAAGATCATCATTGTCAACCATATGTTGAACATGAAAAGAAAGGGTTATAAACTAACATCACTTTTACTTTGTAGCCTGTTTCCAGAGCCTGGAATTAAAGATCCATGACATGTCATGCTTCAGTTATGCGAGTATATTGAGATCTTTCACTTTCAAAAGTGGATGTGAAGAGGACGTGACAAGAACCTGGACAGGAACACATGTTAAACCTCAAGGGGTATTGTATAATTGGCGTAGACCATGGGATGTTCAACATCTTTGATCCAACAGAGCTTCCCCAATCCTGACTGTGAGAACACAAATAAAGTCTTGGTCTAAATTAAAGATTGTTACCAGCAAAATTTCAGCTTGTGCAGTTAAAAAAGGTATTTGTCAAGTACTAGATCATGTGGCCTTATTGCGATCATCAATGAGTCAGCAAAACTGAACTTCATGAAGTGCAGGGAATAACATACTTATTTGTAGCAGGGGCATTCCATGAAATGCAAAGGCCCATGATGAACATGATCAGCCCATGCATGAAGCCCGAGGAGGGGTCATCAGGTAGTACAAGCAACAAAATAGCAGCAAGCGGGATGGTTGAAGCAGAGCTAATCTGGGAAAGAATTATCCTGCCAGAGTTTGGTAGCCTCTTTGCAAGAAGGTCACCCATCCATCCTCCAAAAAGTCCACCCAATGAACTTGCAATCACAAACATGGTCATGAGAAGTGCTGTCTGCTGGTGAGAAAACCCCATTAGCTCCAACCACATTGGTGCAAATGCTAACGCTGACCAAGGAAAGGAACCTGTTACACCTTGAGCTACAATGATTTGGAAGGATGGAATCCTTATAACTTGTTTTGCTTCAAGAACTAGTGCCTTAAGTTCCAGCCATATTGACAAACGGGGATGTAGGCCCTTGCCTTCATTATTGTCACTTGGAAATCGTGGATCGTGGGCAAATAGTCGAACCAATACACCTACAACAACACTCAGTGTGGCAACAAGATGGAAGGAAATTCTCCATCCGGGGATCCCCATGACCGTTGTAGAGGCCATCAATACAGAGAAGAGACCACCCAAAATAGAACCAAAGTTGCCAGTAAGTTGCAACCATCCAAAGGCGGTACCCCTATTACTTTCGTCTGTTGAATCTGCAACAAGGGATTGGATAGATGGAGTTACAATAGCAAGCCCTATTCCATTCAAGGCTCTTGCAACCGCTACCTGCACATCAAGCATACCAAAAGCATACACTCCGATTCAAGTTCATATACTTCTCAAACAAAATCAGAAGTTAAACTAGCACTCTTCGTAAAACTTGTTTAAGGGCATGCAGCCAAGGACATCATGAATTGTTGCTCTCGCAAACTTGGTGCAAGGAAGGATATTTTACAAACCAAAAAAACATGTCCTGATCAGGTTAATATAAAGTTATCCTTCACAACACAGCCTGAATTCAACTGATATGCCATTCCTGAAAATGTGCATGCAAACATGTGTTCCAAGCTACGTAGATCCTGGAAATTAAATTAAAGCCATATCAAATTTATGCAAACCCGCTAACAGCCATATCAAAGTACGCCCAGTAAGAAATCAGAGAATAAATGCTTACAAACTGAAGTTTGTATGAACTCAAAGCTTATTAATATGAACACTATTTAATATTTATACCAATACATGCAGACAAAGTATATTGAATAAGTGAAGGCACAACATTGAGGGAAACCGAAAGCTAATCGAACTCGGGGCTGGACTCAATTCATCAGCCAGTTCTTTGGCTAGCTGGTTCAAACAGCTTCTCAAAACAGCTAACTGGACGTCTTAAATGGCAGAAATATCACAGATATAATGACAGAAATATGGAGCAAAAAAAATTACATATTGCATGTATTACTTCAAAGTATACTTCATGGTATGCCAATCTGCACTTAGCATTTCCAGTCTTCCATGCAGTTAAACAGCATCAATAGAACTTCCTTGAATTGGCGCTTCTCCCTTCTAAGAGTATCATGAGCAAGGGAAACTCTTCTTTTTTGAAGCTTTCCTTTCTCATGCCTTTCGTAGGTTCCTATATTTCCCATCCACTGATCACAGGAAAATAAAAGACAATATTGAGCTATCTGCTTTTAGAATTATGAGGTTTCAAGTTTCAACAGTTAAGATCTTGGGTTTTAAATCTCATGTCATAAGAAAGCATAGACAATACATTTAATGAGTTACAAGAACATACTATGCTTCTAATTTGAATTTAGTTTCATTACAAACTCTAATTTACTTTAATTTCAATGTCCATTTGGTTTTATTTTCATATTGGATTTCCTTCTCATGTCTTCTTCGATTCTTTTCAACTCCTATTTCGATTTCATTGTGCTCTTATTTCAACTTTAAAAGCAATCTCATCCTTCAGATATTTCCCAAAAAGTTTCTTTCTGCACCTGCTTCCCCATACCTATGTTGCACGGATGCAGAAATGGTAACAGGACATGAAAAATGGGCAAATCGCAAAATATTAGGAAATGGAGAAATGACATATATACATATACGCATATATATGTAGTCCTACCTTACCTAAGCATTTTCCCACAGTGGGGTCAGCTAGAGGGTGCAACACGAGCACTTCCTAGGAGGTCACCCATCCTAGTACTATTCTTGCACAAGCAACTGGATCCTGTGCATTCATGCTTAAAATATCGCACCCCCTAAGATATATATATATATATATATATATATATATATATATATATATATATATATATATATATATATGTATGTAAAAGCTGGAAACCAATGGTAAAAGAATGGTTAATGCAGGTGCCAATGGGAATTCAATCTGCAAAGTGCAAGCCTCCCACACTCTAAGCAGATTATCCTGAACAACCACGCTATGAGTGCCATTGCACAACTCGAGTGTTTTTTCTTCTCCTAAAAGGAGTTAGAGGCTGAAACATCTCTGAGATATTTCGGTGGCATTTCCCATTTCCAGGAAGTGTTCTCTCCTGGTAATGCTGCGAAACGGGAAACATCCATGAGTGGATGTTTGCCAGAAATATAGCTCCATATGACACCTTGGTTTAGTTACCAAATGACCAGTAGAGGAGTTTTCATACCATGTAGCTTGATGTCATGGTGCGGCTCTACTTATCATATATTGTTTTTGGGGCGGTAAGATGAAAGGGTCAGATCTCTAAAAAAAGTGCACTCATGCTGTTTAGTTTCACGCCATGCTATGTTCTCGTCTCTTATGCAACATACCATTTTTATGTGCAGTAGAAGGGTGAATTGAAAAATCATAAACATTATATGGCATAGATGTTCATAAAGAAAAAGTCATATATGAAGGATGCACATTGTCAAGATATGCATGCCACTTGACTCTATGAATTAAGGGACAAAAATCACACAATCCTGAGTAGCAGAGTAAACTGAAGTTCACACATATCTCTTAATTGACATATCAATACAGGAATTTCATGTCAAAAGTATCACTTACTATATTTAAGTTATAAGCATGTCACAGTATCCAGTTTATTAATAAAGAATGTGTGATATATTGGATTGACAAATAATTTTTGACATGATTCAACATCCCACAAGTTGGCAGTTTCCTCTGTCGCTAATCCTTAAAGAAAGAAAGATCTCACTATACTAACTCATGATATATTAGCAGTAACTATAGGAAAGCACAGACATCCCACTAGATATCCGGTAACTGTTGCAGATTTCATTCTCAATTTAGCTCCAAATTGAATAAACCAGCGTGTGAAGAGACTATCCAAAAAACAAGCACCAACACAGCATGAAAACAACTATAAACCCCAGAACGGAACACATCAAGAGTTGGTAATGCAGATGATGGAGAAAATCATTAAAAAGGACCAATTGAAACAGTTCACGAGTGGGCATTGCAGAATATAGAAAACATAACGAAAACCAAGCCTTTTTTCTCAGTTATGGGGTGCATAGTCCTTGTTTATCTTGGTCACAGTTAGGATTTAAATCGAAAATAAGACCATGTTTTCCGACGCTCTTTCTACTGTTGAGACATGCTTCCGCCTATGCAGTTGTGCAAAATGTTCCAATTTTTCATGGTTTAACACTGGACCTCCCCTTGCCCGTGTCTGGAGATGTCCAAAGCACAATACTTCTTTGTGGCTCACTCTATCGTTCATTATTGCCACGCAGCATTTTCCCCTATGGTGTTTTCAGGGATTTCATTGAAGGAAGAGGCCCAACAAATCTGTCATACTCTTCCGCAAAAAAAAATGAAAGGGAAAAGGAAAGGAAAGAGAAGAAAACACAAATACAAAATGGAGCTGTTTCAGGATAGTGCATAATTACCGTCAATGGCGTCATCAACGCTACCATCAAATCTCTCATCGCACTTTTCCTCACCAACAACAATCAAACATCGCAACTAAATCGATTAATAAGCATTGACTACAATTATCAGCAACACCAACCAATACTAGAATTCATATCGCGTGACAAGCATGGTCAGTACCATTAGCACCAACACCATAGTCAGTAACATCAACATCAAAACCGAATATGGATCACATTCTCCGAATCAGAAAGCTGCATACAGAACAAGAATTGAATTGGATAGAAAACACTCACAAAATTCCCTCATCGCGTCAATAATAAAAAAAGAGTAGAGAGAGAGAGAGAGAGAGAGACCTGTGTGAAGGTGGAGGAGAGGCCGACGAGGAAGGTGGCGGCTGCCCATAGAAAGGCCCCGAGGGCGATGACGTGCGCCCGGTTGTGGTGAACCGCGAGGTAGGCTGCGATCGGGTAGCAGGACGACTGCACCATAGATCGGAGAAGAGTGAGCGAGCCCAGGCCCGTCGGTGATGCGTGCAGCGCCAGACCCACTTCTCTGTACACACCAGGCAGCAACGCCTCATCTGCACGCTCCATTACCGCCGCCATGTTCACAAGCAACAGAGTTCCACCCTCTCCACCGTTCATTTTCTTCATCCTTCCTTCCTCTCCCTTATCTCCAATCTTCATCCTCCTTCTGCCTCGATTTCCTTCTGCGTTCTCCAATTTCTTCGGTGGATCCAATTTTGTGTTGTTGGTTTGGGTTTCGAGAACAAGCCCCAGCTGCCTCTGAGAGCGGTGGGAAGATGCCCGAGAGAATTCGTTTCTTCATTTCCTTCGCCAGCGAGTTCTAGGTGTGGAGCCCACGGTCGATGCGTGGCTATTGAGGGCGTGAAAAGGTAAGCTTGACCTTTGAGTTTCTTTCTTCGGTGGACCTTTGAAATTCGATGAAAAAATGGTGCTGTAGTGGACGGGTCGGGTTTTACTTTGTTTCGGGTCGGATCCTAGCAAAACTGAACCCGACCTGATTAAAATGGCCTTAGGGTGACAATTTTTAATACCAAAACCAGCCCTCGTGTTCTGAGCTTGACCTGATTGAAATGGCCTTAGTGTTCAGGTCGTCCCACCCTTCGGTTCGTGTAAAAACAGGTCCACTTGAACGCCATTCATTGTTTCGTTGGTGCTGCTCGTCTCGGAAAAATGGATTATAATGAAAATCGACAAGATTATGAAAAAGAATATTCTGGACAAAAGAGATATAATTAAAAAAGTCTCCCTAGAGCAGCCTTAACTCTTTCATTAGAAGGCCTAAAGTTTCATAATTGCTATTCATATATTATATTTTATTAAATCAAAAAATTTCAAACCTATCTTTCTTCTTTCTCTCTTTGCTTGATCCATCATGCCATTTGGTTTCTCTCTTCCTCCCAATCATATTTTTGAATCTTCTTATACTTAGCGATCTCTTTTAATCTTATTTTCTCTTTAATAATTCGATTTCTCTAAACATTTCTTCTTCTTCAATTCTTCTTTTTTGACATATTCTTGCATGGTTTTTTCTCTTTATCGATCTCTTTGTAACTTCTTTCCTTATCGCTCTCAACTTCTACTTCCTCCTCGAGATGAATCTCATGAAAAATCGATAGAAAATGAAGGTATTGAAAATCAATCACTTCAAACTTTTCCGTTAAGTTAAGAAGATGGTAACCAATGATGATACATGTATAAAGCATCTTCTGTAACACATGACAGAACATCTGTTAGGAGTAACACATGACAGAACAATTTTATCTACAAAATAGTATTATTCAACCGTATCATTTCTTATGACCGATGATGAGACACGCTCAAAAATACGGTCTGTTTAAAGGATGCACTGCAGCTACATCGCTGTTTCAAGAATGATGATAAATGCATCTTCTTTTCCCCAGATAAAATAATATGGGGATGGAGAAAATAGAAGAGAGATAAAGGTGAAAATGAGTAATTTTAGAAAAAAAAATGGATTCATGTTTAGTAACAAAAAGGCATATAATAGTAATCCCCTCTAAGGCATTAAGAAATCAATCAATCAATCAATCTTTTACTATATAACTTGTTTTTTTCCTTGTATTACTTTTTTTGGTCTTTTAGTTGTCCTTTTTCTTTGTAAGATTCGCTTTGGAAAAGAAAGTTGTTTTCTATTTTCTTTCTTGTTTCCCTCTTAGTTTTTCAATTTTTTTCTTACTGTCGTGTCGTTGAGTCCTACTTCTTGCTTTAGGACTGGTTCCCAACATCTAATTTTACATTTTCTCAACCTTTTAACTAATACACGTTTATGACCTTCTATTTTAAAAACAATTTAAAATACTTGTTTAAGGATTTTCAAACACAGAGAGGATCTCCTAAGCTCAAGAAATACCCTCTGTGTCTTCTTATGCACTTTCAAACTCATCACTCAATTCTTAAAGCCAGCGATTCGAGTGGAATCTCATGCCAGTTCAAGCTAACCTTTTTTTTTATGACAATACATTTTTGACATACTGGGTAGAACCATTTTTATCCAGAAAACCGCAGTCCTATTCCGATCGGTGCATGCGAAGGCAGGCAATCATGAAAGACTATTCCATGACTTCTAGCAGCAATAACACTGAATACATTAAACGCTGCTAGTGTTGATCCTCTCCCACCACCTTAGGGATGGCAATCATGTCCTGCCCCGCCTCTTATTGAGCAGGTTTTCAGGCCTCAAAACCCATCTCACAGCCGGACGGGGGCGGGTTTGCCATAGACCCGTCTCATTCGGTTTCGGAATATAATATATATATTTATTTATTTATAACAATATATACTTATTATAAGTCTTTCATATGTTTATGTGTATAAATATACATAAGATTTTGTTTAATTTAGTTTAATAATATAAAATATCATAAATAATTAAATAAATTTTTTATTGCAAAAGATTTTTATTAGGTGAAGTGGGACAGAGCGGGATCATACTGATCCAGTTGAGTGTGGCACATTTGCGAGTCTGATTCCCCAAGACGAGAGTAGGTTATGGTGCTAGCAGCCGTGGATCTACATTGAGGTGGAGCACCTGAAATTCGAAAAACCAATGAAATGTTAAAGACATGATCAAATTCATGGCTATGATACATAGTTCGCCCGATCTTAAACAATCGAATACACAGTTCGCCTCATCCCACAAAAAATTCTAGATCCGCCATTGGGTGCGGGACAGGTGCGAGTTGAATGAAAACCAGCCCTGCCCCGTCCCCCTTGCCGTCTCCACTCCACCTCATGAAGGTCGAGGCCCGAAATCATATGGATCAACTTTGAACAACAGGCGGTTGCCACATAGTTAGGGCTGGACTAGATTTTTACGGTCATGCTACGAGCCGGCCGGATTGAACAAGTTTGCAAGACTGGTGGCATGTCGGAGGGACATGCCTCTATGCTACAATTTAGGAGGAAAATGATGCCCAAATGGTTGTCAATTAGATGGCTATCACGAAAGAACAAGATTGTTTAGCGGAGCGACAAAAATAGGCGGCTCAGTCGGCATATCATGATAATCAATTCAACGTTTAATTGATTATTTCCTTTGGTTTAAAGCTAGAAAATCGTATTTGCTGTCGAGATTCGTAAACTGTTGATGGGTCACAATAGGTGTGATTTGATTGAATAAATTAATATGAACGTCCATATATAATTGTGTTTATTCTTGTATTACGACTAATCATGACGATAAGCAACTTCTAACACACACGGGTGCATGCACGCGCGCTCACACACACAAAGAGAGAGAGAGAGAGAGACGTTGTCTCAACAGTAAGCCATGGCAAGCGCTTTATCCTACAAATTGGGACATAAAGCCACAAACTTAAACATTAGCACCAATATTTGATTGCTTAAAAAACAAAAGATTAGATGATGGCATTCATCTTGTAAAACCAACTACACCTATGTTAGAGATTGTTAAATTTTGGGTCATTTTATAATGAAATATCTGTCTTGTGATTAAAAAAATAATGTTAGATTTTGAGATTTAATAACCTAGAGCTATACCAAATTGGGATGTCATGAAGCATGAAATCTACATGCATTGTGGTTCTCTTCTCATCAATAAAATAAAGGAAAATTTTTATATTCTTTTGTCAAATAAAAACATGAGATTTTAACTGTTAATAAAATAAAGACTTGAGATTTTAGATATTAGTCAAATAGGGACACTTTTTTTTAATAAGGCCATTAGCCACGAAGTCCTTATTTCATTATTTGGTGCAAAAAGTATATGTTTTAAATTGGAAAATCGAGAAAACCACACGATACTTTTGTGATTTTTTTCCTATAATAAATGCATTAAGTCGCTAATTGTTTTGGGGTAATGTTGTACTATGTGTGTGAAAATGGACATAAAGTAGACATGGATTTGAATCCAAAACCTCATTCCACAAATGATATGATCCATTCCTTGGTCAAAAACTTGAACGGGAGGCCAGAGCCAGGAATGTGTGCCTGGGTATCGAACTCACAACCTTCTACGGATGAGTCGAGCCCCCTTGAGCTATTGACTGCCTCTTCTCTTCAATTGAATTCCCTTTTATTATGTGGAGTTTGCCTAAATATGGTTTCCGATTGCTTCTCATGGGAGGTGGAAGGTGCTTTGCCAGGTTGATGTTTAGCATTTTCTAGTGTAGCAACTTTAAGCTTGCTGCAGATTCTACGTGGACCCTTCGATGGATGGCTCTGTTCAACGACATATACCCTTGAACTTTCTTCTTGTGCAGATTTCTTTATTCAGTTAAATAATTATTTTCTATATTTGTTAAAATATATTCTTCACTTTTCAATTTGTCATTTTAGATTCTTGAGCGAAATGATGGTGATCTAAATATGACCTTTCAGAAATTTTTGGAGCTGGTAAAGTTGTTCTTAAGCACTTTCTTGATTCTTATTATTATGTCTCTGATATTCAATAAAAAGAATATTTGCTGCTATGTATTTGCTTACAGGATCTCAGGCATGTCAAAGCTCTTAAAGACAAAATCTTCCATGTCAAAAGGTTTGTTAATTCATGTTGCATGCCTTTTCTATTTGCTATAGTATTTTAATGTCCATTTTGTCTTGAAATTTTGGAAGATATTGATTTTTCAGGTGTTGTAGAGTGTCATGTAAATAAAGAAAAAGAAAATTTAAGCTACTGCATGTGATTGCTACAGTATCTTAATATTTTTAATTTTCTGAGAATTTCTTGTCTTGTTTTTTATATTTACATCAAAAGTCGTGTTTAGCTTGTATTTGTAAGATTATTCTTTCTGAAAATTTCTTCTTAAAGAGTAACATTTTGAGGGATGTAACGGTTTCTTTATTAAAACATTAATTATTGAAAGTGTTATGCATATCCTGTCTGTCATATGGTTTGTGTAAATATATACAAATTCAACTGTATTTATATACTATACAACATTTACGTATATATACATCGGATCTTTGTAAGGTATAGGGCACTATCGCCATAGCAGCTCTAGTGACTGACAGTATCATACTACTTATACGATATCATTTTAAAAAAATATATTCGATAAATTTTATAATCCTGCTTTTATTGTTTTCACAAATATGGTTTCTTCGCGATTCTATCACAAGGCAGTCGCGTGTGATTTGCTACTTTTTTTGTGTATTTTTAATTTTTTGTTAATTGTATCATTACTGCTGAGCCGAATGCTACAACCTGCGTCCATATGACTAACGTTGATTATGGGCTTCTCTTTCATGTGAAATTGTTGCGTTGATATCTTTAAAAAACCAGCTTGATCCAGTCTTACAAAAGTATCGTGTACTTAAAAAAGGAAGGATCCATCCCTGATAAGCAGAAGCAAGAAGCATCCAATGATGAGCTGAACTCCAGTAGCAAGAAGAAGAGGCTACAAGTATCTAGTGCCAGGGAGAAACAAAGCACCTAGTAGCAAGAAGCAAAAGCAGGGCGCATAAAGCATCAAGCAGAGGCAAGAAACATTTAACGCTAAGAAGCATAAGCAAGATCCAGCAAGAAGAAGCAAGCACCTAGCTCTAAGATGCAGAAGCAAGAGATATATGATGAGAAGCAACAAGGACTCTGTCAGGAAATAGAAGAAGAAACATCTAGTAGTAAGCAGCAAGAAGAGCCACCTAGTAGTAGGAAATGAAAGCAAAACATGTTGAATTATAGGATGCAGGAAACAATCATCAGAAGAGAAAGCAGAAAGAAGACATCCGTTGACAAGAAGCAAGCGGGCAATAGAAAGCAAAAGAAAGAGGAATCTAGTGCAAGAACAATAAGAAGCAAAGACAAGGTTCATCTACTGACAAGATGCGAGAAATGCGTGATAAGAAGCTCAAGCATGAATATCTAGTGACGAAACAAAAAACACCTGAGTAGGGAAAAAAAGCAGACACAACTGGTGACAAGAAAAAACTGCCCATCAAAAAAACAAGACACATTCACGGACAAGATGCAGGGTGGTGGGAGGACTTAAAAGCTATAATAATCCAATGGCTACACAAAGCAAGGATCACCCAGTAATAGCAGGAAAAGAAAGCAAGAAGAATCACGTCACAAGAAGAAAAATGTCATCCCAAGAAGCAGCAAAATACTCCCAGCAGCAAAAGAAGCAAAAGCAAGAGGGACAAGAAATACCTGGCAACAGGAAGTGAAACCAAGATGCATCCAATGGCAGGAAGGAGTTAAAGACTCATTTTGTAAGGAGCAGGAACACGAAGCATCCAGGAACAAAGAAGCAAGAAGCTTCTAGTGGTAAGAACCAGAACCAAGAGGCATCTATGGGCCACGAAGTTTTCCTCTTAATTGAATATTATGTTTTCCTTTTTGACTTTAAATATTTGAAACAAGTATCTAGATCATAAACAATTTGGAAATGTTTTATTTCATCCTTTGGCTCTGTGTAATCTCAAAGTTCTAAAAGTATACTTTTCTAAGCATGTTATGGTTTCTAGGGATTACCGAACCATGTAGAGCATTCAGCTCAGGCATGTAACTATCTTGTTAGTCGTCAATTAAAGGTGTTTCACTTTCTGGTACTTCCTCATTTGGTAGAGCAAAGATGAACCAAGCTTCTATTTCTGGTTCTTAATTGCTTCCTCTTATGTCACTATTGCAATGGTCATGTAGGTTGCCGTTAGGCACTTGACATTTTTCTACCACTCAGGGGGAGAAATCGTCCAGTTCGAAGGAAGCTCGTGAAGCTAGAGCTGGTCCAAATCAAGCGGACACTGATCGTCTAAATATGATTGTTTGAATCTTCAGTCAGTTGAATGCTTGGTACCAATGTGAAGCAGATAATGAACAAATACTGTTGGATTGCATATGCTAATGACTTGCTATTCTAGACTCATACTGGGCCATTTTAATATAGATGTGATAAATCCGGGTCCAACACCTGGCTGCATGTTTGAGTTGGTTTGCATATATTAATGGCTTGTTAGTCTAGATGAATAGTGGGCTATTTTGTCTTGATGTTCCAACCCTCACCATCTTTTCTCAATGTGTATTAAGCCAAACATATAGCACTACCGAGTATGAGAGAGATTGAAGTTTTCTAATCCATAAACTGTTGAAGCACTCAGATTGAATGAGCTTGCTTTGTTGCATGTGATATGAGACCGAGATAACAGTTAGCTTTTTGAAGTTTTAGTATATACCAGTTATATTTTTCAAAGTTCTAGTAAGTGGAGATATTATATATTGTTCTGTTTTGTAAACAATGTCGACATACCGGATTAGTGATTGAAGAATAATAGCCCATTCTTTACATCAGAGGGAGCTGATGCATAACAGAATAGGTGGACAAGAAGAGGCAGGTGAATCCTTGAGACTAGAGTTTATGGCAAGATGAGGAAGGGAGTTGGTGGGAGGACAAAGGAGGGGAGTATAAGGGAAGAGACCTTCGGTTAGAGAAGCAGCCAGTGTTTCAGTATCAATTTCACAGAATAAACCAGTAAGTTGTCTCATGTTCTGAACTTGGTTTATCGACCAATTTCACAGGTGTGATGAACCACCATACCCATGATCAATAGATATGTGCCCTATTGGTCTTCTTTGTTGGTGTTTCTCTTCCTTCCGTGAGTACTTATTGGTTAAAAATAGCAGGTGGGGTGTTCTTGAACATCTCGAATAGTTGACAGTTTTTTGCTTACTTCCTGCCATTTCTTGCTACATCACGTTCACTATCCTAATTTTACGATATTCTTGTTGTTTATATGATAATGATTAGCGCATTCTCTGTAAATGATCTTTTATATCCATTTTACGGTACTCAATGACATCTAGATGCATTATAAATTTACGACATTGTTATAGGAGTTTGCCTAAATGATGAAGAAACAGACAGGATCCTATGATGTAGGCAACTTCATGAAGACACCGTAGGACTATTTTATGGCTTCAAAGGTTTCCCAAGTTATGGACAGGGTGCATGAGGTTGCATCACTTGTATTCTAGACAATTTCTAGGTCTCATATTATATGGTCATCAAGTTGCCTGAAACTTGAGAAAATCCTGTATTCAATGATGGTTACGAATTTGCTTAACCTCTATTCTAGGTGCTTTGAAAATTTTCTAGGCTATAAATCTTGTTTTACATTTGGTTGATTCAAATTTCCATATAGTTGAGGTGATCATTTAAGGTGGCAAATGTGTAGCCCGCAGTTCAGGGCGTCAGGGTCTTCAAATTGTCTACAAACAACAACTAACAACAACTAAGCCTTTTCCCATACTAGACGGGGTCGGCTGGTCTTCAAATTGTCTACAGTTAGGAAAATCCTTGAAGTTGGAGGTTTAAGATATTAAAACTGGGGATGTTGATGGGGGAGAAGATCTCCTCTTCCCGCGAGGATCCATCTCAAATGGAGGGGATTCAGAGAGTAGAAATGAGGGTGGAGACAGGGACAGGAACAGAGAGAAGAAGGAAATTCTCGATAGAGATTGGGACGGGGACGGGAATAGCATGTCCCTGTTCCGCAAACCCGGCTCCGACCATTTTTTCTATTCGTTCTAAAAAGTTAGACTGATGTGAAAATAACACAAACTATGTGAGACGATAAATAATATGTGAGATAAGACAATAAATAATATGTGAGACGATAAATAAGAAAAAGTGTCACCTCTTTTTTTAATTCATGAACCCCACACATTATAATACGCCCGAATTTGGATGCATTTGCATAAATTATGTTTATATTTCAAATAAAATTGAGTTTCAATATGTGTTTGAGCATCCCATTTTCCTCCAACGAGTTCCTGTAGAGATCCACAGGGAACACGGGAGAAGAAATAGGAGCCTTGATCTCCGTCACGGAGATGAGAGCAGGGTTTTAAAGTTGAGGACCGGGACTTTGATCCCCGGTCAGTCCTGTCCCATGAACATCCTTAATTAAAACTCTCTCTATTTTTGCGTGTGTTGTGTGTACATGCCTCCCGCAGTTGACAACGTAGCTACTTTGTTTTCATGACACAATCAGCCTTAACTATATTTTATTTAGCAACCAATTTCTCACGCTGCTTAGAGATCAAGAAAAAATGTTTATAGATGCTTTTCTGTTTGTTTTTCATGTCTGAACTAGAGTTTCTTTCATGCTTTTCCTTTTTTGATATACTAGGATATTTTTGGATGCTAAAATCCCCTTGTGTTCACTCTTTTAAAGTTGATTCAATAGACAACACTAAGTTTTCAATATTTTTAGATACCTGTTTTTTAATGTCATTTTCTAAGTGCTCCTGACTTTATGATGGCTATTTTTCTCTATAGCTAGAGGTCCAAATGCCATTTTTTAATAGATTAATTCCGGAGAAATACCTAGCAAGAAATCACTGAGGATGATAAAAGGATGTGTAGCTTAGGGTAAATGAGGAAGAGGGAGAGAGTGCAAGAGCGCCTCACGCTATTTTTTTTTGAGGACTAAGGTTAGGCCCAAATCGTTTGGCCCACCTCCAAACATGGCCCTTGTTTTGTGGCTTAAAATCGGTCCATAGAACTTCAGTTCCATGGTCTGATATCGTTCCGTGTTTGATAGGTATGTGGGTTTGGCACTGTAAGACCCAAAATGCCAAGGGTTCAAACCCACCTGAAACTCTACATCAAATACCCTCTAAGGAGCTGCGGTGGAACTATACCCTCTCTGCATTTGAATCAGGTGGTGGATCCTTCAGGCCATCTTTTTGATAAAAGAGCAAGAGAGTGGTGGCTTGACATGTCTTGAAATATTTTCATGCATACACACACGTATCTTGGTATGGTGGGCTATCTTGGTTCCCGCCATGCTACGGAACACCCAAATAGCATATTGATCATTAGTCCCTTGCTTCTAACGTTCAGCCCTTTCACATTGAATGCCGACACTTGGTCTCTCTCTCTCTCTCTCTCTCTCACACACACACACACTTATTGGGACTGATTCTTGAGTAAGCTAACAGTGCTAATAGGCAGAAACATTCCCTTTTCTTATTATTTCTTTCTCTCATCTCCACTATGTAGTGCTCGAAGTAGATATTTTGAAGAGTAAATTGTGTCGATTAGGACAAATCATGTTCTTGTCTTCTCCATTTTTCAGCAATTGACTCGAACTTTTAGCAAGCGAATGGCAGTCGTTTGGCAAAAACAATCTCCTTTTTTTCTCTTCCTTCTCCATTTAAAAGCATTTGACATCATTTTTCCGATTAGTTACCTATTGGGATTATGCAGAAACATTCTCCTATTCAGCCAAGGCTCGTCTAAGTTATGGATGAAAAGGAAGAGTGTCGACAGGCTTCTGACAGCCAGCAAAACAAAAATTATTAGATTTTTTACTATGAATTCTAGAACTGGTGAGAATTTCACTGGAGCATTCCTCTAAGTAATGCGCTTTAAGACCTGGATACATAGAAGAGTAAGCAAAGGCCTTTATGTTTTCTCCTCGTAGTAAGCCAATAGGCAGGTTCTCACATGTTATGAACACAGGTAAAGAAGTTGGTTCCACTTAACGCACGACTTCATATTTTCAGCATGGATGGAAGAGGGGGTAAGAAAGTTCTTGATAATAAGATTTATATTGATATATTAATTATTGAAATATTAACTACTAAACTAATAGAGGTAGTAAATAATATAGTCATGAGGAAGATTCATATATTATGCTTACACGACAAAGTGGGCTGGAGAAAAAGGAAAAAAGATTTAGAAAATGAGTTCTAAATTATGGTATTTAAGTGAAGGGAGAACTTGAAATAAAATTGATATTATTATAGACAATGATTTGAAGGATAATATAATACATATAAAGCAACATGACAGATCAAAAGAAAGTGAAGTTAGTTTTAGGAGTAGAGATTCTGAAAACTACATGTATTTATGCATCCCAAATGAGAAATGAAGAAAGCATAAGAGGAAATTTAAGAACAATTAAATTAAGTGATCTAAAGAATCACACAAAGAGATATGATATTTAGGAGAGGAGATTTAAATTGACATATGAATGAAAAGGGATTAGGATACCAAGGTGTTCTTGTAAACTATAGTTTTAGAAAGAGCAAACTCAAGATGGAAAGAAATTTCTTAATGTTACTATGAGAGATAATATGTTTATGACAATTTTTTTTATGAAAAGTGAGATGAGCATTTGATTCCTTATAAGAGTGGTTTATCTAATATACAAGTTTGACTATTTTTCTTAAAGGAGAAAAGATAGATTGTTATAATGATCACAAGGTCATATAATAGAAAAATTAACTAATTAATGTTAGCTTTTAGTTAGGGAGCTAATTGAAAGGAGATTAATATGAAAACTGGAAACATGTAAGACAGAAGTCAAGGTAGCAAATGTGGTATTCACACTGCCTTTACCAACTGTACATGTGTGAGATCTATCTGCAAGTCATATCAATGTCCTGTTCAGCAAGGATTGATACTTTGAAAAATAAAATCGATCTCCTACCATATGGTCGATAGCTCTACAATCTATAATCTAGAATGGAATAGAGGAAGTTTTACCCAAGTTAGGGGAGGAGTACTATGACATGACTGCTTTAGAAGTGGAGGGCTTGTTGTCATACGATTGAGTTTCAAGACCTTCAACTCTCTTAATGAGGGCCTAAAGAGGATTTGAATTGGTCACGTGATAGTCTGAAGTATTGGCATAACTGCCTCAACTTTGGAATAATCTAGTTGGCCTATAAGGTCCCAACAGAATTCTTTAGTGCGGTATTATTTTTCACAGTGTGCACAATGTAACTTTTCTCTATCATCCAGAGGTTTTCCACGGCCTCTTCCTCGAGATCCTCCTCTCCCATGGACTGGCTAAACATTTGTTTTACCAAGTAATGTATTCCGATCCAAGGAAAGAATGGTTTCCTTTTCTAGATTTCTTGGATCTTCCTCGTGAAGCAATAGTGAATATATAGTTTTGAGGGAAGGAACTTCCTCTCAACCAAGGCCATTAACTTTTATGGCTTCATATTCACCGTTAATCCCCCAAAGTAGATCAAGTACCCTTCTTTTATCAAATTATGTATTTCTTTCTCGTGAACATGATGAGCATTTAACCGACATATAAAACTATAGTTCATCCCACAAACCACTTAGTTATGCATAATAATCACTTATGGGTTGTGAGCCTTGCCTACATTTTCTGATTTTCTCGATAACTCATATTCTTTTGCTACATTTTTTTGTCTAGAGTATAACTCACTTGTTACTTTCTATATATCGGAGGTTGAATCTAGATACATAAATGAACGACTAATGATAGGTGTCATCGACTATAATAGCCATGATGAGACAAGTGCATCTTCTTTTCTCCACTTAGGATATGATAAATCATGAAGAGGAGGGCATGGTTGTTGTCCCATGAGAAAAGACAATTTCTTCTTTGTTAAGATTGTCAATTCCACAAAAAAAGATCATTTTAAAAAATTTCGGCCATCTAATTTGATGTTTGTGATTTTGAATACATCAATTTTTTCATCCACACTCAAATCTGGTGGAAAAGGAGAATTTTTGGTAATTTCCCTTTTTCAGCCATAATAGAAGAGAATTATTTACCCACAAATTAGATCTAGACTCTCGATATAAGAATATGTTGATACGCTACATTGATCATAGAAAGACCAAAAAGAAACTAAATTAGTTGTAAGATAGAAGACTTCTTGTTGACTCCAATGAGAATACTAGATAGTGGATGACCCGATTATTGCCTTGAAGGCTCTGATACCATGATAAAATACAAAGATTTATTGAATTGAAAAGAAGAAACATGCATAATGTCGCAGATTTCAGGGATTTGCGCCCTTTCTCATCAAGATTTGCACCCCTTTGTGGGTGGTTGTAGTATTACTACTACATGCGAGATGCCCTAATGATCACTTATATACCAATCTAACTCAAAAGACCAAAATACCCACACTAAGTAATGTTTAATACAAGATTAACATAAAGTATATTTGGGTATGCATGAGTCCTGAACTAGAATCCGAATCTGTTCCTTAACACATATAAACTTCTTTGTTTAGTGTTTCCTGCAAAAAAACTTTTTTCATATCCAGTTGTCATATATCTCACTTTTTATATGCAACTAGGCTTATGATAATCCTGATAACAGTTAGTTTTGCAACTAGAGCAAAGGTTTCAGTGTAATCTACCATATATGGTTAGTTGTACCCCTTTGCTACCAACCTTGTCTTATAACGTTCTAAGCTCTCATCAACTTTGAATTTAGGACCCGAATCCGTTTCCTTAACACACATATACTTCTTTGTATAGTGTTTCCTGCAAAAAAACATTTTTCACATCCAGTTGTCGTATATCCCACTTTTTATATGCAACTAGGCTTATGATAATCCTGATAGTATTTAGTTTTGTAACTAGAGCAAAGGTTTCAGTGTAATCTACCCCATATGATTGGTTGTACCCCTTTGCTACCAACCTTATCTTATAGCGTTCTAAGCTCCCATCAACTTTGAATTTTATTGTGTAGGCCCATTTGCAACCAACTGGTTTTCTTTCTTCTTGTCAATTAATAATGTCCCAGGTACGATTCTTCTATAAAGTTTATAATTCACATGCCATGACTTCTCTCCACTCTGAGGACTTAAAAGCTTCATCAAAGTTCTTGAAAACACTGTGTATTTTTGCGTTCTCTACAAATTTTTGATATTTTTCTAAAGTATTGTAGTAAGAAACAAATCTATAAATTGGATATAAAGTACAGTTTCTCTTATGTTCGAGATAACTTGAGAGTTGGACATTACTACACTCCTTTCTCCTTGAGTACATACGTGAGTTTCCTTTATGACTGCGTTACTTCCAGTATATTCCATAATATCATATTCTATAAAGGTGAGACTAATGGGTAGGAGAGGAACATGAATAAGAGGAACACTTAAGGAGAGAAATAAGGAATAGACTTAAAGAATGAAACATTCATAAAGACATAAGTTTTTTGAGTAATTGGGTCATAACACTTATATCCCTTTTTTGGGGAGGAATACCCAATAAATATGCATTTGATAGCTCTAGGATCAAGCTTATCTCTGAGATGATAGTATACATGTACATAGCATACATAACTAAAGACTCGGAGAGGAACGTCAAACAACTTATTCACTGGCTTTATGGTCTTGTACGGTGACTCTCCATTAATAATGAAATTAGGTATTCAATTAGTGAGATAAACAGAGGTAAGAACATCTTCCCCCAAATAATTTTTTAAGGCATTGTATCCAATAAGAATTGAAGGTTTGGTGTAGAATCCTATATTTTTTCAAATTGCCCTGTAAATGACTAGACATGTATTCTCCCATTATCAGAACAAAAGATCTTTAAGGAGCAATTGAATTGATTTTCAATGAATTTGTGAAAAAACAGAAATATTGTAGAAATTTCATCTTTTGATTTCATTAGATAGACCATAGTAAACTGAGAACAGTCATTAATGAAAGAAACAAAATATTTATAACCATGCAAAGAGCCTACAGGAGAAGGACCGCAAACATATGAATATACTAACTCAAATGGTTATTACGCCTTGGACTCACAAGAAGAAAAACTAACTCTATGATGTTTGGTCTTTCGACAAATATCACATTCAAGAAAAACTTTATTGGACTCAAAGCAAAGATGTGAAACTACTAGCTAGAGCTTTGATACTGGTAAATGATTCAATCAGCTATGCCACATATTCAATTTTTTTTAGGATACTGCTGCGTGCTGAGATAGGTTCTTCAAGAATGTAAAGCCCTCTTCGCAATCTACCATGACCCATCTTCTGTGTTGTTAGATCCTGAAATACACAGTCAGAAGTAGAGAAAGTTACTAAGCAATTAAGGTATTTTGTGAAAAAGTTAATTGATAATAAATTCACTAAGAAGTTAGAAACTTGATAGATTGATGATAAGTCAAAAACTTAGTCTTCATGATGCTCTTTTCAATCATGTAGGAACAAGATCTATCAACTAATTAAATGTGTTCTTTATTAGGTAGCTTGCAATAGTTTGATAGTGCAGTATCACTTATGACCATATGATATGTAATACTTAAATGAATAATCCATGCTCTAGAGAAAGTAGTAGTGTTACCACCAACTATGGAAGTGAAGTGAGTGGCAGTTACCCGAGACTCTAAAGTGGAGGGTTGGTCTTCAAATATGGGATCTAATCCTTCATTGCGTTTTATCAACTTAGAGATAGTATTCTTATTTGTGCAATATGTAGACTTCTCTTATGCATCCATATAGTAGGTCTGCCAACAAGATGCCAACATTGTTCTTTGGTATGTCATGTTTTCCCACAATTCGAACACTTGAGTCTTTCTTTTTCATCATTGGAAGAGCAACCGCAACCTCTACCATGGATGCCATAATTTCCTCTTCCTCTCTCTTGGTGACTTTGATTTTTACCATAGAATGCACTTTTTCCAGTGTTACCCTATCTTTTTCTCAAGCCTTCTCCTATCTTCCTCTCGAAGAAGAAGAAGAAGAGAATACATTGTACCCAATGATGATAATTCTTTTCTACCAAGAATATTAATTTTGATTGCTTTATAGTCTAAAGAAACTCTCCATAGTAACACAAAGACTTCTCTCTTCTCCATTTCTTCATTCCTTTCCTTAGAACGTACATTGCACTTGACTCGAGTAAAGAACTTAAATTTATCCAACAATCCTCTCATTTCTCTATTCATTGATTATTCTAATGACATGTTTACACTTTCTTATTTTCTCTAGCAGCTCATACTCTTTGGTAACATTCTTCTTTCGTGAATAAGCTTTTAAAATTGTTGTCCAAATTTCAGTCACAAACCCCAAGTACATGAATATTATGCCTATGGACGGAATCATGGATTGTAGTAACCATGATGTTATCAAGGCATCTTCCCTCCTCCATTTTGAAAACTTTGAGTCGTCCTTGTCAGGTTGTTGGAGGTCTCTAGTTAGGTAATCCCATTTTCCTCGAGCAAGGACTCCCAACTCTATAAATCGTGACCATTCAAAGAAGTTTTTGTCATCTAGTTTGATGTTGGTGATTTAGAATAGATCAATCTTCTCCTCAACCATCAATACTCTCCCGTCTTGAGTTCTTAAAAAAAGAAACAACTATACATCACAAATATTGATCATTTTCTTTTTTATACCTTCAAGAAAAATCAACCCGATACCCTAGATTAGTAGTTGAGTACTGGTTAGAGATTAGACTACATTAACCAAGATATTAAACTCTCTTATTGCTACCAAATGTTGTCTATTGTAGATCGATGGGCTTTGATAGCATGTTATACAATAATTTTTATTGAATAGAATCAACCGTGTACAAGAAATTGAGTTACTTCCAACAATTGGTCCTGCTTCACCACACTCATGGCGGCATACTCTTTGCGGCTGCTCGTTTCTTCTCTTCTTTTTTTAGGTTTTCTTAAACAATGATTATATAGTGATATTCTAAAGATGAAAATACCCTTACATATTACAAAGAAGGTAACATATAAAAATAAACAGACCCAGACAGGGACGGTAATGATGGAAACTTAATGAAGCACCTCTACTTTCTTTTCTTCTTTCTTCTCTAATTTTTCAAAATTTAGAAGTGATTTCTGATGAGCCAATGAACCCATATGACAACAGTTTTCCCTTTTCCCGTTCAGTTCTTTACCCCATTGTCTAGCCATTGAAGCTAGTTATTTGACATTCAACACCATGCTGGATACTGCGTCCTAGTAACCATCCTCAGCTTATGAAGAAATCGAATTCAAACACTTAAACCACTCACAACTAGAAAATTCATTGTTGAATGACGCGAAAGGCCAAACTCTTGAATGTAGGTATCGGCATTTCAGAATCCAAGAAAAACTCTAAATGTAGACAGTTTGGCCCACCCAGTCAATTATCCAGCGTCCAATTTCAGTGATAGCAGTTAAGTGTTAGCACATAGACTAATGAGAGCTCAAAACACTCGGGCATAACTTTTTACTTAGGCACTCCAAGGTCAGACCTTGTGAAACTAAGGTGAGAGATTCAAGGTTGATTATTATTATTAATATCTTTGTGATTTTAAGTGTATCTTGATTCTTGTGTTAGATGTCGGGTGCTGATCACTTTCTTGAATGTTCCGGGTGGAGTGTTCTTGCGCACATTGGCTCGGATAACCAAGAGTTTGTGTTTGGTGTTCATCAAGAACAATTAAGAAGGGTTGTATCAGCTAGATCAACGTGATCTCAGCTTCTTCAAAGGGTGAAAGATAGATATAAACAGAGAAGAGACAACATCCTATGTTGGGTCTCATGCCTCTTAATGTGCTTCATAGAGGAATGGCAATGTGGTGCGTTGGTGGGGTGTGCAACCTACCCAAATCCATTTCATATCAAAACATTCCTCTAGGGCCTGCGCCTTGGTCCAAAGTTTGCTAGAACCTAGCCCGACCTGCTTCGCTTGTGCACAAGTTGTTACAAATATTTATTCTAAAAAATTGATTGAATATCATATAGCCATATGAAATAAGCCTTAGTTATTAAATTAATTTATGCAGCCACATCTCATTAGAATACTGACATTTGACCTTATAAAATAAATTGAAAGTGATACTAGATGCTAACGATGTAAACATTCGACCAGATACTACGACTAGCTGAATGTTGTATATTGTTATAACATGCAACCCTCTTTAGCTAATTAAATAAACAGTACATTAATCTGCCAAATAATTGTATTGAACAAAGAGAGTTGGAAAACCTTAAAACTTGACTAGATGCATTAAAAAGAGCATAGTTTAAAACTTAATAGTCCTGTTTTAAAACATCTTTAAATGTATTAATATATTGCAATTGAGTTTGGAGACTTTGGCGAACAATAACGCATAATAGTTTCTTTGCACAAGGAAATCGTCCTTTACAACCGTCCGTCTTGAGAAGAGATCAAATTGTCCCCAATGAGCTCCAAACAAAAACACCGGCCAAATGTTCGTCATGTATGCTGTCTCACACACAGCACATCTTCACTTATTACGTTCTCATGTCACACCCACCACACGCATGTGCACACGCACACATACACACAAAAAGTTTGTAACCGTGTCTGACTCATGAAACTCCAAAGCGCAACCAGAACCTCAAAGCGAAGAAAGCAAGATTATATAAAATTTCGACACTGATTCCTTTGAAAAAACAAGTTAACTGTATAAAGCAGACTAAAGCAAAGTTTTCAAACCAACACTGAATTTGGTTGCGCAGTAAACAAAGGTGTTCAGCCCGTTAGAATTTAATACCGCATGTCAGAGGAACTTACCAACACAAATGAAGGAAATGAGCAGTATTCCCTGAAGCGCAGAGCTCCAGCAGCCCTGTCGTGGCCCAAGAGAAGCATATCTATATAATCACATCCGCATGCTTGTCTTCCTTAGAGAGCCATCAAATAGAGAATCCAGAATGTACAGATTGCAATGGTGACACCACGCCCATAGAAACATGAATTAGTACTCCCTTCCTTTAAACTGGAACTCCTGTCACAAGTAGTTAAGGAGTGGATGATGTCGGCATAATACAGAAACAAAGTGATGATATATAATTATATATAAAGGTGTGTACGTTATATATAATGCGGTTATTAGAAACAAATTGGGAGTGACACCAATAGAGGCTAAAATGAGGAAAAATCGTTTATGATGGTTTGGACATGTAGAAAGATGACTAAAGGAAGCTCCAGTAAAAATGTATTAAAACTAGATTGTGAAAATGTTAAAAGAGAACGAGCAAGACCACAAAATTGTTGCAAATAAACAACAAATAATAATCTAGCTCATGTTAAGTTAACTGCCAGCATGGCATATGATAAGGCTACGTAGAAACAAAAAATCTATGTAGCTGTCCCCAGAAAAGGCTTAGTTATTGTTGTATATATGTATATATATTTATGCGTGTGTAAAGTTGAATCATGACAGTGTCCACTCAAGCCTCTCCTTCGATTCTGTTATATGCTTTTTAACTCCTGCTTCGCTTTCCCTCGCCTTCCTCTTTTGCCCTGCTTGTATGCTTCTCTTCTTATTCTCCTCTTGTCTTCTCACCTTCGCTCTGACTTCTCACCTTCACATGATATTCATGCATAAGGTTGGTTAGTTTTGCCCTGGAAACTCAACTGCTGATCCCATTGTGGAACCATCATGTAGATAGGATCCAACAACACTGCAGCGGTTTCCTATTTTTCAAACTTGTGGTAAACTGGTCCTATGAGAAGGTTATTCATGCATAGAGTTCATACTTGTCATTTCACCAGATTTGGAGGAAAGGAAGAGGAAATGCATCAGAATGCAGGACCAGAAGGAGGTACTAGTAGTTTCCTCATGTTGATATCCATTCCATATTACTAGTTAGATTAAATCTCCAACTTATGGGGATTTGCTTGTACTGCCATTCTATTGTTAATCAGCAGCCAGCTAAATGTGTAAAGCCTGTTGAGAGAATCTCAACGATGTCATCTAGCATGTTCAGAAAGTTGAACATTAGCTCTAAAAGAATCATGGTCCATCCACTTAGCAGGAGGTATTTCACCTGCCTTGATCTTATTGGCCAATTCGAAATTGCTTGGTTTGATTTTCCTGGGCATGATAGACTTTTCCTTGTCTAGCAAATTGGGTGCAGATACATTGGATGCTGAGGTGTAGGGTTGAAATAATCAAGATAGTTGCATACTGTTTGATTCTTAAACGTGTTTTTGATCTTATGATGAGGCTTATGGTGCATTCAACTGCCAACTTTTGCAGATGTGGGTGTGTACTGTTTGATTGTTAAACATGTTCTTGATCTTATGCTGCGGCTTATAATATGTTCTTATTCCCAAAGAATCTCATGATAGAACAATCTGTTTTTTTCGGGAACAGCAAAAATAGATTGACTGTCCTCCAGGACTTGTTTCCAGTCAACAACTGATACATTTGGACTGACTTGAAGGGTTGGTTCTGTATGAGGTAAACAGCCATCGATTAGTGATGGATATGGCACAATGGAGCTCTATAGGTTAGGAGATAGCACCACAAATAGTCTTCACTAGTATTCTCATTCGTACCACACATCTGATAGGTGACACCTTATCTAATGATTAATGTGCTAGACTTGTAAGAGCTAATCTGCATTTACAAGAATGATAATCAAAAGAAGGGAATCGAAGGAGGGCCACTAGCCAACCTTAAGGGACTGTTCTGTGAAATTTGTTAACTGTAGTCACAAAGCACCTCTTGATGCATTTTAAATCTCAAATTGTCACTTAATTTAGTGGCCCTCCCCTTCCTCTTTTGTCATAAATCTCAAACTGTCTCTCTCTCTCTACTGGCAATAGTTTCAAGGGCAAAACTAACCAACCTTATGCATGAATATCATGTGAAGGTCTTTCTTTTAATTTACATAAGACGTCTCAAAAGGTGAATCGCTTCAACAGTAGATCTGCCTGGCATGAATCCAAATTGGATCTCTGTTGTACTTGATACTTGTCTTAACCTACGTTCGATAATTCTTTCCCACAATTTCATAGTATGGCTAATTAGCTTGATACCTCGATAATTCGCACAATTCTCAATGTCTCCCTTGTTCTTATATACGCGTATAAGTGTTACTCACTCTCCATTCCTTGGGCATCTTTTGATTAATTCATATTTCATTAAATAGTCTTGTGAGCCAAGTGATTCATATTTCTCCTAGTATTTGACAAATTTCTATAGGAATATTATCTAGTCCTACCGATTTATCACCCTTCATATGTTTAAGAGCCTCTTTTACTTCATTCTTTTGAATACGTCGGTAGAAATTGTGGTTTATATACTTTTTTTATTTGGCTAACTCTCGTAAGTTAATACTAACATCTTTATTTTCATTAAAAAGCTTATAAAAATAGTTGTTTCATCTATTTCTTATATCATCATTTGCCACTAGAATTTTTTCATTCTCGTCTTTGATGCATCTAACATAATTAAGAACTTTAGTTTTCTTATCTCTAGCAATAGCTATCCTAAAAATATCTCTTTCACCCTCTTTTTAGTTGAGTTCTTTATATAAATCCTCCCAAATTTTAGCTTTTGTTTCACTAACAGTCTTGTTTGCTAACTTCTTTGCTTTCTTATAAGCCTCTAAAGTTTCACTAGTTTTCTTAGCATAATGTAATTTGTAACATGCCCTCTTTGCCTTGATTTTATTTTGCACTACTTCACTCCACCACCAAGCTTCTTTTTGTGTCGGTACACCTCCCTTAGATACACCTAACACATCTTTCGCCATTCTTCTAATATGTATAGCCATATTGTTCCACATATCACAAGGTGTACCAACATAATTCCAAACATCTCCTTGAAGGACTTTCTGCTTAAATACATCTTTTTTCTCGCTTTTGAGGTTTCACCATTTAGTCTAAATAGCTCGATGCACTCTTTTCTTCTTTGTCCATTTTTTTATTTGTAAATCCATAACTAAAAGTCGATGTTGGGTGGTTAAGCTTTCTCTTATAATTACCTTGTAATCTTTACAACATGCTCTATCTTTTTTTTCACAAATAAAGTAATCAATTAGTGTTTGTGATAAGCCACTCTTATAACTAATTAAATGTTTATCTCGTTTTTTAAAGATTGTATTGACTATAAAGAGACCAAATGCCATAGCAAAATTTAAAATCTCCCTACCTTCCTCATTTATATCCCCAAAACCAAGGTTTCCATGAATACCTTGATATCCTAATGCCTCTTTACCGACATGTCCATTTAAATCTCCTCCTAAACAAATCATCTCCCTTTATGGAATCCTTTGAAACACCTTATCTAACTCTTCTCAAAAAACTGTCTTTATACTATCTTCTAGTCCTTGGGGTGCGTAAGCACAAAATAAATTCAAAACCTCTGCTCCTAACACTAATTTCAACGTCATGATTTGGTCACAATATCATTGTATGTCTACTACACTATCCTTTAAATCTTTATTTATAATAATACTAACTCCGTTTCGAGTCTTTTCCTTACTTGAGTACCATAATTTAAAACCCGTATCCTCTATCTCCTTTGCTTTTTCTCCAACCCACTTTGTCTCTTGTAAACATAGAATATGAATCTTTCTCCGAATTATTGTACCTACCACCTCCATTAGCTTACCGGATAATATTCCGATATTCTAAGAACCAATACGAATCTTATTATATAGGACTAGCTTCCTTACCCCCGCATCCGTCCACATTGAAAATGCGGAGGCCCTCTAATGTAAACTATTCACTACATTCGAGCGACAATATAGCGGGACTAATTTATTTACCCACACGCATCCATGATATGGGAACCCTCTCTGCAATTGATTCACTACATCCGGGCAAAAATGTAGTGACCCTTGCTTACTTATCACTCCATTCAGGCTCTAAAGCACATCGCTAGGCAGGGACACCCCAAAGCAATGCTCATAATTTGTGTAATCCATGGTATAAAAATCCGACAAAGTTTTACGCTAAATGTCGAAAACCTAACACAACCCTCCTCCTTTATCTAGGCTTGGGACCAGCAATGTAAGGGTGATCCCTTACATGGGTGTCGTTTCACGAAATCTATGAAAACCCCAAATTTTTTCAAGTGAAAAATAGGATGAAATGAAAAAGAAAATAAATAAAAACCTTAAAGATGGTAAAGGGAATTAGGTCAAAACTTAGAATCCTGAGATTTCTCCATGAAATCAACAAAATCAAAGATGGGGAAAGGGTTTGGGAAGAAGTAGATGAAAATTTTGAACTTCGGATTCTGGGTATATTTATCCAGAAAAATATACACCAACATCGACTCATATGATAAGGGTTGTATTGTACAATACGACACGATAAATCGCACGATGCGATACGCATGCATGTATAATATCGTTCTCTCAAACAATACACCATAAAATCATAAAGTATCGTATGATCCAATTTTAATAACATTACATTTAATAGAATTAATTTAGTAATTAAATGATAAACATAATAAATAATTTAACACTTATTTGCTAAACTAATAGATATTAACTAAACTAACTCTTAATTAATTAATTAATTGTTTTAAATCAATAAATTGAACACCTATTGTAATATAAGCAATAAGCATTCAAACCGGGCCTAATGGTGATAAAGTTTTTCCTCAAACTAATAAAAGTTGAACCCTTAAGGTATTGAGTGATGTTTTTAAACATTGAGGCTTCCATATGTAGATTTCTCAAACCTCATGGTACTTATGTGAGGTTTTTTCCATAAAGATATGCCACACACACACATATATATATAGGAAAATTGGGAGTTGCTAGACACTCCCATGTCAATCCCATGTCAAACTTTACTAGATGATCTAAGTCGTTCGTGCGATCGCATGGACGATGCAAATCAAACTGTCCGCCAACATCGATATTAGGATTGAAGCCATTTAATGCACATGATTACATAAGAAAGAATTACAGACTAGACTCACAATAGAGACTTGTTAAGTTAGTGAGTACAAGAACTTGAGGTGGATAGAGGTCCATAAGAGGGCTGCTTATAGAGGTAGAAAAGTCATTCTACTTACAAATTGATAAGTTTTTCATCCAAACGTTTGCAGGTGGAGCACACAACACATTATGTATATATGATTTAAATCATTTTAACTTTATAATGTACATATAATTGTGTGAATTATCGAGGTATCAAGTTAATGAGTCATACTATGAAATTATAGGAAAGAATTATCAAATGTAGGTTAAGACAAGTATCGAATACAACAAAGAAACAATTCAGATTCATGTCCAATAGATAAACTATTGAACCGCTTCACCTATTTAGAGGAACATTTTAGAGCAAAAAGAGAGAGCCTTCACATACTATTTATTGATCTAGAAAAAGCTTATAATAGGGTATCAAGAGATGTTATTGGGAGAACCTTAGAAAATAGAGGTATCCCATTGACATACATAAATCTTATAAGAGACATGTACGATAGTACAAAAACATCTGTGAGGACTTG
This sequence comes from Brasenia schreberi, assembly GCA_036023115.1. Classification (NCBI taxonomy): domain Eukaryota; kingdom Viridiplantae; phylum Streptophyta; class Magnoliopsida; order Nymphaeales; family Cabombaceae; genus Brasenia; species Brasenia schreberi. The sequence goes on along the minus strand of JAYKKT010000090.1, from coordinate 9,184,894 downwards.
TGAAGAAACAACAAACTTCTTTGAAGTTAATATTGAATTACATCAGGAATCAAGTTTAAGTCCATATTTATTTATATTGATCATTGATAAGTTAACAAAACATATTCAAGATGAAGTACCTTGGTGTATGTTATTTGCATATGACATTGTGTTAGGGGATGAACCTAAGGAAAAAGTTAATAGGAAATTAAAACTATGGAGAGAAATGTTATAAAGTAAAGACTTGTGACATAGTACAACAAAGACAGAATATATGAAATATAATTTTGATCATTTGGGTACTTTAGAGGACATAAATTAAGATTAACACACATTGCATCTCACACAAGGAAAGTTTTAAATACCTAGGGCCAATTTTTAAAAGTGACATGTTATTCAAAATTAATGCCGGTTGGTTAAAATGGAGAGGGACATAAGATATTTTATGCGATAAGAAGATATCGTTAAGGTTGAAAGGTAAATATTATCAAGCAGCAATTAGACCTGCTATGTTTTATGATTTTGAGTGTTGGGCAGTTAATCATCAACATGTGCAAAAAATGTTTGTAGCATAAATGAAGATGTTGAGATGGATGAGCGGTTACACAAGAAAATATCATATACATAATGAGGTTATTAGAAACCAATTGGGAGTAGCACCAATAGAGGATAAAATGAGAGAAAATCGAATAAATGGTTTAGACATGTAGAAAGACGATCAAAGGACGCTCTCGTAATAAGATATGATGTGAAAATGTTAAAAGAGGAAGAGGATGACCACAAAAGTGTTGAAAATAAACTATAAAGAATGATCTACTTTATATTGAGTTAACTACTAGCATGGCACATGATAGGGCTCTATGGAAACAAAGAATCTATGTAGTTGACCCCATCTAGTATGGAAAAAGGCTTAGTTGTTGTTACAATAAAAAAGTGTTGTTATTTTATTATTATTTATTAACTTTTAATCATTTAACTAATTTTCTAATATTTTATTATTTGTTAGACAATTAACCATCTTACGCGACAAGATGGGATGGCCACCAATAGTCATCATAATGAGACTAAACGATGGTGGCCATCATTCACCAATCAATTATTTCATGAATAGTTAATTTAGTAAAAAATTTAAAATTGAATGCACTTGACCACACGACATGGGGTGTGCCAAGCTCCATACACAAAGGGGGCCACAGCGAAAGTTTAAAAAATTGAAATTATTTTTTTTGGAAAAACAAAACCGAGTGAAACCTCCTCATTAGGTTAGGCAAGTCCAAGCCAGTTCAGAACCATTTCGTCTAGGGCTATTCCACTTTTGGAACTCATGCAACTATGACGGTGTGACCAAACCCAACCTTACCGAAATCCCAATTGGAACTATTACCACAGTTCTATGAGTTCCGCAACTCAAATTGTGGTTTTGCTCAGTCATGGTTTTTAAAAGAAACTAAATTTTAATTTAAACTTATGTGCCTCCCATCCACCTTCATGAATTCTAACACTGAATAACCAGCCTAGCAAGCCCCTACTCTAAGACTACTCTTTTGCTCTCTATTCTCACTCACTATCTCGGGCTCTTTCAGACAACTATCTATAGTCTCTCTTTTTACTTATTTTACACAGAAATTCATTTTATAAGACTCTTTCGTTCACTTCAATTCTTCGAGCCTCCAACCAACTTAATTTATTCTTTTGTTATAAATTAATGGCTTATTATGATGATGGCCCTTCCAGTTAGAGAACAAAGAAAGAGGTCCACTTTTCAGTAGTTGCAGATGCCATTTTTTAGAAAGAGCTCCCACTAATTTAAGAAAGAATTGCATATTCCATGTTCTAGAAAATTGGGAAGACAATCCAGAGAGCTGTTATTGAAGCGTGAATATGTTGACACCAGGATCCACATTAATCTTATAAGTTACCTACACAAACCAGCAGGATAAGTTAAAGGAAAATTAATGCCATAATCATGTTGCAGGTAGACAAATCATGTACCACTTACTAATCTATAGCATGGTAGTGATTTGTTGCTTTAAAGAAAACAGAACAAAAAAATCAGGATATATACAGACTATCAGGACCTCAACCTAGCTATTCCAAACGATGATACCATGCAGATGGCTGACATGCTGTTGGACGCTGCATCAATACATGGAATTTCCATCTCTCATGGTCAAGAAAATTTTCATCAAGAGGGGGGATTGTTAAGAAGTGGTATTGGGTCCAAATATTGGATCCATTTGTAGTTATCTGGTCTTACTGTTAAGTGTATTTAAGTAAGGGTAGATTAATCATTTAAGTTATAAAGATATTATAAGTATTAGCATTAGTTAGGGTTAGATTAAGAGAGAAAAGTCAGCAGCAGCTAGGAGGGTGCTCGAAGAAGTCAACAAGCGTGTTCATGGTAGAGAGATTTCCTCCAACTAGAAATTCTGTATTCTACGGATTAATGTTTCAATAATATTTCAACCTGGTATCATAGTATATCGTCAACAAAACAGGCATTTTTTGGTAGTGGTAACAATAGCAGGCACATTGAAAGGGTCTTCCGATGCACGTTTACAAAAATCAAGTGCTATGCTGAAATTTTAGGGCCATATTTGTGAGGGCTCAGTCTCGGAGTTGTTGTCCCTAGCGTATCTGGGTTGTCCTTATACAACGCATCTCCTATTGGACCAGCGATTGTTGATGCTGTCCTGGTGTCTTGCTGCTATGCAGAAAAATTGTTGTTGTTGCAGTTTTGTTCTTAGTTGCAGAAATTTCTGAAATCTGTTAGTGTCAACAATCATATTATTGCACTGTATTAAAGTGGCAACGTGGCATATAAAGGTAAATCCATTGAAGTTCCGTTTACAGTTTCAGATGTTCAGACCCGGGAGAAAATAGATACATTTTAAATCACCAATATCAAGTTAGATGACAAATTTTCTTAAATGTTCTAGATCAATTGAACTAGCCGTTCTTGCCAGGGAGAGATGGCCTTATATGATTGGAGAAAGGAAGATGCTTTGGTATCTTCGTGGTTATTGCAATCTATGACCCCATCAATTAGAAGAACCATCATGTAAATTGAGTAAGTATGAGAAATATGGAAGACTGTTTTTGAAGCTTATTTTCGATAGAAAAATATTGCAAAAGAATATGAAATCCTAGAAAAAACAAAGTACCAAGACTATTAGTGAATACTATGAAAATCTTCGTGGTGTATGGGATGAGTTATAATTCTCTACAACTATCAAATGTTCAGCCTATTCCAAAGAAATAAATGAAGTGTCAAAAAAAAGGAAGGTATTTCATTTCGCGTGGGCAGTTAATCCCAAGTATGAAGCTGTGAAAGTCAACATTTTAGGACAAGAAGAACTACCTTCTCTTGAAACGGTGTATTCTCTCCTTCTTAGAGAAGAAGATAGGAGTGGACTGAAAAAAGAGAACAGTTTCATTGCTGACCAAAATGCTTTTTTAGGAAAAAATGAGTTTCAACATTCCCGTGAGAAAGGGGGACATATACTAGAGGCAGAGGTTGTGGACGACCTTCTTCTGAAGAAAAATAAAAGTTAAAGTTTGCACATTGTGGTAAGTATCGACACACTAAGGATCAATGCTAGGACTTAATTTACAAACCGGATTTCATGAAGAATAGAAGGAATTATGCTCATGTATCAGAAAATCCCTCTAACAGTACATAAACTATCCATGAGCTTATGAAGCGTATAAAAAGCCTAGAATCAAAAATCATTGACCAAGCTTCAACATCCACATCTCAAGCTATGATGGATCAGCAGTCTTACTTGGCAAAGGGTAAATATTCCTCCTCTTCTCAATCATAGGTATGAGTAGTAGCAGACTTTGGGGCAACGGATCATATGATAGGAGACAAAACATACTTATGAGAGTATTGACTTCTTCATAACAAGGAGCCCATTAATTTGGCAGATAGATCTTAGACTTGTATGATAGGAAAGGAAAGTGTGCAAACTCAATTAGCCAATTGATCTTATGTATTTCATATTCTGAGCTTTTTCATAAATTTGGTATCTATCAGTTCGTTAACAAAATCTCTTAATTGCTAAATCACATTCTCTCCCTCTATCTAGGTTTTCTAGGATTTGAAGATGGGAAAGGTCTTTGGTCATGGTAGCTTGAGAAGGGGCTATATATACTGGATGATTACTCTGCTAGCGGTTCTTCAGGTACTACTTCTGCTATGACAACAAGTGGAGTAGAGATCAGACTATGGTATGAGCGCTTGGGACATTTACCAGTGTCTAAAATCAGCAAGGTAATTCCTAGTTTTCTTCTTGAGTCAAATAATGTATCCCTAGAAAGTGATGTATGTCAAAAGGTAAAACATCAAAGGGTTTCATATTTTATTAGCGAGTCTGGAAATTCATAGCCTTTTGAATTGATTCATGCAGATGTTTGAGGTCCTAGTCTAGTCAACTCTCTTAGTGGTCAAAATACTTTGTTTCCTTCATAGATGATTGTACCCGACTTTCAATAGTATATTTAATGAAAAAAGTAGCTCGCACACTTCTTATTGGTGCAATGCACCTAAATTTGATTGGGGTGAAGTTATCTTAACCTCAGTCTATTTGATCAATATGATGCCAGGTTCAATACTAAGTAGTGAAAGTCCTTAGAAAACTCTTACTTAGGAGACAAAATCGTTCCATATCATCCCTCGTATCTTTGGTTGTATGTGTTATGTTCACATCCACCAACTTGGTAGGGATAAACTTGACCTCATGGCCATAGTGTATATTCTTTGATACTCCAACTCATAGAAAGGGTACAAATGCTATAATCCAATTCATAGGAAGACATGTGTTTCCCTGGATGTCACCTTCTTTAAATTTACTCCCTACTATTCTTCCAAGAGAGAGCTTGTGAATTTAGTGAATAAACCTATGAATGTTCTTTCAATAAACCCTGAAGAAGTAGAATCGGAACCTGATGAGAAAGAGGGGATTGAGGTATATGAAATCTATTCCTCGATATGGTCTCCTATACTCTAATTCTGGAAATCTTAATATTAAAGTGTATTCAGATGCAGATTGGGTTGGATCTCTTGATAATAGGAAATCAACTACCGGATACATTACATTACTTGGGGCAATATAGTTTCATAGAAGAGAAAAACAATTTGTTATTACTCGATCTAGTGTTGAAGTTGAGTATAGAGAATTTGCTCAAGTGATATATGAAGGGATGTTGTTAATATCTTTTGTATGTGAGTTGGGAATGGAAGTGCTATGTCCTATTCTCTTATATTGTGAGAGTAGTGCAGCTATACAAATTGCTTCAAATCCTATGTATCATGAGAGGACTAAACATATCAAAATTGACTGCCACTTCATAAAGAAAAAAGTAGCAAGTCAATAGTTCAAGTTGGTGTATGTTAAGTCGGCATATCAAAGGACAGATTTTCTTACTAAAGCAGTCGATAGAAGAAGCCTCATCTTCTACTCAACTTGAGGGGGAGTGTTAAGAAGTACTATCGGGTCCAAATATTGGATTTATTTGTAGTTATCTGGTCTTATTGTTAAGTGTGGTTAAGTAAGGATAGATTAGTCATTTAAATTATAAAGATATTATAAGTATTAGCATTAGTTAGGGTTAGATTAAGAGAGAAAAGTCGGCAGCAGCCAAGAGGGCGGAGAAAGAAGCCAACGAGTGTGTTCATGGTGGAGAGATTTCCTCCCATCAGAAATTTTGTATTCTCCATATTAATGTTTCAATAAAGTTTCAACATGGATGTCCACAAGGCAAGCATTTAGATGCCCCAATGCCACCACCATTTGAGAATCGTTGGTAATGCCCCTTATTGTTACAACAAAAGGTTTCCCAATAGGTTACTTCTAAAAGTGGCTCCATTAGCCACAAGAGACTGAAACGAGTAAAATAGTTCCATATCATGGAAGTTGGCTCAATCTTTCAAGTTGTTATTTCCCTCTTTGATTGTAGCAGTTACTGGTAGACTACTTTGTTTGGTTATTGCCCTCTTGCTTCATGTTTTAATGCAGTTTGAGACTGAATGAGGTTTGGAAAAAGAAAAGGTAATCCATTATTCTTTATTCCCCACATCCAGTACTACGTCCTCACAGGAATCCAAAGATGACGAGCGAAACAAAGCAGATCACCACCAAAAGAATGAACAGTTTGTGAGTAAGCATTACAAATCTACAAGATGGGAAGAAAAGGAAATAGATTCTCAACCTTTGTACCATCCCATTTTTTGACACCAATTAATCATGCAGAAGCAAAACTCGATGAATATCCTGAAGAGATAAATTCAACAAGACCGTGTAAAGCAGCACTGGAGAAAGAGTAATGCACAAAACAAAGATGACTTACAGGAGGATAAGTAGGCATATATAAAACTTGCCTAGGCTGACCGACATACATCTGCTGCCCATACTGTTACAAGGGAATCAAAATATTAGACAGGTAGAACCTTAACAAGCAAATAACAGAAAATGCAATAGAGCATCAGTATTCATGGCATACCATAGGTCCATTTGCATAATAACCTTCAGGAGACGGCACTGATGCAGGCTGTGGATTGTATATGATCGATTGATGTCCACCAAAGGAGTGAGCAACCTGCAGAACATTATGACTGTAATACACTATACTTGGATCATGGCTCAAGAGATTCAAGATAACAGATCAGAACAAAAAGAAATTATTGCCTATGGGTTAATGAATGTCTGCCAACCAAATGGTTTATCCACTGCTGATGCAAAGCAGCAACATGCAAACATACGCACGCACAGACACAAACACATTATATGCCATCTTAACCAGCACAGATGACATTAATATTTTCCAAGCAGTACAATGAGTAACCTGCCAGATGTTTTCACGGGCACATGTCTTGCACCATTATTTTCAGAAACCTACTTAATTTAGCAGGCCAGGCATTGCACTTGTTGAGCGAAATCAACTTCTACTTAATTTCACGGGCACGTGTCTTCCACCATTTTAGCTGTTTCTAAAATGATGGATCTCTGTGCTGTTCACTTTTCTTATTTCCTTCTCCATGGCTTGTATGTTATTGTTACCAGAAATTGCCAAGTGATACCTATTTCTCCTAGTATTTTCCAAACTTCTATAGGAATATTGTCCGGTCCTACCGATTTACCACCCTTCATATGTTTAAGAGCCTCTTTGACTTCATTCTTTTGAATACGTCGGTAGAAATTGTGGTTTATATACTTTTCTGATTTGGCTAACTCTCGTAAGTTAATACTAACATCTTTATTTTCATTAAAAAGCTTATAAAAATAGTTTTTTCATCTATTTCTTATATCATCATTTGCCACTAAAATTTTTTATCCTCGTCTTTGATGCATCTAACAACATTAAGATCTTTAGTTTTCTTATCTCTGACCCTATCTATCTTAAAAATATCTCTTTCACCATCTTTTGAGTTGAGTTTTTTATAGGACTAGCTTCCGTACCCCCCGCATCCGTCCATATTGAAAATGCAAAGACCCTGTGTGTAAATTATTCACTACATTCGAACGGCAATGTAGCGAGACTAACTTCTTTACCCACACCCATCCATGATGTGGGAACCCTCTCTGCAATTGATTCACTACATTCGGGTGAAAATATAGTGGCTCTTACTTACTTATCACTACATTCGAGCTTTGCAGCGCGTCGTTAGGCGGGGACGTCCCAAAGCAATACTCATAATTTGTGTAATTCATGTTATAAAAATCTGACAAAGTTTTATGCTCGTTGTCGAAAGCCTAATACAACCCTCCTCCTTTATCCGGACTTGAGACCGGCAAGGCAAGGGTGATCCCTTACATGGGAGGAGCTACCTACGATAATGAGGTTATTGGAAACAAATTGAGAGTGGCTCCAATAGAAGATAAAATGAGAGAAAATCATTTAAGATGAATTGGACACATAGAAAGATGACTAAAAGAAGCTCCAATAAGAAGGTATGAAAAACTAGATTGTGAAAATGTTAAAAGAGAAAGAGAAAGACCACAATAGTTTTAGAAAGAAACAATAAAGAATGATCTAACTCATGTTGAGTTAGTTGCCAGTATCGCACATGATAGGGCTATGTGGATACAAAGAATCCATGTAGTTGACCCCATCTAGTATAGGAAAAGGCTTAGTTGTTGTTACTGTTGCATTTAATACACATGCAAAAAGTATCAAGATACATTTTAACTGTTGATCTCACCGATCAAACGGTTGAAATCTTTTAGAATGTTCAAGCATGGATAAATGTGCACATGGACTAATTTTTCTACATAAATATATACTTACATACATATATATACATACAACTCTCTCTCTCCTATCATGCCCCTAACAAGAGGAGAGAGATCGGCCTCCAACACATTATATATCTATACACAAAAATATATGTGCATATACATATACATACGGTGCTACAATATATTAAATGTTGCATGCACTTAGACTTCATTGAGACCTCCTGGTATTGACTTTCTTGTTTAATTTTCTACGTTACATTAACTTTATTATTTTGGGGTCCCAACTATGCATGTTGGTTCTGCCTAGGCACTCGATAGCAATTTTGACTATTGGCTCCCATTTAACACATTAAATTTGATGGTTTGTTATCTAAAGCACAACCAAGCATTCAATTCTGCACTTTCACCACCTTATTGCACTATCTCAGGTTAAATGTGTGAAAACAGTAGTTTACTGGTACCGTGCAATGGAATTACTATTTCTATCACCAGTACGTACAACCATGTAAATAAGAATCTTACATATTGTTTATTTGCAAATAAGACAGGTGTCTTAGTCCATTTGCCTCCTTAGTATGTGAACCCTAATGCAGAATATGAAATATTTGAAAGATTGTCCAACCATGTCTTCATTTGCCGACAAGACACTCAGTCCTTCATTGATCACAGTCTGCTTGTGAAGTGGAAAAGACGGTATTTTTCCTCAAAGATGAATATACACACAATCACCAACTGAACGGAGCCAAAGGCATGAGAAAGTAATACAATGAATGCCCTTTAGATAAGTCTTACAAGAGGTAATGAAAGAGAGCCAGCAGGAAGGGCAACGGCTAGGGAAAATAGCTATTGCAGAGGGTGCAACAGCTAGTACCCTAGCTCTTGTACACTGTGGGCCCTTACCTGCTGACCAAAACCACAAAAAGAAAAAATAGAATATTACATTCACAACCTTACATTCTAACTTGAATTCTAAATATACCCCCAGCTATGTTCTAACTTGAATTTTGATTAATTTCCCCACTCTAATTATACATCTTAACATTAATGCAATCACTTTACTACCTTAAATTAATAAGATTTGAGTTTCTTCCTGATAATTCTATAAGAAACAAATTGAGTTAAACCTCAGCAAAACTCGGATTTGGGGTAGAATGAATAGAATAGGGGGAGAACAGGGATAGAAATGCAAATCTTATTTGGCTCCCCACCCTTGGTTATGATATTGAGAATTTGAGAGTGCTGCTTATTGAATCTGTTCGGCAGGAATGATAGTAGAAGCCACTCCACATCCTTTATCTCAGATCCCTCCATCAAATGAGTTAAGATCTAAAAACAGGATAGTTATTTATTACTTATTAGACGGCAGAAAAGAGTTCCCTAGATGACTATGACTGCATAAGCTTGATGCTAAATGTATGTGTCTAGAATACACCACACATGCATACTGTCTAGAATGAGTTCTTCAAATGGGCCATCCATCCGCTCCATAACATCAGTTCAATCTAAAAATGATCCATACAAACTAAAGAGCATTGCAATATCACATGCTGATATTACATTTCAACCGTTGAAAACACCACCCAAAATATTTCAGCAAAGTATAAAAGAGTCAAACAACAACTAAGCCTTTTCCCATACTAGATGAGGTCAGCTACAAGGATTCCTTGTTTCCACATAGCCCTATCATGTGCCATGCTAGCAGTTAACTCAATATAAACTAGACCATTCTTTATAGCTCCTTTCCAACACTTTTGTAGTCGTCCTCTTCTTCTTTTAACATTTTTACAATCTAATTTTTCATATCATCCTTTGGTATTTTTCTATATGTTTAAACCATCTTAAATGATTTTCTCTCATTTCACCCTCTATTTTGTGCCACTCTCAATTGGTTTCTAATAACCTCATTATGTATATGGTCTTTCCTTGTGTGACCGCTCATTCATCTCAACATCTTCATTTCTGCAAGAGACATCTTTTGCACATGTTGATAATTAATAAAACATAACAGGTCTAATTGTTGCTTTATAATATTTACCTTTTAACTTTAATGGTATCTTCTTGTCACAAAGAATACCTTATACTCCTCTCCATTTTAATCAACCTATATTAATTTTACGTGTAACATCTCCATCAATTCTTCCATCACCCTAAAAATTGACCCTAGGTATTTAAACTTTCTTTTTAACGGATGCAATGTGTGCCAATTTTAAGTTTTATGTCCTAAAGTAACCAAATGATCAAACTTAAATTCCATATATTTAGTCTTTCTTTTACTAAGTCAGAAGCCTTTACTTTCTAATGTTTCTCTCAATAGTTTCAATTTTCTATTAACTTTTTCCTTAGACTCCACTAACACAATGTCATCTGCAAATAACATACACCAAGGTACTTCATCTTGAATATGTTTTGTTAACTCATCAATCACCATCATAAATATGGACTTAAAGTTGATCCTTTATGAAACTCAATATTAACTCCAAAGAACTCTATCATTCTTTCATGAGTCCTCACATATTTTTGCGCTATCATACATGTCTCTTATAAGGTTTATATATGCCAATGGAATACCGCTTTTTTCCAAGGTTCTATAAAGAACATCTCTTGACACCCTATCGTAAGCCTTTTCTAGATCAATAAATAGCACATGAAGGTTCTTTTTTGCTCTAAAATGTTTCATAAGACGTATCAATAGGTGAATCGCTTCAATAGTAGATATGTCGAATGTTGTACTCGATACTTGTCTTAACCTACGTTTGATAACACTTTCCCATAATTTCATAGTATGACTCATTAACTTACACCTCGATAGTTCGAACAATTCTGAATATCTTTCTTATTCTTATTATGGGTATAAGTATACTCACTCTCCATATTTCATTAAATAGTCTTATGAGCCAAGTGAGCCCCATCTCTCTTAGGATTTTCTATACTTCTATAGAAATATTGTCTTGTCTTATAAATTTGTCAACCTTCATATATTTAACAGCCTCTTTGACTTCAGTCTTATGAGGCAAGTGAGCCCCGTCTAATTTGGCTAACTCTCTTAAGTTAATATTGATATTTGTATTTTCACTAAAAAGCATATAGAAATAATTTTTGGATCTATTTTTGATATCATCATTCACCACTAGAATTTTCTCATCCTCATCTTTGATGCATCTAACAAAAGTAAGATCCTTAGTTTTCTTATACATAGCCTTAATTATCCTAAAATATCTCTTTAACTTTCTTTTAAGTTAAGCTTTTTATACAAATCCTTCCAAATTTTGGCTTTTGCTTCACTAACAATCTTTTTCGCTTCTTTCTTTCCCTTCTTATAAGCCTCCAAAGTTTCACTAGTCTTCTTAGCAGTGTTATCCGTATTACACCATATCGTACTATACGGTGTGATATGTATCGTATCGTAGAATGCCACGATATACTACAGGCCTCTGTATTGCCCAACCAAAGTTATCATGCGATACGGCACCATATCACACGATACGACCAAAAAAAAATCAATTTTTTTTTTTGCAAAAAAAATTATGGCTTTCTGGCATTTGTTCTCCTCTCTTCACTTCTCCCCAAGGCATCTTTCGGTATGCTCGTCTGGGATTGCAAGTTGCATGCATGTAACATGTAAATTCGGGTTATTTATGTTGCCAACATTTAGGTATATTTCTGCTAAAAGTTTCTAATTTCATGAAATCGCAAATAATGAAAAACAATTTGGTTGCCTCATTTCATTGAGGGGGCATTTCACAGCTTCACTATTTTAGGGTTCACCATACACGACTTTCATTGAGTTAAACATGATCAGCATGTCTAAGGCTTAGCTCAGCCTGTGAAGTGAGCATGTCATCATAGTTACACATCGAAAATTCCTATTTCGATCAAGCAACTCAGAAGTAATCAGTTGACCTAATTTTGACCCACAACATCCATCCATTTCTGTTTCAAACCACTTCAAGCATTAGTTAAAAAGCTAGTCTCCAAAAAGAGAAAAAGAGGATATCATCAAGTAACAATATCACATCATCGGGATGTCATAGACTCAATAATCAAAGAAATGGAGCTCATCGTTTTGCTCACATATCAAAATGAGCAAATGTGTCAACTATATGTACAAAGATAGCAATTTGTTAATTTTGATATATTAGAGGAGTGGATTATGAAAGATAACGAAGAAAATGCACTCCTAACCGAAGAAGACATTACATGGATTATTTTAGAATGAGCAAAACAACATCATCAAGGAGATGAAGATTTTGATTTTGAAGCAAAAAGTGGTGGGGATCTTCAGCAAGGAGAAGATGAAGATTGTTTAATTGATGATCATGATTACAATATGTAAATGTAAATGTGTAATTTTTTTCAATTATTGAATGGTGAATGATCGATATGTACTAAACTCTGCATTATATGAATTCTTTGCAATTATCAGATTTTTTATAATTTATTTTTATTTTTTTTATTTTTTCTGATATTTTTAGATTTTTACTAATTTTTCAATATTAAAGTACGATACACTGATACGATACGATACAGGCATATCGTGAACCAAAACGATACACGATAGGATACGCGTCGAACAACACTGCTTCTTACCATAATACAATTTGTAACATGCTTTTTTTTCCTCATTCACCACTTCACTCTACCACCAAGCTTCTTTTTGTACTCGTAAGCCTCCCTTAGATATCCCTAACACATCTTTTGCCACTTCCCTAAAATGTATAGTCATATTTTTCTACATATAAGAAAGTGTACCTATATATAATTCCAAGCATCTCCTTGAAGAACTTTTTGTTTAAATATATATGATTTCTCACATTTGAGGTTCCACCAACTAGTTTGAATAGCTCTATGCACTCTGTTCTTCTTTTTCCACTTTTTTAAATGCAAATCAATTACTAAAAGTCGATATTGAGTAGTTAAGCTTTCTCCTATAATTACCTTGCAATCTTTACAACACGATCTATCTTTTTTCCTACAAAAGAAATAATCAATTTGTGTTTGTGATAAGCCACTCTTATAGGTAATTAATTGTTTACCTAGTTTTTTGAAAATTGTATTGACTATAAAGAGATCAAAAGCCATAGCAAAATTTAAAATCTCCCTACCCTCCTCATTTATATCCCCAAAACCATAGTTTTCATGAATACCTTGATATCCTAATGCATCTTTACCGACATGTCCATTTAAGTCTCCTCTTAAACAAATCATCAACCTTTGTCGAATTCATTGAATTACCTTATCTAACTCCTCCCAAAAAGCCTTCTTTATACTATCTTCTAATCCTACTTGGGGTGCATACAAACTATATTCAAAGCCTCTACTCCTAATACTAATTTCAACGTCATAATTCGGTCACCATATCGTCCTATGTCTACTACACTATCCTTTAAATCTTTATTTACAATAATACCAACTCCATTTTGAGCCTTTTTCTTTCTTCTTGAATACCATAATTTAAACTTGTATTCTCAGCCTTCTTTGCTTTTTCTCGACCCACTTTGTCTCTCATAAACATAAAATGTGAATCTTTCTTCGAATCATAGTATCTACCACCTCCAGTAAATGGATTCTGAAAAAAAATATAAAGTCGATAAATTTATCCACATGTTTAAGGAGAGGTTGGTTGCAAAGGAATTCTCAAAAAAGAAGGGGATAGATTATGTTGAGACATATTTCTCTATTGTGAAATTTGCATTCATAAGGATAATTTTGACAATTTCAGTATATTATGTTTTGGATTTACATCGGCTAGATATAAAAATTGATTTTCTAAATAGAGATTTAAATGAAATCATATATATACAGCAACCAGAAGGATATATTGTTAAAGGGTAACAGGATAAAGTATATAAGTTGAAAACATCCCTATATGGCCTTAAATAGTCACCTCATTAATGATATTTAACTTTTCAAAATGCCATAATTGAACTTAACCACTGTATATGTTTAGAACAGTGGGAGATACTTTGTCATTCTATCGTTATATATAGATGACATATTATTGATTGGGAATAACAATGAGATGATTGTCAAAACAAAGTCATGGTTAAACTTAAGGTTCGAAATGAAGGATATAGAAGAAGCATCCTATATTGTGAGAATAAAGATTTCTCGAGATAGAGAATCTAAACCCTTTTGCCTAAGTCAAGAGAGATATAAATTATATCATCAAGAAATTTAAAATGAGTGAATGCAATCCTATGAAAGGGTCAAATTTAGTAAGGTTGTTGTTCCAGTGAAAAAGATAATAAGCCTAATGTTCCTTACACACAAAAATGTTGATAGCTTGATATATGCTATGTTGTGTATAAGACTTGATATCAATTTCGTTGTTGGTTTTGTAAGCAGATATCAAAGTAATCCTGGTTGACAACATTGGATAGTTGTCAAAATGATTATAAGATATCTTTAAGGAACAAAAGACTTAAAAACCATGTTTTCAAGCACATGAACTAAAAGTGGTAGGATACTTAGATGTTGATTTTATTAGGAGCAAAGATAACAAATCAACCTCTAAACAAATATTTTATTTGGAGGTGGAGTTATTTTTTTGGATTGCAAGAAACAGGGTTATGTCGCATAGCATACACAAGAAGCTGAATATGTTGATTATAGTATGACTACAACGAGTGTCGGTTGGATAAGCCGCTTCATACGTGATTTGAAGTGAGATATAACCAATAAGACAATTATCATTTATTGTGATAATAATGCAATAATTACTTTGATTCTCAATGGCTAGTAGCCGTTGGGGACCCCCAATGGCCAGGGCCAACATGGCCCTACCCTTCGGGCATGATGGCGCGGGCCCTAAGGGCCCGCGTACCCTATTACATATTAACACCCCCCCTCAAACTTACGGGGTATACACTGAAAGTTTGTCAAGTAAAAACTGAAACCGAGAGGTGAAAAGAGATTTGGTGAAAAAGTATGCGAGCTGCATCTCAGATGTAACATAGCAAAGTGAGATGTTCTTATGTAGATACTTCTCGAAACAAAGTGGCAGTCCATCTCGATGTGCTTAATCCTCTCATGAAAAGTGTTCTTGGAGGCAATGTATATGGCGCTTTTGTTGTCACAATACATGATGGCGGGGTGTTTGACATGGACGCCCATGTCTGCTAGAAAGGTTGTAATCCAAGAAATCTCCATTGCAACTGTAGCTATGGCTCGATACTCGGCTTCTGTGGAAGAGAAGGATACCTTCTGTTGCTTTTTGCACTTCCAGGAAACAAGAGATTCACCTAAAAAAACACAAAAACCAGTCATAGAGTGTCTATTGTTGACATCTCCACCCCAATCAGCATCCATATAGATAGATAAATCAAAAGATGAAGAGGAAGTTAAGAGGACCCCCTTGTGGGCAGTGTTTTTAATATAGCGAATAATTCTTAAGACAGCACTCATATGAACAGAGGTAGGTGCCTGTTGAAATTGACTGGTTGTGTGTACTGCATGAGAAATGTCTGGTCTAGTAATTGTGAGATAAGTGAGTGTACCTATAAGCTGTCGATAAGGGGTGGGATCTTCTAATTTCTCACCATCAGTGGCACGCAGTTTGGTGCCTATGACTTCCGGTGTGTCAACAACCTTAGTATCTGTAATACCGGATCTTTCAACAATATCGGTAGGAAACCTGGTTTGAGACATAAAGTATCCACAACTATTTTTGGTTATCTCAATACCCAAAAAGTAATTTAGCAAGCCCAAGTCTTTAATATCAAATTCGTGATGCAGATTAAATTTAACTTCAGCAATTCCCACTTCATCACTTCCTATGATGATCATGTCATCCAAATACAAAAGCAAGATAACAATACCAGATTATGTTTTTCGTACAAACAATGCAGTATCAGTATAGCAAGTCACAAAGTTATACAAATGCATAAATTTTTCAAATCGATCAAACCAAGCTTTTGGCGCTTGTTTCAGACCGTACAAAGCTTTTCATAATTTAAGAGCATGACCAGGAGGAAGAGTGATACCAGGAGGACTCATGAAGACTTCTTCATTCAAACAACCCTTCAAAAAAGCATTCTTGACATCAAGTTGGTATATATTCCATTGCTTGATTGCACTAATGGTGATGAGAATTCTAATTGTGGTCATTCTAGCTATTGGGACAAAGGTTTCATCATAGTCAATTCCATATTCTTGGGCATAACCTTTAGCAACTAGTCTAGCCTTGTATCTCTCAATGTGATCGTTGCTGTGAGTTTTGATTTTATATACCCATCGACATCCAATGACTTTCTTATCTTTAAGCAAGGGTGCAATTATCCATGTCTGAGCCTTGTCTAGGGCGTTGAGTTCATCTTTCATAGCATTTTCCCATTCTAGAATACCTTTAGCTTGATGATAGAACCTAGGTTCCTTAACTTTACGAAGGGTGGCAATCAAATTTCTTCGTTGTGGTTCAAAAGATTCGTATGACACAAATCGCTGAGGTGGTCTAGAAACCCTAGGTTCTAGGCTTGTAATATCAGGTTCCATGTGGGCTTCATGGGTTTTCTAGGTCATCTTGTATAATGTGAGGGAAAGGGTTCAACAATTGACCGAGTATCAACAGTGGTGTGTGAAATATCATTATTGTCAATATGATCTTCTTGAATGTCTTGATGATCTACTGAGTCACAATCATTATCTTCTTCTAGCGAAAAAACATCTTGGGGAATGAAAGGTTCCAAATTTTCCAAGGATTTGGACTCATAATAAATGTCATGCTCAAAGAATTTCACATCCTTGGACACATACAATTTGTCTTCCATAGGATCAAAACACCTATACCCCTTTTTGTCAATTCCATAACCAAGGAAGACACATTCAATAGCTCTAGGTGACAATTTGTCATTCTTGTCTGTATACACAAAACATCTACATCCAAAAACCCTAAGTCTTTCATAATATGGAGGGATGTTGTACAATTTTTCGAAAGGTGAAGTATTCTAAAGATTGGATGACGGCATTCTATTTATAAGGTATACTGCGGTAAGAGTAGCTTCGGCCTATAAGAATTTATGAACCTTACTAGCAATTAGCATAGTTCTACAAGTTTCAATAATATGCCTATGTTTTCGTTCCGCTAGACCATTTTGTTGAAGTGTTTTAGTGCATGATTTTTTGTGTATAATACCATTAATTTCAATAAATTTATGAAATTCATTAGATATGTATTCTCCTCCCGAATCGGATCTAAAGATTTTAATGGTTGCTCCAAATTGGTTTTTGATCATGTTACAAAATACTATAAATTTTTCAAATACTTCGGATTTGTGTTTCAAGAGATATATCCATGTAAATCGAGTAAAGTCATCTACAAAAATCACATAGTATTGCAATCCTCCTTTAAAAACAACGGGCGCGGGGCCCCAAACATCCGAATGTATTAAATCAAAAGCTTTCTTTAGTACATAGTTTCTTTCTCCAAAGGGAAGATGATCCATTTTTCCAAGAAGACAATTTTTACATTCAAAATTTTTCTCTCTAATGCTTTTCCTCAAAGGAATGTTACACAATTTTTTAGAGTCGAAGTGTCCAAGTCTTTTATGCCATAGCGTAGCATCTTGGGTTATGTTACAAAAACCCAAATTTGGCATAACAAGATAGTCCATTTTGTATAGTCCACTTTCTCTATGGCCTTGACCAATCACCTTCTTCGATAGGTGATCCTGCACCACACAATGTTTGGATGAGAAAGTGACTATACAATTGTTATCACATATTTGAGCAACTAAGAGTAGATTTAAATTAAGTTTAGGTATAAAACTTACATTTTAAATTTTAAAGTCTTGTTTTTTAAGGTTTCCTAATTTTTTGATTTAGAGTTTTGTTCCATCGGCGGTAAACACATGCTTTCCAATGGTTTCACAAGAATTAACCAAAGAATCTTCACTATGTGTCATATGAAAAGATGCACCAGAATCTAAAAACCAAGACATACCTTGCAAAGTAGATAGAGCATTCCCGAAGATACTTGCTTTTTCTTTAAAAATTTCTTCTATGTACGCCTTTATGTTGTTGGGCAAGACACCTCCTTCTTCCACGGCTCCCACGTTTCCACCCCTTTTCCGAAGTAGAGGACAAGTGGCTTTAATGTATCCACTTTCCTTGCAATAATGACAAATTGTATCCTTGTTAGGCATGGTCCCGTGGGCTTCTTGAACGTGCTTTCATTGTTCTTGACAAGTGGAGGCTTGTAAGTCTTCAAATTTGCTCTGGGTCTTGATGCGGTAAGTACGGCTTCTTTGGCCACATGCATGTTTTTCAATCTTGTTTCCTCCATAACAAGATCGACAAGAAAGGTATCCCCTCTAGGTCTAGGTTTCTTATGTATAAGGCTTGATCTAATGTTTTCAAATTCGTCTCTTAAACCACGCATAAACAAGAAGAAATATTGATTTTCCAAAAATTCTTGAAATTCGTCTAATTTGTGAAGTTTTACAAATTTGTCAAAACTCCTTAATTGAGTCCAAAGTTCCGAAAATTCATTGTGATAGTCCCTAATGCTTAGGTTTCCTTGTTTAAGCATAATCATTCTTTCCATGAGATCAATTTGAAAGACAAAATCATCTTGAGAATGAAGCTTTTTCAAATATTCCCAAGTTTCAAACGCATTTTCAAAAGCATTAATCCGATTTCTAAGTTTTTCATCCACATTTTGACAAATGATCCATGTGATTTTTGCATTCATTTTTTCCCATAATTTCAAATCAATTTTGAATTTCTATGTACTTTGATGATTTCATCATCATCTAAGCCATCAATGTCCAAAATTGGTTCCTTTATAGTTCCATCAATGTAATCCCGAAAATCTTTTGATAAAAATTATTTTTTCATTGTTCTAGCCCAACTTTGATAACTTTTCGGGTCTAGAATGCATCTAAACGACTCATTTTTGCCTTTCATTTGTGCAAAAAATGAATATTTTGAACTAACCTCAAGTTTGATGCAAGACTTCAACTTTCGCACTTTTGGCACGCTTCCCAATACACTGATACCATGTAAATAATTGTCAATGATCAAAGGTTGATGCGGCACGAATCAATATCACCAAGTCGCCAAGAGTCAAATGACATTCACTCACGAATGTCTATCTTCAAGAATGATTAACAAGAGTGGAAGCATACACAAAACAAATCAAGAAGCAGTGCAAGACTGCGTTAATATTATTCATGAAGTGGTGTCTTATTTATAGACATTACAAGGCTTAAAGAAGTGAAGCAAGAGGGCAAGAGGAGACCACATTAGTGGGAGCACTAGCCAGTGGGGGGCTCCCAACGGCTAGTAGCCGTTGGGGACCCCCAATGGCCAGGGCCAACATGGCCCTGGCCCTTCGGGCATAATGGCGCGGGCCCTAAGGGCCCGCGTACCCTATTACATATTAACAGATATATCTATATATATTAGATCACCAACACATTCATTGTTATTATGAAAGATGTCATTTTAGTCTCCTCTAAGAATTCAACATCCCTGTTTTCTATTACTACATGGTCCTTATAATTAAATCGATATTCTTTATAACCTTTAGAATATCAAATGAATACACATTTGAAGGACCTAGATTGGTCAACGTTTTTCACATGTGTAATAGATTCCTACCTCTTGAGATGACCTAAGTTTGGTTTTCTTCCAAACCAAATCTCATATGGTGTAGAGAATACATCCTTAAGACCAGCTCCCTTACCCCCAGTATCCGTCCATTTTGAAAATGCAAAGGCCCTTGTTGTAACTTGTTCACTATATTCGGTCAAAAATATAGCGGGACTAACTTTTTTAACCACACCCGTCCATGATGTGAGAAGTTGGGAACCCTCTACAATTGATTCACTACATATGGGCAAAGATGTAGAGGCCCTTGCTTACTTTTCAATTCAGGATCTGCAGTGCATCGCTAAGAGGGAATGCCCCAACGCAATGCTCATAATTTATAGAATCCATGATAGATATGTCCGATAAAGTTTTACGCTAGTTGTCGAAAGCAGTGTTGTCTGACGCGTATCGTATCGCGTATCGCTGGGCTCCACGATACGGGCGTATCGTATCGTATAGTACTTTAATATTAAAATAATACAAAAATTATTTAAAAAATCAAGAAAATTAGTAAAAATCCGGGAAAAAATCGTACGATACGGCACGATAACATGTATCTTACGATACAGGTTACCGTATCGATACGATACGTATCGCATCATATCGATACGAATAACACTGGTCGAAAGCTTAACATGGTATATAGAGAAAATATATAAGGAGAATCAATTTATGTCCACAACACCACAGCGTAATAAACCAAAAAAGAGGTTATGATCTTCGCTCCTATCAACGTGCAAATATTCAATTTTCTTATCCATTTGAAATACTGTCAAAAAGTGCTCAGATAAATAACAAAAAGAGATCTATTCTCAATACATACATCATGAGAATGAAATCTTCGACATGCCAAAAAGAAAAAGCTGCAGAAAGGACAAGATAGGGCAGATTGAGGTTAAGAGCTCACCCCTGTGCCTATATGTGGAATGCCAGATACATTTGATGCGAAATAAGAAGAGCCTTCCGATGCAGGAGATAGAGGTCGTAAGGGAGTGGCAGATGGGGTGAAACTTTTTGCATTGGGGTTCAGCTTGAACTCCTGGACCATAATCAGAACAAAGAAAAAGCCTAAAAGATTTGCAGTAGCTTTATGTAATGAAAAGCATATAGAAGATGCAAAAAGAGAGAGAACAGATTAACATGCCATAAATGACTCAGAGAAAAATAACCTTACCTTGGCATGGTGGTTCAATGTTGATTTTTCTGAAGACAACGATCCCACTGATGAACTTGGAGATGGCGGGGGACCGCTTGAGACAGAAACAGAAGCGACACATTCTGAGGCAGATGAAATCAAGCAACCAGGTCTAGCCTCGCAGTTCCCAGCTTGAATAGGCAAGTTTACCATTCCAGACAGCATAGAATCTGAAAGTTCCTTAGGATATGGGTCATCTGGAGCTTCCACAGGGATGGATAAACCACAATTAGTTGCTCAGCTCAGTCAGTATCAGTGAGGAAGGTGTAACATATAAACAGATTTAATATGAACAGACCTTTACCAAGGCTAGGTTTCTTGGCATTCTGTGAAGACTGTACCTCCAACTCACCTGGTGAAATGTACATTATACAATTTCAGTAAACAAAATGGAAGTTATGCATATTTGAAACAAAAAAGAACAATAAAAGGGGTACACAAGTAAAGACAAACCCAAAGTTCTTTTACATAAGTAGATACTCCACATGTTGAACAAAAGATATGTTTTCTGAATGGGTTTAGCTGGTAATAGTAAATCACGAACAAACCAGACAACAGAAAATACTTAATGTACTTGTTACCAGGACAGGCAGCAACAGTACTTTCACAACCTGGTGTAGAAGTTCCATTCTATCAGTTCCTGAAGGAACATTCACCTACATGTTCTTCAGAATCGGTCGATTCGGAAAGGGTCATGGCTCCAACTAAATTTGGGGGCCTCAAAGATAGGTATCTTCATCAGTTTAACAGTGCATTGTTGAGTAGATGGTTCTAGAGCTTAAGCATCAAGAAGGCTCCTTGGTTTGGGAGCTTAACAGTCAAAAATGCTCAAAATATACCGAATGAATAGTTAATACTCAAAGAAAACTCTTTTTATACATTACTTTCAAACACTTGTATCAAGCACAAGGTTATCAAGATAACAATAAGTGTATTTTTCAACATTGACTAATCTCCAACCAATAGCCAACAACATGAAGCACCTTAATTACAAAGGTCTTCAACAAATGTGACATATAGTTACAACACAGAAATCTTAATTACATGAAAATGCAACTTCAAAGTTATCAAGATCACAAATTATTAAATAACAATAAGTGAATCTTCAAACACTGACTAATCTCCAACCAATATCCAACAACATGAAACACCTTAATCACAAAGGTCTTCAACAAAAGGCTAACAAAAGTAACATATAGTCACAATACTGAGATCTTAAACATATAAAGAGTTGCAACTTATTGTCTAACAAATAGTCTACCATTATAAAAAAGGTCAACCAATCGATATGCTAAATATCACAAACAAATATCAATAACTTAGAAGGAACACACCTAGATTGACTCAAATCTAAATGCCAAAGAAAAGTCATGTGTCGATAACTTTCTCCAAGTAAAGAAAATGGAGCTTACAACAAGTATTGCATAGGTAGACTCAACATATGAACCAATTGTGGGTTAGGTGGGACGGATCGAACCCGATCTGATATGTGGCTTAAAAAGAAGATCGCACGGTTTCCTCTCTCTCTATGCATCACCGCTTGAAATACGCAGACAATCTGGTGGTTGCGGGCATCTCTATCTACATCGCCTTCCCTAGCCATTGCCACCCACTATCACCATGGATATCGCCCCTTTCCACCACTTCCTTGCAGTCAACATCTAAAGGAATACCTTACCGATATTATCGTTATCGTCCAACCCATAGATATTCCCATCGCCACTACCAATTGAAAACCCTAGTTGTCGCCCCATCGCTTCCTACCTTCATCGCCATCAGAGTCGCCTCGCAGCCAGCCTCCAGCCACCTTCTCCTCAACCATCATCGACCAGCGACGAGTCTCCCCTCTTCCTCCTCTACCCCTCGCTTTCCCCTCTCTCTCTCTCTCTCGTTGTGCTGAAATCCCCATTTTGTCACCTCCTAGCTGCCCAAAAAATTAGGTTCCTTTGGGGATTTTACTTAGCAACTTCGCGTCAAACATGGCATATTGCTTCTTTAATTCAATAAAGACCTCTGCAATGGCATCAACTTGATCTTCGTACAAGACCGACGCAGTGTGTAGTGCTAAAAAAGCAATATAGAAGAGAATAAGGAAGTTGGTGCAACTTCCTACAATGGATAGAACCCACATACCAGCAATCACACTCAAGGAATTTTTTTTTAAGATTTTGCCATGAAGAAACTTCCCTCAAAAGGCAAGTCCTCAATTTGCTTCAAAGGTCAGACTACGGGTGATGTTCACAATAATATCCTGAGCGATTTTAACTTTGGGGATATGTGGCGGAGACATATTGATGAAGCAAGATGCATTGGACCAGAGAAATACGATGGCCAAAGCCAATATCAACAAACGGCAGAAAGGGTGAGTAGATAATAACCAAGTCATTCAAAAAGAAGCCAGACCACGGTCACTCCACCAAGAATACCAGCTGAAACCTTATTTTTCCAAAGAAATATGTCAAGAAAGAAAGAGATAATGAATGCGTTCCTCTCAAGATCAATGCTACACTTTCACGCGAAACAAAGATTGGAATTGTCAAAGTGCATTTTGCTTCCTAGTCAGAGAGAGACCGCAATGTCGTCTCCTTGATTCAACCACCTTCCTCTGTGAGGCCATCTCCTTAATCTTCATCTACCACACCTCTTCCTATAAATCTCTTCGTTCTGTAGGTTGGTCGGCACACCGCCACTATCGGCACCAGTAGTAGCTCGCAGTGGCTGTAACAGGCTCTGATACCATGTAAGAAAATAGGTAAATTCATGTTTTCATTTTATTAAAATTATCATAATGATCTCTATACAATCAACCACCCAACTTTTTATTATAAGAGAATGCTTTACTTATAGAGCTAGAGAGAGAATTTTCAACAAGTGAAGAAGGGATACAAGAAGTCATCCCCTAATGGCTAGTTGGGGCCCGTATATCTAACTAACCCTACCCCTAATGGCCGGGCCAGTTAGTCAAAGATCAATAGTCCCTAGTAGCCTATCTCCTATTACATTTATCCTTTAACAGTTTCAGGGACATTTTAATGTCCATGGCTTATATTGATGATAACAAATTGTGATGTACAACCTTGAACTTAAAAGCTACAGTCATCTATCTCATTGTGTTTGACCACCATTAAGCCTGCATATCTAATTGATCTAGACCTAATAAGCATTCTAACGTGCCTAATCAATTCCAGATTGAAGTAGAGTACATGACCAAGTGTTTAATCATGTTCCAAAACCTATATGGTAAAATCCACAAAACCTTTAAGAACTCCAACTAGTGTAAAGAATGTAATTTTGCTATGAAAAGAATCAGAAAACACAGGCATCCTTGAGATCCAAACTGAAACCAAAACCAAGCATTTTCCCACAGTAAGTGAGGTCGGCTACATGGATTCTTACTTCACAGCTTGATCTTGTGTAAATTAGCATTTAACTCCAAGAAAACAAGATTATGCTTTATTGTTTCCTTTCAACACTTTAGAGGCCTTCTCCTCTCTCTTTTAAAGTGTTCACTGTCTAAATTTTCATATCTTCTTACTTGAGCTTCACATGGCCACCTTTCCACAGAGTAATCTTTGAGATCCATATGGTGAAAACTTTCTATATTACAAACTGTACCGTCTGCACTCCTAACCACCTTATGCACTCTCGATGATCTAATAAAGATAAATCACATTAAAAGAGATGACAAACGTTTACAGCATGCAGGGATGAGGCTAGTTCTATACAACATCTGTCAACATATTCTTTACAAGATTGCCATAGCAAGTGACAATTAAGGCATCACACTACTAGCACTTGTTAATTTGTTATGGATGTGTATCATCCCCCTGCTATCCCACAGAAGGATGGGGGAAATACAATAGTTATTGTCAGGCACTATGAATGCTTTTGCATGCTTTATGACAAAGCAAGCTAAGAATCCATTTGAGTTAAATACTTGCAATGAAATTTTGGTGTCCTGTGAAATATAGACTTTTTTGCCATAAACCAGTAAAGATCTATTGCTATAGCACGGGAATAAAATTGTCAGTATGCACTACAGTTTTATTCCTGTACTTCCAATGTATACTACTTGTATTAGGAAAAAAGTCATATCCCATGTCATCCATGTGTCATAGCAAACCCTTTGATTACATGTAATGCACTTCAATCATTTAAGAGGTTACATCAAAAAATAAACATCCAATGACAACATACATGACTAGCCTAGCAGAGACTTGTGTTTATCAGTAGTGGAAAAAGGAGAAACCACAAACACCCACGCCAGATATCCATACACCAGGAAAGCACCGGTTTCATACTTACCCTCTGGCTTCAAGGCTTGACCTTCCTTGGAGACCTGAAGAAAGTATGTTATAATGTAAGAGGTAACAATAAGTATAAGTTTGCTCGTGACATAGAGAAAAAAGTGGATATCTGTGGCATAGTGTTGCTGCAAGTTAAAACATTGACTTGTATGGACATGCATACACAATAAAACTGCATGTGTCACTTTGTGTACATGTATGTCATGGCAGATAAAATTGTTAGAACTCAGAAAGCAGTAGATGCTTTCTTGTGGACAGCACAAAACAAAGGAAAAAGGCTTACAACTTCGTTTCCCATGGACTCTTTTGATGAACATTTCTCCAAACATTCTTCACTTTCCTGATGCTCACAAATCCTGGTTAATGAAACAGAGAATGTAAGCAGATGCTTCTCATTAAAATATAAAGTTCGAAGAAATGACTGCTGCAGCACAAAAGGTAAAATCAAATGATAATGGAATAACCTGACTGTGCCCTCCACTGCAGGAATACCTAAAGCATAATTGGAGGTATGCATGCTCTCGGCAGATGGGAAAGAAGAAAAGGAATCTTCAGGCTGCAAGAAGAAGTAAATGCAATGTTTTATACCACAGCATATTTCACAGCTGCCAATGGATGACTTCACCATATTCCTCTAGGTGAGAAAACGTTGGGGTTCCATACATACATATACATGTACGTATGCATGTATGATATCCTTCCAAATGGCATAAGCACAGGGTGCAGAACTAAAACAACAACTCGTACTAGGAAAAAGGAGACTTTTAAAGCAGGAGTGGTTAGTAATGATAATGCAACAAACAAGTTCATCTCTATTTGGCTTCCCACATAATCTTGTGCTCCTGTGAATCCACTAGATTTTTTGGCTTAGCTGTTTAGGTATTGCTCACCATGGTTCATCCTTGCAGTTTTGATATAACTTGCAACAAACAGTATCTTCCCAGTTTTTTCTTGAATTCTTAATACAGTGGGTAAAGAAAGTTGAATTCTTCATAAAGTATACATCATCAAATTGAAGCAGCAACAATTTCCACTAACTGGAATGAGGCACCCAGTCAACTCTAATAGCGTGCATATGGGCATTAAGGAACCCATCAATAACTTGAGTACTAGACAGTACACCATGACTCGTGGGGAAATTTCAAAGCCCAAATGATCCTGCACTTTTAAAAACAAATAGCTATCGCTCAATATAAATTCAAAACCTATATGACTCATGGGCCCTAAAAATAAATTCAAAAGATATGGAAAAAGTACTATAGACAAGTATTATCTGTAATACCTACATCGTAAGATACAGGTTATCGTGCCGTATCGTACGGTATGGTACCATATCGTACGATACGCTCCAAAAAAATCAAATTTTTTTTAAATGTTTCTGCCTTCTCTTCTCCTCTCTTCACTTCCCTTCAAGGCATCCTCCGATATGCTTGTAATTTGGGTTTATAATATCAGAATAATGTATGAACAAATAAAAATTATGACAAAATCATTTCCCTTTCTGTTACAACTTTTAGGTATATTTCTGCTATCAGTTTCTAATTTCATAAGATCGCAAACAATTAAAAACATTTGGTTCTCTCGGTTCATTGAGTGGGGATTTCACAACTTCACTATTTTAGGGTTCACCTCACATGACTTCCATTGAGTTGAACATGATCAACGTGTGTGAGGCTTAACTCAGTCTGTGAAGTGAGAAATGGAGCTCAAGCATTAGTTAAAAAGCTAGTCTTCAGTAAGAGAAAAAGGAGATATCATCCAGTAATAATATCACATCATTGAGGTAAAGAAATGGAGCTCATTGTTTTGCTCACATATGAAAATTAGCAAATATGACAACTACATGTACAAAGATAGCAGTTTGTTAATTTTGATACATTAGATGAGTCGGTTATGGAAGATAACGAAGAAAATTCACTCCTAACCGAAGAAGACATTGCATGAATTAATTTGAAGTGCAACAACATCATCGAGGAGATGAAGATTATTTAGTTAATGATCCTGATACAAATTTACAATATGTAAAATGAAAATGTATTTCATTTTTTGATTCAAAATATGTAATTTTGGATGCAATTGTTCAATGTTGAATGTTCAATCTATGCTAAACTTTGCATTATATGAATTTAAAGCAATTACCAGAATTTTCTTGATTTTTTTCGGACTTTTACTAATTTTTATTGATTTTTTAAATAATTTTATGTTTTTTTAATATTAAAGTACGATACGGGCGATACGATACGATACGCCCATATCGTCGAGCCCAACGATACGCGATACGATATGCGTTAGACAACACTGCTATAGACTTTTAAATTTCAACAGGCAAATAATTATAAAGAATGTTAAACTATTATTCTACACATGACACATTATCCTTTCCCCTCCCCCAAAGTACTAAATTACTAATTACTCTCCTAGGTACCTATGAGCTCCTAGGAGCTAGCATGAAGATAGCTAGATGACCTGTTCCAAGCGTAGCTACTAAGGACATTGTCACTCACACGCAAAAGAAACCAATCAACCTATGCACCAAAAGGACCCACACTACTGTCTCAACTAACTTAGCTTTTTTCTATAATTGTTTTTCCCTTCTCACGGTATACCATAAAAAAAGGAAAAGGAAGTTCCAGAGCAAATATAGTGTTCTCACCTGATCTTAACAAAAGGTTTAGTGATCCTCTTATTCAATTTGTAATCTTTTATTGAAAATTGGAAAAAATGACGTAATGTTTATCTTGAAAGGATGATAATGTATCCCTTCAACCACTTCATCCTCTAAAACTAGGTACCTTTTCATGCTCCTTTTAACTCAGACAGCACTCAAGGAAATATGGACATCAATGGGGTTTTGTGCTTTCATTCCTCATGTTGCAAGTTCCAACAAGACGCAACACCCAAGGCAGAAGCTCCTCAACTTTCAAGCATTGTACTTCAAACTCGCATATGCTTTGTGTTGGAAAAATGTGGGTAGCGCAGCGGAAGATCAAATATCACAAACAATA
The DNA here is from genome assembly GCA_036023115.1 of Brasenia schreberi. Classification (NCBI taxonomy): domain Eukaryota; kingdom Viridiplantae; phylum Streptophyta; class Magnoliopsida; order Nymphaeales; family Cabombaceae; genus Brasenia; species Brasenia schreberi. The sequence goes on along the minus strand of JAYKKT010000090.1, from coordinate 9,156,579 downwards.
AAGAGAAACTATGGAGATCGGAGGAGGAGGCAAGTCCTCCAATGGATGTTGCCCCCTTCTCTCTCTCTTTTTTAATCTTAGTCTCTTAACCCTAATACATCATGTTCAGCTCTTATATAATGGGTTGTTAAATATAAAATGATCAAAATACCCATAGTACTATGGCAATTACAATAATACCCAAATATCAGAAATTACAAAACTAACACTAAAAACAACATAGATTTATATTCTTAACACCCCCACTCAAGTTGGGAGTGAGATACTTTGAACTCTAAACTTACAGAAAAACCGATTCTTTCTTCACCACACTTCCACCAATGATCTATCTGAGGTTTTTTTTTTAAATCAACTTAACAATTAAGATCATACTTAGGTAGCGCATGACCCTTCTATGGGTGTCGGCCGCTCCTTTTCTTCTTTCTTCTCAATAAAGTGACTAGGCAGCAGTGCTTCAAAAGTTTTTTTTTCTCTTGAGAAAACTGATTTTTATGGTAGGATGTACTATCTCCACTCCGACCCCGTCTAGTATGGGAAAAGGCTTAGTTGTTGTTGTTGTTGTTGTTATATGTACTATCTCCATCATACACACTTCAAACGGTTTTTTCTATGCCCCTTCACATGGTGGTTATTGCCAGTGTGTTGGTTGGGTGTCTTCTCTCTACCACTCAAATAACAGAATATACATTTTTGCTCATACTAGTCGGTCCTGTGCCCCTTCACATGATGATTGCAGCCGCCTTTTCAGCCCTCTCGATTGTCTACTTCAACAACTCAAGGTCTTAATTTTCATACTTCGTAGTGATACTGCCAAATTTCATACCAACAATTTCATCTTTCCTCTTCTATGGCTAAATTTTTTTCAAGCATAAGTGGTGGGAAACTGTTTTTCTACATTCTATCTTTTTTTTCTTAACTCAATTCTATTGTTAAGTGTTATTTTTTCTCCTTGAAATACTCCTTTTAATCCTTTCTCCACACTAGCAACCTTAGCATGTAGCTTCTCCACTTCACGAGCTATAAGGAAATTTTGCTTCTTTGAAACATTCAGTTAAATACATGGCATGCAGATTTAATATTCCTCTTAGGCATTTCATCAAACACATGACATGCAAATTTAACATGCCTACCTTTTTACACAAAACCAAAAACCATGGCTGTCCAACTGAACATGTACAGTACGAACGCTTCATAGAATGTTTCCAACTTCCAAAAAACTCACCATTTTGAAATACTCATAACACACTGGCCATGAGGGGACATAGCCATTCACGTTATGTGCAAGGAATGCAATATTGGTCCTTTGTGGGAAGCATACTTTCAAATAAGGAACCACATAAAAATCAACCACCTCAACAATTGTTGGGATCACAAATGGAGAAAGGCAAATGCCCACCTTGTCTTAATCATTCAGTCTCAAAAGATAATGTCACATCGTCTATTTCTGGTGTAGAATCTGAACGGGGAGTATGGGCACCTCTTTGTCATCCTGATGGGTTACGAACAAATGATGATTCTCTGTCTTGATCTTCTTTCCCTCGTCACTCTTCATGTCAATCTCACACGTGGGTTCAAACAAGTGGTTGCAAAGTGAAGCCTCGAAGCTAGGATGCAGAGAATCAAAACATTTGCTTGAGAAACCTTGCACCATCATCTTTATTTTATCTTTCATTAAATCAAATCTCTTTCACTTCTGCATCTGAAATTGAAGGTGCTCCTTTTTCACAGTCCATGCTCATTAACATGCATGTGTAGCCAGTCGCTATTGTCATCGCTCCTTCAAAACTTTCTCGTAACCACTATTCCCATCAATCGAAGGCTCTAATACCATGTTGAAAAAACATGGGTAGCGCAACGAAAGATCAAATATCACAAACAATGAAGAGAAACTATGGAAATCATAGAAGGAGAAGTCCTCAAATGGAGGTTGCCCCCCCTCTCTCTCTCTCTTTCTTAATAACCCTGATGCATCATGTTCAACCCTTATATAATGGGTTGTTAGACACAAAATAACCAAAATGCCCTTAGTACTACAGGCAATTACAATAATACATAAATATCAGAAATTATAAAACTAACACTAAAAATAGCAAATATTCTTATTCTTAAACACGTTGCACCTTTAGGTGTAGGTTGTAGGTTCCATGCTATGTCACAAAGAAACTTCCTACGGATGAAGTGTGCCACCATCAGTTACTAGTGTGACACCAACACCATGACAGGCACCTAAAAAACTTCACTCAAATGCACCTCACACAGTCAACATGTTGGGGGCTATGTTGGACCAAAAAATTGACTCGACCAATGTGTCGAAGTTCGTTTTGGTCCAAAAAATGAGGTTTAAAGGTATGAGAGAGAGAGAGAGGGAGGAAAAGAGAGGAGGATGGAGAGGTGGTTATCAAAGAGAATACGAGGGACTCAGGGAGGTACACGGGGAAGGTGAGGTATAGCATGAGAGAAAAGGGGAGGGGCACAAGGAGGTAAACACTGAGAGGGGAGGTACAATGTGAGAAAAACGGAAGGGGTTGGGAATATGGGACATACACTAAGTGAGAGGAGGGTTAGGAACATAAATAATATATATGGAGGGAGAGCGGGTCAAAAATAGCGGTAAATTTAAGTTTAGCGAGTGTGGTTCTTAAATGTCATTGTACAAAACATAAAAAACTACATGTTATGTAGTGTTCTTAAAAACTAATATATATATATATATATATATATATATATATATTATATAAATAATCTTATTTATCTACCTGATCATAAAATGTATATATATATATATATGAAAATATATATGCATTGTGCCGCTACACCCAAAAAATTCAATATCACCCTTTCCCGTGCCCATATGTGTGTGATATAGGTTCCATGTCTTCAGTGCACATCACATGAGTTGAGGTGCTATATTTTGGGGGGGGGAACAGCAAGTATTGTCAACATGACATGCTCTCCAATACCAACGCCTGTGAAACTTGAAGTTAGGTGCGTTATGTATTTGTAAAGATCCAGGTTTAGAAAGTATTAGGCAACGTTTACAGCCCTGGCTTCAAAAGATAACTTCAAGTATGATTATTCTTTAACAAAGAAGGACAAAACTGTACTAAAGTTACTCTTACATATCATGTATGCGCAGTTAAGGCTTTAAACTGCAAGCAGCAATTAAGCTAAGGATGAATACAGTGCATGCTAAACCAACATATGCAAAGATAAACGCATTTTGTGGGATGAAAATGACCAAGTTAACGGGTTGCATATAAAAACCCATAAGGTGTGAAAAAGAAAAGATGGAGAAGTTTGGATACAGACAAACGTCTTATATACTAGTTCATTCAGGAATCAGTACTCAAAATTGGATCATCCCCTTAATTACAAGAAAAGTTAAGCCATGCTACAAAAGCAACTATTTCCTCCACCCCTCTCCACCACCAAAATTTAAATGCAAGTAAACTTACCACAGAGCTAATGCTTGATGATGCTTGAGTTCCACTGTTAGATCTGCTTTGGGTTAAGCAAGGAATGCAAATTTCTTTCTTGGAAACAAAAGGTTCGGTTTCAGATTTGGACAGCACACCAAAAGTTTGACGATTAGCAGCATCCCATAATGTACCACCATTTTCTTCCCACATTCCGTCATCTGCTGCCCTCTTTACTGATGAGAACCTGCTCTCTTCATCGAGGTCAAAATCTTCAGGCAAGTGGATGCCCCTTTCCTGTTAGACGGACAAGCCTTTTGTAAACACATTATTGTATAAAGAAAATGAAATTGGGGTTAGCCTAGACAAGAGTTTTTAGAAGATATGAAATAAAACCTCAGCTAAATGAATGTCTTCAGTGTCCTCTCCCTCAATTTCTCTAGCTATTCTCAACGCTTCCCTTTCTAGCTCTTTCGTTTGAGGACCCTTCTCAAGCTTTGTGGTGTACAATTCCTCGTCAAATGTGCTTTTCACTCCAAACAGTGCTTCATTTACTTCAAATTGATTCCAGTTCCTTTGATCAGATAAATGAAACTTTCATCACTAAAAGATGCCATAATGAGGTTATCCCACAAGAATGTTGGTGGTTACTGAAAACTACCATGAACATTTTAACTTCCAACGTTACAACAGAGGATTCCTTAAGACAACCACTAGAACCAGAGAAAGTTACTCAAACTTAGGACCACTTTATTTTCAAAAGTGCAGAAGATATAGCTGTCACTTAGTACCTAAGTATAAGTCGAACTCTTTAATGAAAAGCATCCAAAAGTGCCTTAAATGATTACGAATCAAGGCAAAAGGACTAGAATTCCCCAATACCTTCCTCCTCCCCCACAAAAGAAAAAGACATAAATAGAATGTGCCTTAAATGTCACAGCAAATTTAATTGTAAAGGATGTGACCTTAAACACACATGGATGCACACAAGTGCACACGCATGCACAACAGTATCAAAGAAAATTTTCAGGTTCAGTCCTGTGCAAGTACGTCATCTAACACCTTTCTCCTTCCACACCCAACACTGCACACAGGTATACATACAGAATCACAGTAAATTTTCTTGCCAAATCCTAGGACAATAAATATTACAGGTAGGAAACCTCAAAGGTCCAGGTTTGTGATTCTCAGGAAAATTGAAACCTGACCAGCTGGCAAAGTGTCTGAACGATCCATGAATAAGGATAACACATACCCTTGACGTTGTATATAGGACAACTTATTTCAACAGGCTATCATGAACACATATTAGGATATTGGCATGGTGCTCAACAGTTTATAAGGAAAAACTACCCCTGTAAAAGAAACCCTTAGATGGGTCGAGCCAGATGATGTGATAATGATGAAGCAATGACATACATAAATCTTGTGTACAAACTCATCATGGATAGGGCTGCAAAAAGAGATGAGTTGCTAGTTGTTCAGCTCACCTCAGCCTGTGGCAAGCTTGCCCTTGGCACATCATGTATAAGTTTGAACAGGTCAACCTCAGATTAGCTCAGCTTGCATAGATTTGTACAGTTAAGTGTAGATAATATTCATATAGGTGCATAAGTTCTGAAAACATGTTAAACCAAATTAGTTGGACATGCACATGTTTTCAATGAGTCGAGAATTTTACCTTTACAACAAAGGTTGCATATGTGAACATGAACTTTAGCTTTTTAAGTTAACACTGAAGGTCATGTCCGACTTATTTGACTTGCAGCTCGTGTAATATGAGTTTGGCTGGTCGGATGAGCAAATGAAATGATAACAAGCAGCCTTAGATTGGCTCCTACACTAGTCCGGAATCTCCAGATCATAGATTATAGGCCAAGATCAACTACTTAACTCTTTGCACATTATGGTAAAGTACAGGGTTGCAGGTAATAACTAACAAGCAAAGAAAAGATGGCAAGCACTAGGAGGTAAAGGAAACCAGGTAGATGCACTTCTTGGGTTATAATATACACTTCCGTGTCTGTACAGGGATGTACAATTGTTGTGTGTCCTGTGAAATCACTATTTGCAAACTAATCACCTCCTCTTAGAATCATACACAACAAATCAGAGAGAAAACGAATAACACATGACATTTTCAAAGAGGTCAAATAAGATCTTCCTACCAAAAGCAAAATCAGAAGCGCACCTGCTCCAAGTGTTATCAAAGACATTTTCCAATTCTGAGCATTGAGGAAGGTCTTCATCAGGAACCCAGCGTTCAAGCTCCCTCTCATGGTCGACATAATGTGACCGTGATATCAATGAGTCGGTCATGATATCTAGCCTCTTTTCATGTGAATGTCCATTAGCAAAGCTACTTGTCAAGGGAACATCCTGCAATAGAAGACCATATAAAATTACAAATGCTAATCAACGGGTGTAGAATCCAATGAAATAGTCATCCTGCAACAAACATAAAAACATCATCTGCCATGACTCCATATAGGATCACGGATGCTCTTCCTTGTGTACCTTCTGTCCAAGTCTGTAGGAAGAAACATACACAACAGATGGATTCCTTAAAGTAGTTACAATCATATTACATAAAGTATTATGATGGATTCCTCCAAGCAGATACTACAATGTACAGAATAGTCTGAGACAAGAGATGAATTAGGACCTTGGCTATAACTTGCACAAGTTCCTTGGATGGAATGAGAAGTGTCTTTGAAGGAGACTTGCTGGCAAAGTCAGACAGGGATTTGTGGCCTTTTAAGCAAGCACCCTTTGTCAGCTGAGCCATTTTCAGAATGATGCCTGCAGAGAATAGATAAGTAGTCAATTATAGACTACAGAAAAACAAGAGAAGAAATATTTCAGATATGTCCAAAGAAAAGGAATAGGCAATGCAGATTACAGCTGTATATGGCTTGAATAGTAAAAGATAAGGAAACCATATAAAAAGCGAAGAGTATCAAACTTACCAAGCTCTTTTCCAGCACTAGTTGTATTGAATATTCCAGTGAATATACATCCATTTTTAACCTGGACTTCAACACTGTGTCCAATAAGGCTTGTCGTGAGGAATAACAATTGATCGTGTGAAGGGCTTTCATATCCACCTTTGCTTCCATACAGATGATCTGAACGCAACTATGTTAGAAAACCTAAAGAAAGGCCACCAACTTGAGAACTTGAAATGCCATATACAAAGTTACAGGTCTCTTATGTGCACACTAAAACCAAAAACAAGCATCCTCCCATCACTAAGTGGGGACATCTCACATATGCATGACTGAAAACTTTAGAAGATATAAAGGCCTTATTTCTGATTTAACAAGAATGACAGTCTTAAAAAGAGACAGGTATCACCGGGTTGTTCAAGACTAGACCAGCCTCAGCCGGCTGAACTTATTAATCACAGAGGTGGCAAACCTCGAAACCAGTATCACAAAATATAAATCAAGCTTCTTGTAAGAAAAAACTTGAACCTGTAATTCCAAAACCATCTGGATGAAGTTTTGCAGCTTCTAGCCTTTTTCCCGTCTCTCTGTCAACCTTTCTTCGTCCAAGTCCACTAGAAGGCCTCTGATGCAGTGCCTGCTGCTGGCTCATCCTCACGGCTCAAGCTTAACCACAGTCCTTCAAGGTCATTAAGATAGTAAACAAGCCCATTATACATCATGCCAAGATCACATTGGACTGTGAAGTGTACATGCAACAGCAGCTACATTAAGAATTTTAGTAACTTAGAAAATGCCAACATGGAACAGCAAGAACCTTTACATTCATCAGACATTCTCGCCTTGTGAAGATAAATAAATAAATAACCTAATGACATTAGTTGTTGGCCCTTTTTTGTTTGACACAATTTCTTTGTGCAGTTTTTCCATTTGATATCTTGCCTATTTAGCTTTCAAAATTCATCTTCAAATAAGAACTCTTAGCAGGAGAGTTCATATTCGAAACAAGTCCAACTTGGTTAGTCAATCACTTACCATCAAGACAGAAGTTCCTGGATTCTCAGCTGGACACGGAGAAACCACCTATTTAGGAATTTAAATAAAATGAGCAAGTGAATTAAACTAGCTGAAAGCAATCTCAAAGGGGTGGAGCAGTTTTCTTCACTTGCAGAAGGGAATTCCATAATATAACATAACCCCAAGTGAACTTCTGGATGGAATGGACAAGACTTGAAACCAGTCACTAATATTGCTCATAGTTTGAAAATATCATGATAAAATCTTGTTTCAACATTTCAAAATGTTGACAATTTTATAATGGTAATTTTGTGATCTTCATACTATCTTTGTATTTTACAATTAGTTTCAGCATTAGTTTCCTCATTTTTTGTTTCTTTGTTCTGAAAAACTTTTCCAAGTGTTCTTTCTAATATTATCACAAGAAAGAACTACTGTCTTTGTACTTTTACTTTTCCAAATATTCTTAAGGACTTCTACACCAAGCAAAAGTTTCCAAGTTTTTCACTTTCTAAGAAATATCCACAATGAAAACCTTGCCCAGCAACCAACAACACTATTTAAGGGTTGCAGAAAGTTAATGATATGCCATTATCTTCAAGGTAAACAAAACAGGCTGGGCTTCAGTTCACTTGTTTGTCTGATTAGCTTAGACAGAGACTGATATGAGGTTGTCAGGAAACTGGTAAGGCTTGAGACTAGCTCTATCCTCATTCAATAGCTTAACTAAAAGGCTGATGAAACATATTATATGGAAACAGGTGTTTTTAGAGTGTGTACGTATATACTGCAAATCGTTTCTCTAATAGGTCAAAGAACAAAAAAATGGCAGAAAACTTGCTCATGTTGAAGAATATGAGTTTAGAGTCAGTTTTAGTACATTTTATGTTTTAGGATAGTAAATTTCATGTTTTAGGTATTATTGTAATTGTCCGAAGTCGTAAGGGCATTTTGGTAATTTTCTGTAGTAAGGGTATTTTGGTCATTTTACGTTTTACAGCTCCTTATATAAGGGCTGATAGGTAGTAAGAGCCGTTTGATCAATGGGGGCAGCGGCAGACTCGTCGGAAGTTTAAGCATAGAAGCGAAAAAAAATGACAAAGAACAGACCGATTGAAGAGAAAGGAAAAAGGGAGGCCCGCCCTCCCTTTTCAACTGAAAGCCGACGAAGAGTTCGTCAACTTCACTCCGTCCGCTTTCACCGTCGTCTCATCCTTCTTCTCCATCTGGTTCCCGTGGCCCATCTCCCTAGAGGCTTTCTCATAGGCTCTCGTCGCTTCTTCGTCAGTATTGTATGTGCCAAGCCAGACTCTTACACTCCTCACCGGATCTCTAATTTCTGCAATCTATTTGCCCCATCTCCATTGCCGCACGCTCTTATACTTGTCGGACTTCCCGTTTTTCGGCAGGAAGTGACTCGATCTCTTCTCACAACTCTATTTTTGATTGGTGGTGACGTTGTTTTTAGAAGAATCGGAACGGGGATAACAATCTCCTGAATCATTTTTTTCTTTTCAGTTTTTTTTTTTGAACAGGAACCCCGCAGGAAAAGTCGATGGCGTTTCTCCGACAGCATCTAACTTTAACATCGCTCTCTTCATCACTAGAGGAATCTGTAGCATCCGGGTCATTATAGAGGACGCGAATCTTCCTCATTGACTCCCTTATCTCGGCAGAAAAATGGTTTCTTAAACCCTTCTTATGTGCTCCTTTGTAAAGAACCGTTCATGGCGACCAGTTACGTCGACGCCGACACAGAATAAGAAGCTCTACCATTCGTCGAACAGATGATGACCTTCTTTCTCGACCGCACCTTTCAGCCCATTGGTGAACCTAGGCCATCATTGGCTTTCGACACCCCTCCATCGTAAGCTCTGATACCATGTTCACATTGGCTAGGCCGGAATTCATGTCGGAAATGCGTGCTGGGAGCTCTATTGTCTCGAACATGGGATCCGGCCTGATGGACAAATGCCTAGTGATAAGACCGTTGGTGGCGTCATTGGCTCCGACCTTGGATCGCTTCTTCTTGAGCGCCTTTTCGTCGACTACGGGAAGAAATCCAAGCTGGGATTCACCATCTATCCTTCCCATGTTTCTTGGGTGGTGGCACAATAGGTGGTTTTTCTGGTGGCAATATGTCTACTATTATACATGTAGTGTCATTCCAAAATCCTTTTAACTTTACAGCTTCATTTAAAATTTGCTTGGCTGCGATATCTGCTGGAAACCCTCGACAACAACTTAGGGCCATTTCAGAAGTTAAGGCATCCCAAACTCCATCACTTAAGATAATAAGACGACCACCAGCATTTGACAACTTCACTTGCTTGACATATGGGATTGGAACAATGAACTCGCCAACATCCATATCCCCAATAGACCTTACTGACACAAACCACCTGGCCAACATCATAGAGGCCCAATCTATGCACCACCAACGACACAAACCACCTGGCCAACATCTTAGAGGCCCAATCTCTGCACCACCAACCCAAAATTGTCGAAATAATTCGATTCAGCTTACAAAAAAAAACTTTTGTTCCTTCAACCAACAATAGTAATCGAACTACGCGGGCACGAAGAGGCCATGCTCCTTAAGCGGGAGCTCTCAAGCGAGAAGATCAAGAGACCTGATATTTTGCATGGTCAGCGAGAGCGAAAGAGAGGGAAACTCATCATAGACGATATGACCAAAAATCACAGGGGTCAAGGTCGGCCAGTGAGACGATGGGGGATAAGCTTCATCGTCGAGAGCGGCAGCCCCTAAATGACCGCTCAGTGATAAAGGAGGTAGGGGTGCTTCGCCAGGAGGTTTGCCGTCACCACCCTTGAAAGAGTGCGTAATAGCTCACTGATCGAGCGCTCTTGCGCCGAAGATGAACGGGGCAAAGCGATCTTCCGAAGCAGTGGGATGTCAAAATGCATCGGTAGGGCCGACCGCGCGAGCAGGTAGCAAGAAAGGGGAGGATTTCACCTTGTTGAAGACGGAATGCCAGCGGATTTCGGGCGATGGTGTCTCCACATTTAGTGTTTTTGTGCTTTTCGATGGGCATAATGGGTCTGCAACCGCAATATATACAAAGGAGAACCTTCTAAACAATGTTTTGAGTGCAATTCCTTACCTCAGTAAAGATGAGTGGTTAGGTGCATTGCCAAGGGCTTTGGTTGCTGGGTTATAGATAAAGATTTTTCAAGAAAAGGCACAAACTTTCGGGATGATAGTGACCTTCGTGATTGTGGATGGATGGGTGGTGACAGTGGCCTCTGTTGGTGATTCTCTCAGTTACCTTGAATCAGCTGAGGGTGCAATTTATTCGCTGTCAGCTGATCATAGGCTTGAAGCCAATGAAGAAGAGAGGGAGTGGGTAACAGCTAGTGGGGGCGCAGACCGACTAGTATAAGCAGATGTCTATATTCTGCTATTTGAGTGGTAGAGAGAGAGCACCCAACCAACACATCGGCTGCAATCACCATGTGAAGGGGCGTAGGAAAAGTCATGTGAAGTGTATATGGTGGAGTAGTACCTCCTATCACAAAAGATCAGCTTTCTCAAGAGTAGAAGAAACATGATTTTTAAGTGTAGCTGCCGAATCACTTCATGGAGAAGAACAAAGAGAGAGGGAGCAACTGACACCCATAGAAGGGTCATGTGCTATCCATGTGTTCTTGATTGTTCAAGTTGTTTTACAGAAGCCTCGAAGAGATCGCTCGTGCACGTGTGGTGAAGAAAGTACCAATTTTTTGGCAAGTTTGGAGTTTGAAGTATCTCACTCTCAACTTGAGGGAAGGTGTTAAAGAATATGAGTTTAGTTTTAGTACATTTGATGTTTTAGGATAGTAAATTTGATGTTTTAGGTATTATTGTAATTGTCCGAAGTCGTAAGAGCATTTTGGTAATTTTCTATACTACCGATCTCCACATTTTCTCTTCTTTATGTTTGTGATTTTCAATCTCCGCTGTGCAACTACGTTTTCCAACAGCTCATACCTGAAAGAACTAACTCCATGAAGCAGCATTGTTTTTACAAACTAATGAGACAGATTTCTCACAAATTAACTTCATGGACAAAAGAACCTTTGTAAACACCACTTATGGCAAAACCTCAAGTATAACTGAATTACATGTAGCCCTCAACTGCTCCTGGTACCTTCCTCTTTTACCTATGACTACCACAAATGCTATGACCATGAACAGTAAGAAGCATATCCAAAGGACATATAGAAAAAGTAGTTCCAACTCATGTCCTCTACTATCCTATTTAGCGTCCATGCTAGATCAGCTTGTTCAGTTAAGTGTTTTTCTTAGATAAAATCATCTCCCCTGTTGAGTAAAAAATAACTCAAATGTTGCCAAATATCACACCTAATCAATACTTGGTCACAAAAATGAAAGCCAGTTGTTCCACTTCGATCTTGTTTCCCTCTTAAGATATCCCACTGATCATCAATATGTGATTACAGATCCATGGAAGAGAAGTAGAAGGATGATATCCACGTTAGTCTATGTTAATATGACATTTGTGAGTTGAAACTCTGAGCCATGTAAATGAAATGTGCCAAGATAAATATGAATGGTAATAAATCCCTTTGAATACTACAAAGATAATCCCTCACATCAAACTAGGTATTGTTAGGTTTTATTTTGAGAGGTCCTCAGATGAAACACCTCCTGTTTTGACTTCCCAACAGCAGTAAAACCACTCAACCTACAGTAATCCATGGAACAAATATTAATCTCAGTTTGCTCAAGATTCTCATTCCAGATGTCAGTCCTAGTTGAATGAAGATGTCAAGATCTAGAATCTAGCCACCTTCAGCAAGATATAATTTTAACTAGCAATTTAATCACTGTGTCTATTTTCATCTCTTCTTACACCCCGAAGAGATTTATCAACATATCTGGTACCTAAAGCCCCCTCTCGCTTCCCCCAGCTCATTTTGCCCTATTGTCACTGCAGTGCAAGTTCTTGACAGTGACTGGCCCTTCTGTGCCATAGTGCCTTCCAACTTCTAATATCATCTGTTGCCAGTCTTTGACAAAAGGTATTCAACATTATCCAGTTGACAATTATACCAATATTGTAATAGCAAGTCAGTGATATTTAAGCCTTAGTTCAAAGGTGAAGAGCTTCAGATCCTGTGAATACAAAACAGAATGTTGTTGCAAGCCCTTCAATTTGTCACGTAATACATTATTTCTAACCACTTGCAACACTATGGGCTGGAACCAACAAGAGAGACCAAAGTCTGGACCCAGTCCAACAGTCACACAATCCCAAATTTACTCCCTAATAACAAAAATGACCTATTTTAACCAGTCAAACTAAATGTAAATGTGAGATTTGCTCAGGATCTTTTAAAGGTGTGCGCCCATCGGATCTATTCCGAATCAAGACTCTGTTTGACCCATTTAGCTGGACATGTAGATCTGGATACTTGAGTTGTTGGATAGATCTTTAACTCGGTCTTCTAGACTTCTAATTGATTAGACACTGATGCAAACAGCGGACCCTGGATATTCAAGTTCCTATTGGGTCTCTTAGATTAAATCTTATCTCATATGGATTTCACCACACCCACGAGATGGCAAGCTGGATTAGGTTAAAACAAATTACTACTAAATCACATGCATAGAGCTTCAAATGTGATTCATAGGATATAACTTCAAACATAAAGGACTCAATGTCTTGCAACTGTCTTTCATTTTTTTTCCTATTTTTGGTACTTCTTAAATTCAAGGAAGTAAGAGCTATAATTCTTACGGTTCTGTAGACAGCATCATATGTCGCTTTCCCCCTACTCAAACCTCAAATTGAGTAAATTTTTTTCTGAACTTGGCACATCTCTGGCCCAAGTTCTCAAATTTTTCTTTAAATAGAGTTTTTATTGGCAAATTTTCTGTTCTATTTTTCATTTCTGAAACTTAATGACACAGACTTGACGTTAAGTTGTATCTCCCAACCACTTGGCCAAAAATTTGATTCTTGATGCATTAGATTCTAGACTTGACAAGCTTTCTATGACAAGATCCAGATTGTTTAGGTTGGCCATTTCTGAAAAACATATCCTGTCAAATGGTCCTTGGCCACCAGTTCCATCCGATTTTTGTGCATCACTAACTTCCTCAGAAAATCTAAATCATTCTGAGTTTTTTTTATAAACTCATGATATATGAACTTTTTTGTCTCCAATTTTAGAATTTTTTAATAAACAACCAATTTTCTGCAATTATCCACAGTTTGCTAAAGATTTGGTCATCAATAGTAGCTTTCCTAATTTCGGACTATTTGGCGTCTTAGTTCTCAGGGCATATCTTGTTGTAGGAAACTCCACTTCTTCTCAAACTTGAACCATTGGATTCTTGACATCCAAATCTATTTAGGATATTTTTTTAAATGTATTAAGCCTTCTTAATTTTCTTCAAAAAAATTCTTTTCATAGACATTTTTGTCCAGTCAGCAGTTTTCATATGAGACTAGTAAAATGTCAAGTTTTGAGACGTTCAGCTTTTGTTTCAGTCCAGTGGTTCTGAAAGTTGTATGTCCTGGTTTCTTGCTTATTCCATTTTATAGTTAAGATGGACCACGAGACTCATATTTTGCACTGAATACAATATTCATAGGTACTTCCTTATTAAGCCTACGGCTCCTTACAAATTGTTGCGGAAAAGATATCCCATTTTTAACTTGCTTTTTCACTTTTCTCTACATAGAGCTTCTCATATCTCGAAACTATTACAAGATTACATTTTTGAAGAACTCGATTTACTTCTTTTTCATCACATATCACCCATGCCGGTAAGTGTGGTCATAACTATGACCCTTGTTGGATACTGTACAGAAAGTATTGTCCGCACCTGCATTTTCCACCTCACCTTCCTAGTGTGCCTATTATAACATCAAAAACCTTTCTCAGCTTTCCTGCTCAATCATCTATTGTGTCTTTTGTTCTATCCCTATAACATTCATTCAGGCTACAGCCTGAATTATACTAAAACAATATCCAAGAAAGAAAATCTCAAACAAGTGAAACGAGGAACACTCTCCACCATCACGCTGACCTCAACCAAAAGGCATACTGACGAACAGCAGAGTCTAGACTTTCTCGTTCAGCTTGTTTTCCCACATGTCCCACTTAATTGCTCAACCCAACAGATACTGACTCTTTGCAGAACAAACCCATCCTTTTCCATAACCGAACCGGAAGAGTTTAGGATCATTATTTAGGCCAATGATCAGGGAGCCAACCTAATAAGGTTTCCTTTACCGACCAGAGCCCACAGCACCACCAAGATATTGGACTCTGTCGCAAATTCTTCATTTTATCACACTAAACTTCCCACTTTTACCTTCTTTGTCGACCAAAATCCGTCAAAGAAACGCCTATTTAGAGTCTATGTGTAGGACGCACATCAAGTAAATCCGTTCAATGATCCTTCTTTACGAATATGAAAACGGAGAAGCGGAAAAGGGAACAGAGATACATAGATTATATATATATATATATATATATATAGAGAGAGAGAGAGAGAGAGAGAACGCAAAACAAATTCCGAATTTCTGAGGTAGCTATAAAAGCAAATCAATCATACAATACTCGCAAGAAATCTCACAGACAATGGTTTCCGGATTCCCCGATTGCCTTACAGGGAAATCACCGGAAGTGGCAAACGAGGATCTTACAGTCTCAGACCAAGTATCACCAACGTGTTTGCTCTATTGCAGAGAGATTCCATCAGTCTTCTTTTTCCGAGAGAAAAAGGAGAGCCAACGAACCAGAAATTACCAGATGAAGGGAAAGCAAAGAGAGGTACCTCTTGACACCGGTGTCCGGCCGGAAGACCGTTACGGTTGATTGCGGATTCTCTCTCTCAAATCTGAACGAGGAACTCTTTGATCGTGGGCTCGGCCGAATCGACCGTATCGGAAGCGACAGCGAGCCGCGTTGTAAGCACGAACTGCAGTAATTGATACCCTCAAAAAAATACCCCTTTTATACTACTAAACGCACCCTCTAAATTACCAAGCGCCCACTCACTCATTTTACCCTCTAAATTACTGATCTCTCTCTCTCTCTGCGTCTCTCCTCCTCGCCTCACTCACGTTTTCTCTCTCTCCTACATATGACGTGCATTGAGAGATGCACGCAACACAACATGCATCTTTGCATCTCTTTGAGGGAGAGATGCAGGCCACATGCGGCGCTCTCACGAGAGAAACATAAGCGGCATAGATAAGACGCATGTGCATCTCTCTTATAGAAGAGGTCTCACTCATTTGAAAGATGCATTTGAGGAAAAAAAAAAAGTATCCACAAGAGTTAAAAGAGTGACGGAGACAAAGCAAAGAGCTGTGGAAGAGAGAAGGGTGCGGTAAAATGAGGATAAAATAGGAATAGAGATGTGTGTGCATAGTAATTTAGGGTGTACCTTTAGTAACATGCTTTCTTATTTCCCAAAGTAACCCATTTGCATTGTATGTCCTCTCTCCCTCTTACCGATTATTGACTGGCTTCTCTCTTTTTCTCCCTTATCGAACAATCTCTCTTTTGATCTCACGCTTTCTTTTCTTTTGATTTCATAATCTCGTTCATATCCTTCCAAGTTCTCACTTCATAACTCTTTTCTTTGTTAAACCTCTCACAATCTCACAATTTTAAAGCACAATTGTCTTCCCTATCTCTCTCATAGTACATATCTCAAGCCGCTGAGAAAGTGATGTGAGTGAAGAGACACGCTTAGTGTGTGTTACATTGGAAAGGAAGACATGCCCATGACAGTCTCGTGACATGATAAAAGCACATCGTTTTGAAGAATGGTACTACCAAAGTGTTTATATATAACATATACATATATGGCCAAGAGGAGTCATTATTCTAACTCTCGTCATGCAAGGGATCACCCTTACATTTTCAGTCCCAAGCCTAGAAGAAGAAGGAGGATTATGTTAGGTTTCTAAGCATAAAACTTTCACAGATTTTTATATCATGGATTACACAAATTATGAGCATTACTTTGGGGTGTCCCCGCCTAGCAACATGCTCGAAAGCTCAAATTCAGTGAAAAGTAAGCAAGTGTCACTACATTTTCGCCCGAATGTAGTGAATCAATTGCAAAAAGGGTTCTCACATAATGGATAGGTATGGGTAAAGAAGTTAGTCCTACTACATTGCACTCGAATATAGTGAATAAATTACACACAAGGTCTCCGCATTTTCAATATGGACAGATTTGGGGGGTAAGGAAGCTTAGTCCTACATAATAAGATTCGTATTGCTTCTTGGAATATCGAAACATTGTCCGATAAGCTAATGGAGGTGATAGATATTATGATTCAGAGAAAGATTCATATTCTATGTTTACAAGAGACAAAGTGGTTCTAGAAAAGCAAAGGAGATTGAGCATAAAGGTTTTAAATTATGCTACTCAGGTAAAGAAAATGCTCGAAGCACACTTGTTATCATCATAAATAAAGATTTAAAGGATAGTATAGTAGACATACAACGATATGGTAACTCAATCATGACATTGAAATTAGTGTTAGGAGCAGAGGTTTTGAATATAGTTTGTACTTACGCACCCCAAGTAGGACTAGAAGATCGTATAAAGACGGCTTTTTGGAAAGAGTTAGATAAGGTGATTCAAAGGATTCCACAAAGGGAGATGATTTGTTTAGGAGGACACTTAAATGGACATGTCAGTAAAGAGGCATTAGGAGTTCAAGGTATTCATGGAGACTTTGGTTTTGAGGATATAAATGAAGAAGGTAGGGAGATTTTAAATTTTTCTATGGCATTTGACCTCTCTATAGTCAATACAATCTTTAAAAAATGAGATGAACATTTAATTACTTATAAGAGTGGCTTATCACAAATACAAATTGATTATTTTATTTGTAGAAAAAAAGATAGAGGGTGTTATAAAGATTGCAAGGTAATTCCAGGAGAAAGGTTAACAACTCAACATCGACTCTTAGTTATGGATTTACAAATAAAAAAATAGATAAAGAAGAAAAGAGTGCATCGAGCTATTCGGACTAAATGGTGAAACCTTAAAAGTGATAAAGAAGATATATTTAAACAAAAAGCCTTTCAAGTAGATGCTTAAATTATGTTGGTACACCTTGTGATATGTGGAACAATATGGCTATACATATTAGGAAAGTGGTGAAAGATATGTTAGGTTTATCTAATGGAGTTGTACCAACACAAAAATAAGCTTAGTGGTAGAGTGAAGTACTGCAAAATAAAATCAAGGCGAAGAGGGCATGTTAAAAATTACATTATACTAAGAAAACTGGTGAAACTTTAGAGGCTTATAAGAAAGCAAAGAAGGAAGCGAAAAAAGCTGTCACTAAAGCAAAAGCTAAAATTTGAAAGAAATTATATATAAAAAAAATCAACTCAAAAGAGGGTGAAAGAGATATTTTTAGGACAGCTAGGCCTACAGATAAGAAAACTAAAGTTCTTAATTATGTTAGATGCATCAAAGATGAGGATGAAAAAATTCTAGTGGCAAATGATGATATAAGAAATAGATAGAAAAACTATTTTTATAAGTTTTTTAATAAAAATAAAGATGTTAGTATTAACTTAAGAGATTTAGCCAAATCAGAAAAGTATATAAACCACAATTTCTACTGATGTATTCAAAAGAATGAAGTCAAAGAGGCTCTTAAACATATGAAGGGTAGTAAATCGGTAGGACCAGATAATACTCCTATAGAAGTTTGAAAAACCCTAGGAGAAATAGAAATCACTTGGCTCACAAGACTATTTAATAAAATATGAAGAAATCAAAAGATGCCCGAGGAATGGAGAGCGAGTACACTTATACCCATATATAAGAACAAGAGAGACATTCAAAATTGTGTGAATTATCGAGGTATTAAGTTAATTAGCCATACTATGAAATTGTGAGAAAGAATTATCAAACGTAGGTTAAGACAAGTATCAAGTACAACTGAGAACTAATTTGGATTCATGCCAGGCAGATCTACTGTTAAAGCGATTCACCTTTTGAAATGTCTTATGGAACATTTTAGAATAAAAAAGAAAGACCTTCACATTATATTTATTGATCTAGAAAAAACTTATGATAAGGTATCGAGGGAGGTTCTTTAGAGAACCTTTGAAAAAAGAGGTTTCCCATTGACATACATTAACCCTATGAGAGACATGTACGATGGTGCAAAAACATGTGTGAGGACTCATTAAGGAATAACAAACTTATTTGAAGTTAATATTGGGTTATATCAAGGATGAACTTTAAGTCCATACTTATTTATAATGGTGATTGGTGAGTTAACAAAGCATATTCAAGATGAAGTACCTTGGTGTATGTTATTTACAGATGACATTGTGTTTTTGGAGGAGTTTAAGGAAAAAGTTAATAGAAAATTGGAACTATGGAGAGAAACATTAGAAAGCAAAGGCCTCCGACTTACAAAGGCAAAATATATGGAATATAAGTTTGATCATTTGATCACTTTAGAGGACATAGAAATTAAAATTGGCACCCATTACATCTACGAAAAGGAAAGTTTTAAATACCTAGGGTCAATTTTTTAGAGTGATAAAAGAATTGATGGAGATGTTACACAGAATTAATGTTGGTTGGTTAAAATGGAGAGGAGGAGGAGATATTTTTGTGATAAGAAGATACCATTAAAGTTAAAAGGTAAATATTATAGAACAACAATTACCTTTCATGTTTTATGGTTTTTAGTGTTGGGCAATTAATGATCAACATGTACAAAAGATGTATGTGACAAAAATGAAGATGTTGAGATGGATGAGTGGTCATATTAGAAAAGATCGTATACATAATGAGGTTATTAGAAACAAATTAAGAGTGGCACCAATAGAGGATAAAATGAGAAAACATTGTTTAAAATATTTTAGACATATAGAAATAAGATCAAAAGAAGAACCTATAAGAAGGTATGAAAAACTAAATTTGAAAAGTATTAAAAGAGGTAGAGGATGACCACAAAAGTGTTTGAAAGAAACAATAAAGAATGATCTAGCTTATTGTGAGTTAACTGCTAACATGGTAGGTGATAGGGCTATGTGGAAACAAAAAATCCATGTAGCCAACCTCGTCTAGTATGAGAAAAGGCTTAGTTGTTGTTGTTGTTGTTGTTGTTGTAGGAGTCACTATTCTAGGATTCTCCCTCTTGTAGTGCTTATATATAACATATATCTATATATATATATGGCCATGAGGAGTCATTATTCTACGGTTCATCCTCTTGTGGCGTATCCTACATGGTGTGTGTATACATATATTTATATGTATGTATATATATATGGTTAATACCTTATAAGCTTATAATTGTTTATTTCATCCTCTTTTATTCTTGTTAACTTACCCTTTAAAGTGTATTGTAGAATGTTAAAGGACTTCGTTGAAAGCTGACAAGATTTTGGATAAATGATTAATATTGAAAGTGTTCATTATGGTATAGATTATGGATCAATAGTGAACAACGAGACTAAATTTGATTGTAGTGGACCAAATAATGCTTATTGAATGGTTAGGAGATCAACTTGACTATGAATTTATTGATCACAAGAGTACGAACTTGATTATTCACTTGTATTTGGGTTAAATGCATTGTTTTATAATTAAGATAACCTAATTTACTATCCAAAAGTAGTTATGAAGAAGCACAATATTTTTATCATCGTTTGAAGGTATGACTTGGGTATAGAAGTGGCAAACACATAATCAATAAAAAGTTGATATCTAAAGTAGTTGGCAGGTCAGTATGAAAAAAGTGAAATACTCATTTGTACTTATATGGAGAGAATGGAATCAATGGGCTTTGAATCTTATAATGATTATAGTATGTAATCGATAGGGTTGAGAGAGCATATATAAGGATGATAAGATCCTTCAATGACTCCACTAGAAGATTTGATAAGATGTGGATCCAACTTCATTCATTGATCGAGTTATAAATTATAAATTTTAAAATATCATATGGAGTTTCAAATTATCAACATGCATTACCTTGAGAGACTATAAAATTTTAGAAAAAGAGTATCACGATATGTACTTGATTTTATCATAATAAAAGTGAATCATGTTGAGACAATAGGAACTAATCCAACAAGATGTTAGTATATATTGTGGTATTCGCATGGGATTGCAGTGTGCTCACGAGGTCAATGTTCTTTTTAATAGTGTTGAGATATAAAACTATAAGCAATTATTCTTTTTTGGAGTAACCTTGACATGGAGGTAGAGATGCCTTGCATATTTGACTAAGATGATGACAACCTAGGAGAAGTAATTAAGGTAGAGGAAATTTTCTTACTCTTAAATAACATCCTACTCAGCAACAATGAAACCAATTAGTTAAGTTATTGCATTAGCACTTGAATCATGAGTTCAATATCTTAAAGAAGTCATCATTTGTCCCTCTAAAGAGAGGACATCTAAGGGGTGCTACTCAAGAAAGATAAGAAAATGTCATTACAACAACCATAAAACAAATTGTCAGCTATCACGGCTATGGACATGACAAAGGATGTAGGGTATCTTTAGGATGGGGGTTTCCCTTGTTAGCTAGTTATGATCCTCTCCATTGGTGGTTGTGTTGTGTCTCCTAGAAAGACTATAATTTGTGATGTGGTGCACACCAAAGATGCTATAGTTTATGGTCTCATATATTAAGAGATGAGTTCATTTTGTTGAGATGAAAATTGTGGTCTCTTAGTAATTGGAGAGCTTTATGGAGGAAAAATTATGGTGGCTTGATACTTGTAAAGAATGTTCTAGTGGAGGCTATATTATTGTTATTTATACTCTTGAGTTTTCATACAAGAGAGTAGTATTGATAATGTTTTCCATAATGTTATACATTAGAGGGATGGTCACCATCTCTTTAATAGAAGTAGATGTTGCTGAAATTTTCCTTTCTTTGATTATGCACTCTATGTGTTTGATTTCTTTATTCTACCTCTCTATATTCTATAAACACTCTATATTCTCTAATCTCCTCTATGCATAAGCTATTAATTATATTTCCATTCATTTCCCTTCAGCAATTTCAATTAGTGAAGTTGGGTTGTTGCTTTTCAATTCGTGTGAGTTTGCATCACGTATGATTCTAAAAATCTGAAAATTGGATTTCATCATCTCTGTATATATAGATTACTTGATTTTTAATTCTTGAACTTCTACTTCAATTGTTCCAAAACCTTGCATACTTATTCTACACACAAAGACTCACTTCTAATAAAATTTGCAAGAATTTTAAGGTCGTCCAACATCATAATTAAAATTGTGTAAAATCGGAAAAGTTTTCATAAATTGTCTTTCCAACCAGTTTTCCTACAACAGAGCCTTGGTATTTTTCCCATAACTCTATCTATAGGTATCCAAAATTGATAAATTTTGATTCATTGGAAAGATGACATCCATAGAGTTCCATCAAGATCAAATTCATTACATTTGAGAACTGAGATATAAACTCATCTTTGAGTCCTTTTTTCTATGACAAAAACAGTTCCAGGTGTTTGATTAGAGGCACTTCCTAGATTTAATTTTACAATAATACAATTCCGAATCATGATCTAAAAGATGCTACAGACTCTCCACATCTTAGGCTTTGGCCTGTAAAATTTTGATGATTTTAGGAGGTCTAAAAGGTATCCAAAAGGATTCGGGAAACAAATCGTAAAAACAGAACTTTCTATTTTTCAGAACTTGTTCATTTTAAAACTTGAATCAAGTGCACGTGATTTAATTCTCAACACCTTTGCTTTTCACATGAATTTGGAAGTTTCACCCATTTAGTTGAAATCCCTAAGCGCTTAGACTGACCCTTGAGTATCGGTTCAAGAAAGTCTAATGCGAAAAGAGCCCACTTAGCCACAACCGCTAGTCTGATTCAATTTAGCTAGTTTTTATAAAACTAGCTGGTACGCTCGCGCATCAAGTGGAGTTGAAAATTTGATTTCAAGTCTTTACATAGGCTTGTAGTAAAAATTTCATGTCTACAACAGTTTCACAAAATTCTAGGATTCAGGATTAGACATAATATCAGAATGATATTCGTTTTCTATGCGTGTCTCTTTAATCTATAAGTTACACAAAATCGGATCAAGATTTGATTTGAAGAGTTGTTCTCGGTAGAGGACTAGGAAAAGATCTTAACTTCTTTGTCTCAGGACACTAAGACTCATCAAGATACTATCTTCTGAGACCTGGATAAAAAAAGCAATCTCATAGTAAGGAGTGGTTATTCCTTCGGTTGGAATGATGTCTAAGCACACCAGTCAAGATACTATCTTTTGGCATCTAGATTGAAAAGGTGAAATCATAGTAAGGACTGCTAATTGTCTGCTTGGAAGGAGGAATACCAAACAGTCTATGGAAGGCAAAAAGGATCACTTATCACTTGTAGTATATAAGAGAACATATGGTGGAAGAAGTTGTGAAGTTTGCATATTCCCCAAAATTATAATGTTTTTGGTGGAGAGGTACATTTCTACAATAGGACCCAATTCCCACTTTTATTGTTAAGCATATTCCAACTATTCAAAACTGTCAGAAAAACACTAGTCCAGCTGTTGGACATAGACAAATCCGACTTTAAATAACTCTAATCAATCAAAATTCTGTAATTAATCAATTCCAATTGTTGTCAAGATTTATTTTGGCTATTAAACAATCAGAATGTCATATTTTTTTGACTGTTACGAATGGTCAGAATTGTTTCCGCTGACAATAGACCTATTTTCTAGTAGTGGTAAAAGTCTTCCACAGATGACAGCATCATACTCTCAAGATATAATGTGTAAACATGGCACCCTCTGGTACTTCATGTGGGCTTAAAGAAATGCTATATCGAAAGCAAAAGCTCGTAGGATTGTTAGTGCTTTAAATATAAATGTCAAAGTTTGGTTTTCAAACGCAAAACACTATAAGATCTATAACCTTCATGGTGGCCATGAAATATCTCAAACAATCATGCAAGAAAATACAGATAGGCACGTATAAAGTGAATGTTGATGCAACTTCAAATGAGTAAGAGAGTAAAATGTGAATCAGTATTGTAATCTAAAACAAACATGGCTCTCTTATAGTGGGACAACAACAAACAACAACAACAACTAAGCCTTTTCCCATACTAGACGGGGTCGAGTACATGAATTCTTTGTTTCCACATAGCCCTATCATGTGCTAGATCATTCTTTAATTTTCCTTTCCAACACTTTTGTGGTCGTCCTCAACCTCTTTTAAAACTTTCCAAATTTAGTTTTTTATACCTTCTTACAGGTTCTTCTTTTGATCTTATTTCTATATGTCCAAAACATTTTAAATGATGTTCTCTTATTTTAACCTCTATTGGTGCCACTCCTAATTTGTTTCCAATAACCTCATTATGTATACGGTCTTTTCTTATATGACCACTCATCCATCTCAACATCTTCATTTATGTCACACACATCTTTTGTACATGTTGATCATTAATTGCCCAACACTCAGAACCATAAAACATGACAGGTAATTGTTGCTCTATAATATTTACCTTTTAACTTTAATGGTGTCCTCTTATCACAAAGAATACCTAATCCTACTCTCCATTTTAACCAACCAACATTAATTCTATATGTAACATCTCCATCAATTCTTTCATCACTCTAAAAAATTGACCGTAGGTATTTAAAACTTTCCTTTTCGGAGATGCAATGGGTGCCAATTTTAATTTCTATGTCCTCTAAAGTGACCAAATGATCAAACTTACATTCCATATATTTTGTCTTTGTTCTATTAAGTCGGAGGCCTTTGCTTTCTAATGTTTCTTTCCATAGTTCCAATTTTCTATTAACTTTTTCCTTAGACTCCTCCAGTAACACAATGTCATATGTAAATAACACACACCAAGGTACTTCATCTTGAATATGCTTTGTTAACTCATCAATCACCATTATAAATAAGTATGGACTTAAAGTTGATCCTCGATGTAACCCAATATTAACTTCAAATAAGTTTGTTATTCCTTCATGAGTCTGTAAACACCCTAAATAATTTTTTCTTAAAACACTCTCAATTTCGAAAGTTGACTTATTTTAAAAACATTTTGCTTTAAAATGAAAATTTTAAATCTTTAAAATAAAGATTTTAAAGAGGTTCAAATTAAATTTAAAAGGGTAAGGCCCAGAAGATTCGAGCAAATTAGGCAAAGATCAAAGCGACGGTTGTAGCCCGCCTCAAGTCGGGATCGAGTTCGCGAAAGTCAAGTCATGGGGCAAGGAAGTGGACCACGTCGAGTCAAGGCACTTCTTCATCAAAGATCAAGTCAAGAGGATAGCCTCGCCAACCTAAACCTAGTTGATCTTGACTAAGTCCTAGACTTGATTCACTTGAGCTAAACACGAAGCCTCACTTAATTTGAATCAAATGCCTTAATTTGACCAAGTTAGCTTAGCCATGTCCACTCTATCTCCTTTGGCTAAACAACAAGTGAAAACCCTACCTAGCCTTGATCAAATAGGATGAGCCAACATGGGACGGGTCACCTCAAGTTGAAGGTAGCCGGTTGCACTTCAAGACGTCCAGGACCTAGCCGGCATGGCTAGGTGCACACGGTTGAACCAAGAACCAGCCCACATGGGGTTGGTTCAGCTCAGGATAAAGGAGACCACGTGACCACCTATGGAGCACCTTGGGTTGGGTTTGGGTCTTGGACCACCCGCCCCAAGGAAGGACCGAGAAGAGCCCCCTTGGCCTATAAATAGAGTCTAGGGGGGGCGTGAATTCATGTTGTGATCATCTTGGAGTCTTGGAAGAGTGGCTGCACCTTGGGGGGCTTGGGAGCTAGGGCCTATCAAAGTGTTGCACCTTGGGAATTTGTGAGCTGCTAGGGAAGGCTTGAGAGAGGGGAAGAGAGTGTGGGATTAGGTAAAGTGTTGCCAATCAAGTTAGAGTGAAAGTGAGAAAAAAGAGAGTAAAAAGAGGGGAAGGTGAGGGTCGTGCACCACCATTGGGAGCCGATCCTTGGAGAAATCGTGTAAGTATTCCTCCTCCTTTGTTCATATATATATATATCTTCTTCATATTCAACTCAAAAGGGGATGTATTAATAGAGCTTTGTTTCCTCCCATGATGTAATAAGAAGTAGATGTGCTGAAATTTCCATTTCTTGCTTATGCACTATAATTGTTTCTGGTCTTAATTCAAACTCTCTATATGTTATAAACACTCTATATCTTTTAATCCCCTCTATGCTTAAGCTAATATATATTTCCATTCATTTCCCTTCAACAATTTATTTTGGAACGTTGTGTTGTTGTAATTTGAATTCGGGTGAGTTTGCATCACGTATGTTCTAAAAACAAAATTCTAAATTTCAGCATTCATGCATACGTTGATTGCTTTATTTTTCATTATTAAATTATTGCTGATCACTCTGAAATTTGACACACTATATCTACACACAGAAGCTCACTTGTAATAAAATTTTCAAGAATTTTAGGGTCTCGTAACCACGTATTAAAAGTTTTGTAAGATGAGAAAAATTTCAAAAACTTTCTGTCAATATTGTTTTCCTGCAATAGAGCCTAGGTAATCATCCCACAACTCTTTCTGTAGCTGTCCAAATTTGGTGAAACTTAGTTCACTCGAAAGCTGATATCCATAAATTCTCAACAAGATTAAGTGCACTAAAAGCGAATCTTTGAGCACCGCGATACAGATATATCTTTGGGTCTCTCTGTATTTTATAACAGAAAAGTTTCGAGTGTCCGAGTAGAGACAATTTGTCGATTTAATTCTGCATCATCCCAGTCCCAAAGTTCAAAACAAAAGGTGGCTTAAAATCTTCGCATTCTAGGCTATTTTCTTTAAAATTTTCATAAATTTTAGAGATCTCTAGCTCACTCAAAACAAATCAGGAAATAAGCTCTGAAAATAGAACCAGTTTCTGTTTTTTAGAACTTGCTCAATTTCAACTTGAAACCAAAGTGCACGAGTTTGTTCTTGTCTACACCTTATTTTTCATTTCAATTTAAAACTTCACCTTCACATTTGAAATCCTCAAAGCGCTTAGGTTGATCATTGATCATCGGTTTTAAGAAGGCCTAAAGCGAAAATATCCCGCTTAGCCACAATCGCCAAATCAAATTCAAAACTTTGGTAGTTTTTGGAAACTAGATGGCACGCTCGCGCAACGAATTAGTATTGAAAAGTTTTGTTCAATTCTCTACATAGGCTTCGTGTGAAATTTTCACATCTACAGAATTGACACTCTCGATGGGACTCAAGTCTTTTAGGATTTCAAACTTAGGTGACTTTTCAAACTCCAATTCCTTAAAATTTTGGTGTTAATACCTCCCTTGTGCACAGGTTTTACAAATTTTAAGCATTTCAAGCATATCTAGTTCAGAAGGATCCTGTGAAGTGTCGAGTCGAACTTCACACTCATCAAGTCGATTTTCGAAAAGGTTTTCAAAAGAGATTTCGATAGGAGATGTGTTTGCCTCCCTAAAAAGGGAAATAATGAGAGAAATGAAAGAAAAAATCATTGCCATAAGCGAAGAGACTGTGTAAGTAGAATCTTGCTCCTCTCATGGCAAAAAACCCAGAGCTCATAGAAAATCAAATCATTCGAGAAAGCCCAAAGTGACCTCTACATTAGAGGAGGAACGTGAAACAGAATCCTTCACAATAAAAGACAGAAAGGCCTTCCAACAATTGTTGAGAGGCCAAATCAAAGAAAAGAGATCATACGCACTCTCGGATTTTCTACCATCTGATTATCAAACCGATAGTAACGATGACATTTTTTGAAGATTGTATTGACTACGGAGAGGTCAAATGCCATAAAAAAATTTAAAATCTCCCTACCTTCCTCATTTATATCCTCAAAACCAAAGTCTCCATGAATACCTTGAAATCCTAATGCCTCTTTACCAACATGTCCATTTAAGTCTCCTAAACAAATCATCTCTCTTTGTGGAATTCTTTGAATCACCTTACCTAACTCTTTCCAAAAAGCCATCTTTATACTTTCTAGTCCTACTTGGGGTGCGTAAGTACAAACTATATTCAAAAACTCCCTAACACTAATTTCAATGTCATGATTGAGTTATCATATCGTTGTATGTCTACTATACTATCCTTTAAATTTTTATTTATGATGATAACAACTCCTTTTCGAGCTTGTTCTTTACCTGAGTAGCATAATATAAAACCTATATGCTCAATCTCCTTTGCTTTTTCTCCAACCCACTTTGTCTCTTGTAAACATAGAATATGAATCTTTCTCTGAATCATAATATCTATCACCCCCATTAGCTTACCGGATAATGTTTTGATATTCCAAGAAGCAATACGAATCTTATTATGTAGGACTAAGCTCTCTTACCCCCTACATATATCCATATTGAAAATACGAAAACGTTGTCTGTAACTTATTCACTACATTTGAGCGATAATATAGCGGGACTAACTTCTTTACCCACACCTATCCATAATGTGAGAACTCTTTTTGCAATTGATTCACTACATCCTGGCGAAAATATAGTGGCCCTTGCTTACTTTTCACTACATTCGGGCTGTGCAGCTCGTCGTTAGGCGATGACGCCCCAACGCAATGCCCATAATTTGTGTAATCCATGATATAAAAATCTAACAAAGTTTTACACTGACTGTCGAAATCCTAACACAATCCTCCTCCTTTATCTAGGCTTGGGACCGGAAATGCAAGGGTGATCCCTTACATGAGTTGAGTTGCTCTTTTATTGTGGGAAACACAATATATTTAAGATAACACCGTTGGGTGCTTTTCAAAATATCAAAATATATTTGGTGATGTTTATGGGTGTAACTATGTTGTAGCATTAATGACCACTCACTTAATTGATAATTATGCTCAATAGTAGCACATGTAGTAGCTGAAACTCTTGAGTATTTTTCGGCCATACTTTGAAATTAAGGCTCACTTTCTAGAATGATAATTGTACTCATTGGTAGCACATGAAGTGGTTGTAACTCTTGAGCAATAAGAGTTCATGTTATGGCATTAAGAGTCACACTCTTAAGTGACAATTATGCTCATTAGTAGCATATCATAAGTTACATCTTCATTATATCTATATATAGTGGTATTGTAAACAAGATTTATCCAACTTTTCTCTCATTATGTGAGTCATTTCCTACTTAGTTTTTCAAGAGAGCTTGCAAGTCTAATTTTAATGCTAATTGGGTTTACAATATCATCATTTTTGTTTTACCGATTTGTCTATGACTTTGGTTTTATTTGTGCAAAACGAACTGAAGGCCTTTGTTGTAACTACAAGGTATTTGTCGGAGTCCACTGCGTTCAACTATTTGATACTGGTGGTGGCAAAAGTTAATATTTATCATACCTCGAACAATAGCATTATCCTAACATTCTTTTCAAGGTGTTAAATTTGATCTTTTGAGTGTCAACTACTTAATAATCGTGTGCCATGTAAAAGAGCTCAACTGTAACAATCTTTAGGTTTATTTTACTATGACGGTTATTTTTCTTCAAGAGATGACATTCAACTTTATCAAGTTGGATAGATTTAAATGTGAAGGTCATGTATATTCTCACTACATGAAGACTGAAGAAGAAGAATGAGACCCCTGAAAAAGCTTATAAATGACAAATGTTGGACAATGATGATTATCCTCAATGGTCTGTTAGATGTTTTATTTGACACCTACTAAACATCAACATGTACAAAGAAGACAAACTTGAAGCGAGGTACATGATAGAAGATGCTACACGTAAGAAATTTTTTATTATATGTTTCAACAATTATAAGATGGTAGATAGTAGATACGTTATAGAGAAATTGTAAGAACTCGAACGAATCTTGAATAATTTCAAACAACATAAGATGAGTATGGATGAAACCATTATATTTCTTCAACTTTTATTCTTACTTCTTATTGTTGTTCATCTTTTTCTTATTATTGATTTCGCTTTTGGTTTTGTCTTTCTTGTTTTTTATTCTTTTTTTCTTTGACAAGATTCTTAAGAATATGCATTGAACAGTTGCGAAAAAGATAAAAACACAAACTATTAATTGGATAGTATCCACTCAGTCAATTTCAAGCATTGCACTCTTTCAAAACCGAGATTGACCTTTGTTGAAATTAAGTGGGAGAGGAGAGAGAAATGCTGGAATTGGGTGAATTTATATAAAGGATAATTTTAGTATTTGTTGAAAAAGGGGATGTGGAAGTAAA
Source organism: Brasenia schreberi (assembly GCA_036023115.1). Classification (NCBI taxonomy): domain Eukaryota; kingdom Viridiplantae; phylum Streptophyta; class Magnoliopsida; order Nymphaeales; family Cabombaceae; genus Brasenia; species Brasenia schreberi. Next base: position 9,126,958 of record JAYKKT010000090.1, on the reverse strand, counting down.
AGAAGTGTGTAGATAGTAATGCCATATTATATATATATGTGTGTGTGTGTGAAATGAGAATGACCGAGGAGCTGACCTGGCCAAGCATGTAGAGCTTGGCCTGGGTGGCTGGTCGGGCCCCACGCTATCGACATCTCTACTTTTGAGGTAGACGGTCTCCGAACACCTTCAACAGCCCTAAGATATCTTGGAGGTCCTTCCACTTTTGCTCAAACTTTAACGCGTTGTGCTTTTGAAAATCATTTTTCACTTTTTTACTCTTCATCATTATTGAAACTTTCTTGTGAGAAGCTTTTCAGGAATTTAAATTTGATTTGAAGTGGCTCTCGTGTACTACCTAAGTTCAGATATCTAAGGCGATCTAAATATTTTCTAAATTCAATTCCAAAATTCATAGTGTCAGCTTCAGTACGTTTTGGTTAAGTTGATTTGGCATGGAAGACCTCCGAAGAGGCACATTGCGGTTTAGGTGTTCTTAAACCGCACAGAATCCAATGCACTCTAAAAAACATATAATTTCGAAGTTACTGAAGGTGCAAACCACATCCGAAGGGTTAATTTCTCATCACTGCACTCTGTACTTCGTTTCACTTTCAGCGCATTGCACGAGTAGTATGTGTGCGTGCGTGTGTGTGTGTGTGTGTGTGTGTGTGAGAGAGAGAGAGAGAGAGAGAGAGAACTCGTCATAAACCATTTCACATTAACAAAGAAATAATTCTGTAATGTTTACCTAATGTGGCAAAACACAGTAAATAGCAAAAACAAAAGCTACCGGATGTCCGTATCCTATGAAGTGAAGTGACGTACATCTTGAGCAAAACCTACTGGATCCTACACTATCCTGATTGTGAAGACCCAATAGAAACGAAGTGTCCTGAGTCTAGTGAACAAACAGAACAGGATACGTGAAAGAACCTGCAAGTAGATTATTCATAACGAGCCCTTGTATTTTTTCTTCATCCATTGAGCACTACTAGTAGATGGCCATCAGCAACGAAGAGTTCGTTCCACTAGGGCGGAATAACACCTATAATACAAGCTTCCTCAGTTCGAATCTACATAAGCCAAAGGAAGATAATGAAAGCTTTGGCTTCATGACTGACAGATTCTCGCCAATGCAGCATTGATGCTTTTACAATCATAATCCATTATCTTCATCCAATTCTCGAAGTCCCCAATCTCCTACAACATGCAGGAAACCGTCATAATTTCCACACCCCATATACAACATTAGTATTTCTATCCACCACAGCAAACAGTGGCCAAGCGCATCAATCAGATACAACTTAGTAAAGTAACTTGCTTACCATGAAGAATAATCGTACAGAATTTTCAGAGCCTGATAAGATCTTGAGCTGATGAAACTTGCCTCACACTAATTTGAAATTTTGACCCAAACAAAGCAAAATGTAATCAAATGAGCTCATAAAAGATGCCCCTTAAAATTACAGTTACTATAGCTCACGTTCAATGACAAAAGAGAGAGTAGAAACCAACACTTAAGGAAAATAAGTTTGGGAACAAAAAATGAAGTCAATGCACGGTAGCTATGGGATGGCCATAGAATTTTACAGGCAAAATAAGAACAGATGCAAAAGGGGGGTGACGTATAAGTTTGGGGTCCTGCACAAAGGTGAAGGGCAAACTTAGATTGCAAGTCTGATTACCATGTGTAGATTTCCCCATAGTAGTCCAAAAAAGTGAGGGTACCGCAAGCAAAGTGGACGGCTGAAAGAAACATCCCCACACACAAACACATACATTTTGATGATAGCTTCGCAATTTCTACATAACCAAAATGTTAGCAGCAAGTGCTTTCCAAGGTTTAAGAATGGTCAAGGTGAGCCGAGATATTATGGGAGAACTTATCATAGAAATAGATCAACCATAAAACAAGAAGTGCAATTACATGATGTCACCAGCAGGTGAATTCATCACCTCAAAAATGACATAAGGTACAAAACTATGTTATTAATAGCACGTTATAGCGGGACCGAAACACTATAGTGTCGTAGCTATAGCAGGCGTCCCTTCAGGGCGGCGTTAGCGTACAACATGATATTTAGATCGGCATTGGATCGACCTGAACCAAATAGGTTAAATTATGACTTTTCTCCCGTTTTGCCTCTCTCTCCGGCCTCCCGCATTGCCTCTGCATTTGCGCTCTCTGCCACCACCAACAAGCAACAACAACCAACGACGGCCACCTCCGCTGTCGTCCGCTACAGGTAAGCTCTCTCTCCCTTTCTCTTTCTCTACCTCCGTCGCCTTCTCTCTCGTGGATTCTCACTCTTTTCTCTCCGTCTCCGCCACTCTCTCTCCCTTTCTCTCTCTTTCTCCACCTCCGCCGCCTTCTCTCTCATGAATTCTCTCTCTTCTCACTGTGTCTCAGCCTTCCTCTACCACACTCTCTCTCCCTTTCTCTCTTCTCTCTCTCCGGCTTCCTTCACAACTTGTGTGGCTACTGCATTGCTCATAATGCAATTCCATGACCTGAAACTTGCCCACAAGCTTAGAGCATCATCGAGGGATTCGTGAAGAAGCACATCCATAATGCGCCTTCAATGGCTCCTACATTGCTCAGAATGTGATTCCATGACTGCTTTGTGAGGGTCAGTCATAATTGTCCTTTTCTTTTGTTTTGTTTCTAGCAACACTAGTTATGAATTCAAAACCCCAATTGCGGAGTCAATACTTTGTGCGGTCTCTGTAAACGACCTTCTTATTAAAAAAATTGTAAGCGTTTTCCCTTAATTATAATCTTCATGCTTTCTCTAGTGTGTGTTTGATTCCCTTTCTTTTAAGGTATGAAGAAGACTTTCATCAATAATTTATTCAGTTTGTCTATTCACTAAGGATATATACCTCTGTCATGAAAACGATGGTGAACTATTCAGTAGTGATCGTGGTATATATGTATCTCTTTCCTTAACGTGGGGTTTGTGTTTTCTATGGTGACAAACTGTGTAGCTTTGTGTTGTTGCTAGCTAACTTAGTAATTATTCTTATTTTTTATAGTGAGTATGGAATCATCAGCAAGTACAACTGCTTGTTGTCCAGGTGATAGTGGTAGTTATGGCACTGGCACTAGTAATAAAATTGGTATTCGGTTTTCTAATCTAACATACAACTATAGACCCCAGGCTTCTAAGAATCCAGGATGGAATTAGGCTTTGACAAAATCTAAGACGGATAATATGTTAGTGTTTTGTACGTTATGAGGTCATGTTTCTACTAGTGGAATAACAAGATATAAGGACTATTTAATGGGAAGGAGCGAAAATGTGGCAGCTTGCAAGAATGCAATCGCAGAAATAACGAAAGTAATTTACGATTATATGCATGACACATTAAAGAAGAAGACCAAAAAGATTTCATTTCCATATAGAGGAGAAACTTCTAGTATGAAAGCTAATATAGAGAGAGGCGTCCAATGTTTTTCATCTTCATCGTTATTTGGCTCATGACCACCTCTTCTGAAGGGACTCATGGATTCATTTGTGCGTTCATCGCCTGACTCACTACGACAAGGTACATTAGAAAATAGATATAAGAAATAAGAAAAAGAACGAGTATGTATATCCATTAGCAGGTGGATGTATCAAAATGAAATCCTTTTTAATGTTGTCAGATCCCTTAGTTTTCAAGTGATGATTAGTTATATAGGGTAGTTTGGACTTGGAATGGAGGCTCGATCGTACCATGAAGTAAGGAAAACATTATTGGAGATAGAAGCGGAAAGAGTAAGAGAGTTTACAAATGGATTCAGAAAGCATTGGGCTACATATGGATGTTCTATTATGTCCGATGGATTGACGGATAGAAAACAGATAACACTAATAAATTTTTTAGTGCATTGTCCTCAAAGACAGAGTTTCTTAAATTCATTGACGCATCCCATGAAGTGAATGATGCAAATAAATTGTACACATTGTTAAAAAAAGTAATCTTAGAGGTTCGAGAGAAAAATGTTGTGCACGTGGTCACAGATGATGCAACAAATTATGTTAGAGCTAATAGAATGTTAATGGTTGAATTTAATCGTTTATTTTTGGACACCATTATTGCACACTGTATAGATTTGATGTTTGAAGATATTTGAGAGACAAATAAACTAAAAGGCATCTTCAGTATGGCAAAGAAGCTAGTGACATTTTTGTATAGCCATGAGCAAATATTGCATATGATGAGATATTTTATAAGAAGAAAAGACATATATAGATCGGTTGTGATCCATTTTGCTACTAGATTTTTAGCCCAAAACAACTTGTGGCAATCAAAAGCGGCTCTAAGGTTTATGATTATTTATCAACAATGGGAAAAATGTCCTTTATCAAATAATACTGAAGGAAAGTAATCTAAGGCAATAATTTTGGAACTCAAATTTTGGAAGTGCATTAGTTTTTCACTTAGAGCAATGTGTCCTTTGGTAGATGTTTTAAGTATGGTGGATAGTGAAGAAAAACCAATCATGGCCTATATCTATAAGAAGATGGATCGTGTGAAGTAACAAATAAATGTACATAAATATTTCAAAGTTATGCGTTGTTATTTGTTAATCTTCACTTCTTAATTTTATAATAACACTTATCTTGTTTTATATGTTAACTTGAACAAAGAAGAGTGGCATGCTTTTATTTGGGAGATCATAGACAAAAGATGGGATGGGCAAATGCATAAGCCATTGCATGTTGCTGCATTTTATGAGCATCTAGGGTTGTATTATGATTATAATGGGATAGAATCTAACATTGAGATTAAAGGTGGCTTGTTTTAACTTTTAAGTTATACTATACTTACGAAGTAAGGAAGATCAACAACAAATCACTCATCAACTTATGAGTTATCGAAGTGCCGCAAGTGGTTTTGGCCTAGAATTAGCTATAAGTTTGAGGAAAGCATATGCACAAGATAATTAATTCAACCAATTTTGCTTTCTTTTATTATTAAGATATGATTTAGGGTTTTTAATATGATTAATTTATTGTTTACACGGTTTTTATACTAGTTGAATGGTGGATGACCTTTGGTTATGGATGCCCTAAATTACAAAATTTTGCTCTACGGGTTTTGAGTCTTTCTTATAGTGTCATCCCATGTGAACACAACTAGAGTACCTTTGAAATGATAATAATTATACTTTTTATTTACACTATAATTAAATTAAAGTTTTTATTGAGTTAATGACTTACCTAAATTCTTTCTCTTATCTTAGATTCATACAAAGAAACAGAATAAATTATTGCATCAAAAGCTTAACGACTTAGCTTTTATGCAATATAACGAAAAACTAAGAAGAATGTACGAAGAGGAAAGCTAACGATTAAATTTCGACCCCATCATGTTGGCATCGGTTGAAGATCACGATGAATATCCTACTGGTGATGAGTTTGTTGGTGATGATGATTCACTAACATGGCAAAATATCGATATGACATTTGAAACATCAAGAGGGGGAGCTCTTTATATAAGGTCAAGGACACGAAAGCGACAAAGAAGGCAAAGGAAAGGAAAGGATAAGACGTCTATGAAAGACGAAGAAGAATTTAATTTTGAAGATACAAATGCAGAGAAAGAGGAACTAGCTAGCAAGGATCTTTGTCTCAAAATGACTCAACATGACCATTAAGTGTATATTACATAATTAAGTGTGATTGTAATTGAATTTTGATAGATGTTATGTAACTTATTCTTCCATCTAATGCATCAAGATTCAAGTTTGTACTTTCCTTCATTTTGAGCATATTTTGTCTTTTGACACCATTTGTGTTGTGATTATTGATTCAATGATAACAAACACTTATGACTGCAGTGCCAGCAATACTTGATTGTGTTTGAGATGGTGTACGACAGAAATTAACACTTATCTTTTCTATGGGGAATATTCATGATCCAAATTTTACAAGATCTGAGTCATCATGTGAACTTGCTTTTTTTCTTCAAGATTGATGCAAAGGGTGGACTATCAAAGAGATTATTCAACATTGCCTATTGTCCGCAATCAATGATAGTTGGTTCAGTGCATGGGGCCTTGAGAAGATGCTATGGAGTTTCCTTGTTTTCAAAAAGGTTCAAGCAGTTCTAGGAGGACTTGTTCGTGTTTTACTTTCTAGAGGGGCTCCACTTTCTGGAGTTACACAAAGATTTATCAATATATGTCTTGGGTAATAGGCTTTGAATTGATTAATTTACATTAAATCTGATCTTAAAAGCTGGTGCATGGAAAATTGTTCATGCTAGGTTTCTGATGTCCATAGTCATAAATTAAAACTGAGACTCATGCAAGTTAGTTGGATGTTGACGTAGTGTTGTCACATCGAGAAACCTAATCTCATGCAAATTAATCAGTAACTTTTCCATCATCTAATACAAAAGAAGGACCTCTGTGCTTTCCTTTTGCAGAAAAATTGGATTGGTCAATATGATCCATTTCAGACAGTGTTGAAGCTGTAAAGAGTCTTATGATTCTTTGCTGACCCTTTTAAGCATGAAATCTTTATATATACATTCATGTATACCAACATAGATATATACACATTTATTTATTTGTCTGAGTTTTTACAGCTTTTTTCCTGTCTATCAGGTTTTCTCTTGTTTTGGTTGTGAGAAACTTGATCTTTGTCTGTCTCTTGCCAAGCTGATTTAGAACCTTTTGCTTGGGAATAAATGTCCAGACTATCTTCAAATAAGTTTTGCATGGCCACATTTTTTTTTCATCGCAAAGAACGAAAACAAAGATGAAAATAGTCAACAAGCATCAAGACATTGGTTTCTAGCTTAGATATGTGTCTTATGAATTTTTTAATAGTTGGCTTTTCAAATCTTTTGTTTTCTACTATAAACATTATATGAAACCAATTGCTCGTATCTCTTTGTCGGCCTTTCTTTTCCTTTTAAGAAATAACTTGAGTGCCCTTCATTATGTCTCTTTCATCTAAAATGCAGAACACCCATGTGTTGTTCACCATCTTATAAAGCCTTGCAAATACTACCGTTTGCTTTTTTTCACCCCTTGTTGCGGCATGCTTACCGAAAGCATAACATGGATTACTTTTTTACAGAAAAGCTATTGAGTTTTTCTTTAGATCTGAAAGAAATCTTGATCATTTTGATTCTTATAGGTGGCTTCAACCCTCCTTGGTATTGTATGTGATATTCTTGGTATCATCATTATTTGATGTTTAATTCTTGAGACTATTGTATTTCTTTTCCTCAATTTTCTTGTTAACTTTTGGCAAAACGTGTAATGTGGATACAGGCTCTGAAGAGTAAGAGAAGGGTCAGGCTTGGAGACATCATATTCACCATACTTGAGCATATCAGTAATTATATATTTGTTTCTGTTAATTCCTTTGTTTAATGTTTAGAATAACTTTGTTACATTTATATTTTTGTTTTCTAATTTAAGGTTAACAATTCAATATGCATGTGCCACATGAAATTTATTGTTTGTTTCTTTAGAAGTAGAATTTGTTTATTTAGTTTGATTCATATTTATGAAAGAAGTGGTTGTGTTTCTTGATATTTCTTAGAAATTAGAGAATCCGTTATACCGCTAACAACCCACTAACCGCTTTTGATAACATAGGTATATAAGCTCCAACGTTGACCATTTGGATCATTTTGAGTTGGCATAAAATGTCACAAGACAAAAAAATAGAATATCAATGTTCATCATACAAATTTAGTACACTGGATCCTGTTACATCCGACTTCAATGCCCAAAATATGATGGCAATGCTTTCTTAAAAAAATATGATAATCGGGGCGTGCATTGGCCCAGCCTCCCAGTTGTACCAAAAAAAAGATATAATGTGATGATGTGGCTGGTATAAAACTAAAAGTCAGATCACGTTTAAATGTATGGCGTACTCCTGGCTACAGCATTTTTCTTTTAAATGTTCCAGGACAACAATGATTTTGTAGGATAATCCAAATGAAGTACAACATTGAGCACCATAAACTCAACGGTTAAAATGAATATTTGCATTGTGTGGTTCTAATGAATAAACAGAAAAAAGCAACTCAGAAAAGCTCATTATCTAACCATGCTAGAAATTCCAAAGGCACACAAATTGTGGTACCCTTGAACGAGAAACTCATTCTTAACAGGTAAGCCTGTGCCGTCTCTTATTACTAGATAGTTAAGCAGCTTAGTCTTTGAAATTGCCACTGATTAGTTCCACGATTAAAGCCTTTCATAGATGAGCTACCTTTGTTAAACAAGCTGATTTATTGATCAGAAGTCGTTTACAAAGACAACATACGATAGTTTCTTGATAGGAGATCACCCATGGGGGCACAAGCCTTCCTCTCTCCTTAATCACATGTTTTTTCTCATAAACCTTAATCTGATTACAGATATTTAACTAGAGGTTATAATTTAAAGGATTAATATACCCTTACACTACCATATATTTGACAAATAAAGAAGTAAAGCAGAAATAGAAATAGGGACAAGTCCAAAAGAGATCCATTATCCTTTCAATACTCTCCCTTTCAACACACCGCTTAAGTTGGGAGGAAGATGCTAGTGATTCCCAACTTGCTTGGAGTACGTATTAGTCCATTTTGATTTACAGCCTTGGTGAGGATATCAGCACATTAATATGTAGATTTGATATAGATCAGTTTGAACATCTTCTCAATTACTTTCTCCCTTATGAAGTGAGGGTACAGGATCTGTATTACAGTTGTGCTGTCACAATAGAGGGAAACTACATCACCTGTTTCGATTCCCAACTCCTTCATTAGGGAGTTTAACCATAGTCCCCCATACATCACTTACAATAGCTCTATATTCTACTTCGGTACTAGATCTAGCAACGACAGCTTCTTTTTTGCTCTTTCATGAAATAATATTGCCTCAATAAGCGTAATGTACTCAGAGGTGGACTTTCTATCATCCAAAGATCCAACCCAATTTGCAACCCAATTTGCATTTGAGAAAACTTCAATATTAAGAGGACCCTTATTACCATATAGAATGCCACAGCCAGGAGTTACTTTAAGATATCATAATATATGAAAAACAACATCCATATAAGCTTTAGTTAGAGCATGCATGAACCTGCTAGGACGAGTTATAATACCTGCTAGGACGAGTTATAGTAAGATAAATCAACTTTCCTACCAACCTTTGGTACCTGCCTATGTCTTTGTACAGTTCTTTATCACCAAGATGCAATTTTTTATTGGTTTTCATTGGAATTTCACTCCTTTTGCATTCTGTCATATTTGTATCCTGAAGTAAGTGCATAGTAATATAACTTTGGGTCAAGAAAATACCTATGCTGGAATATAAGACTTCAATTCCCAAAAAGTAATGTAATTAGCCTAAATCTTTTAAATTAAAGAACTTGTGAAGCTTTGTCTTGAGGTTGATAACTTCTTCAACATTGTCTCCTATAATAATAATATCATCTACATAAACAATCAAAATAGATATTTTTTGTCTCCTCTTTATGAATAAAGTATGATAGAGCTTGGTGATTACTTAAGACCATATATAACCTTATTCAATATGCATACCTTACCTTTCAATCTCTTATCATTAAGTCTGGGAGGTAGATCCATATAAACCTCTTCATTGAGATTCTCTTGTAGAAATACAGTATTCACATCTAACTACCACATATCATAATTCTTATAGATGCGAGATTTGCAATTAAAGTAAAAGTCTCATTATAGTCAATTCCATATAAATGATTATATCTCTTAACTACTAGACTTGCCTTGTAACATTCAAGACTGCCATCAATTTTAAACTTAACTGTATGTATCCACTTACAACCCACTCATTTTCTGCCTAGGAACAAACCAACAATCATCCATTATTCTTCTATAGTGCTTCTAATTCACTTTGCATGCTCTCCTTCTATTGCAAAAATTTACTAGCTTCCTCTATATTTTGAGGTATAAGATGTAGCTCGGCATTCATAACAAAATTTTGATAAAAAAAGAGTACAAGATCTCTTACGTTTTTGGATAGCAATAAGGAGATCATATTCAAGGATCATGGTAGGTAATTGATATGAATGTGAGGAGATGTCATCAGTCACGTTGACTTGAGCATGGGGCATCACTACTTTCCTTTCTCCATGAGAATATCTCTTAATCTCCTTGGGAGCAGCATCAATTTTCATTTTTCATGAGATCATATTCAACTTCAATGGGACTTACAGGTAGGACATGCATAGATTTGATTCCAGGACCAATAGACTCCCTTAGAAGAAGAATAAGGGGTTAATTCGGTGCACTTGATCATAGCATTTATACCCCTTTTAAAAAGTAGAGTATCCAATAAAAATACATTTAATGGCTCTAGAATTCAGCTTATCTTGGATGTGAGTGAATATGAACGTAACAAACACAACCAAAGATACGAGATGGAATATAAAACAATTTGACCTCAGGATTAATAATCCTCAATGACCACTTATCATGTAATACAGTACTAGGCATCCTATTAATAAGATACACATATGTTAGTACTCCATACCCCAATAAACCTTGGAACATTAGATCCAATAATTAAAGTTATAGCTATTTCAAGGATATGTCTATTTTTCCTTTGGTGCATAATTTCATGGTTACAAAGGTATTCTTGCAATCAACCTGACATATATTTTCCACCATTATCTAAATGAAAAATGAAATTGTGTTTTAATGAATTTATGAACGAAAAAAACGGTAGAAACTTCAATCTTTGATTTCATTAAATATGCTATAGTGAATCAAATACAATCATCAACGAAGGAAATGAAATACCTATGACCATTCAAAGAAATAATTAGACAAGAACCCCAAACGTCAACATGGATCAACTCAAAAGGTATACACAATCTAGACTCACAAGAAGAGAAAGAAACACGATGATGTTTCGCTTTCTGGTAAACATCACAATTAAGGACTACATTACTAAACTCAGGATGAATGCTAGGAATCACACTCCTGATTTTTTACACTGCCAAGTGTCTCATGTGATCATGCCATAATCAAAATTTTGCTTTAGTAGTAGTCGTGGAAAAAGCGTGTGGACCGTGGGTTTCTGCATAAAGTCCTTGATGTAAATTCTCCCTTTCAAGCTACCATGACCAAAGATTATCTATATCCTCATATCCTAAAAGACACTATAACAACAACAACAACAACTAAGCCTTTTCCCATACTAGACGGGGTCGACTACATGGATTCTTTGTTTCCACAGATCCCTATCGTGTGTCATGTTAGCAGTTAACTCACAATAAGCTAGATCATTCTTTGTTGTTTCTTTCCAACACTTTTGTGGTCATCCTCTAGCTCTTTTAATACTTTCCAAAATTAGTTTTTCATACCTCCTTACGGGTTCTTCTTTTGATCTTCTTTCTATATGTCCAAACCATGTTAAACGATATTCTCTCATTTTATCCTCTATTCGTGCCACTCCTAAATTGTTTCTAATAACCTCATTATGTATACAGTCTTTTCTTGTATGACCACTCATCTATCTCAACATCTTCATTTCTGTCTGATACATCTTTTGTCCATGTTGATGATTATCTGCCCAACACTCAGAACCATAAAAGACACTAGAAGGAGAAAAAATAACTAAGCAATTTAAATGTTGGTTGAGAGAGTTTACAACTAACAAGTTGACAAGAAAACTAGGGACAAGTAAACTAGGGACATGAAGAACAAAGGGTAAATGAAATAATGAAGTTCTAGCACGTCCCTTTCCTGTCGTAAATGTATTAGAACCATTAATTAGTCTAATTAGTTCATTGTTATGAAGTTGTTGGTAATTAGACAAAAAATTTAGGTTCCCAACCATATGGTTAATTGCACCTCAATCTACAACCCATATACGAGAAGAACTAGAATTACTCATCATCATTGATGAAGTTTGAGCCATCGTGACATGAGAATTAGAGGTAGAAGGTTGCCAACCAAACCGTAATTTTAAGCCCTATATACGCTTTAGCATTTCAGTAATAGTAGCTATATTTGTACTTTCTGATGACATTTCTAACATATTAGCATAATTTACCTTCTTGATAAAATTAGGCTTGCCAACTACATCCCAACATTATTCTTTTGTATGGTGATTCTTACCAAAATAAGAACATTTCAACTTTTCTTTTTAACCAAAACCTCCTCTCCCACGATAGGATTGATATTGATTTTTTCCAAGAAATGCAATCTTATCAAGATTGGAGACATCTTCTCTCTCAATCAATCTTCTATCTTCCTCTCTAAGGAGTAAAGAAAAATGAGTACCTAACGAAGGGAGTACTTCTCTTCTCAAAATATTAACTTTAATAGCTTCATACTAAAAAAAAAACTCCCCATAATAGGTCAAATACCTTGTGTTTTTCAGTCTCTTCACTTCTTTCTTTAAAACATGCAATACACTTGATGCTTGAATAGAAATGGAGTTCATCCCACAAACCATGTAAGTCTACATATTAGTCACTAATCGTCCTATTTCCTTCTCTATATTTTCTAATCTTCTCTAAGATATCGTATTCTTTTGCAGGCTTCCCATACGGCCCTCCAAATGTCTGTTACCGAGTCTACGTACATGAATGTTCTCCCAATTAAAAGGACCATAGACTGTAAAAGCCAAGAAGACAATAATGCATCACCCCTTTTCCATTTGAAATGCATTGGACTACTCTCGTCAAGACGTGGCTGAGTACCTATAAGATATTCCTATCGTCCTCTGGCTAAGAAGGCTCATTCGATGAACCTTGCCCAATTTAGGTAGTTTCTGCCATCGAGTTTAACATTCGTTAGAATGATTCCAACTTGTCCCCATGACTTTCTAAACTTTGATGAGGGACTTCTACATGTTTATCTTTATCTATCATGCTCCTTCTTCTGGTTATACTTCAATAATAGAAGAGCACAACTGATATAAGAGAATTAGACTCTTGCTGCCACAACCAAGGTTCCTCCGCCTTTAAGTAATCTGTCACGACTTACCTTACAGTAGCATAGCCAAGATACGGACAATAACAAAAGTCGACACTTTCTCTTAACAGCACAGCCACAGTCTCCTCCTTTTAGTAGCACAATCACAAGATCAAGGCCCTCGATGATACAACTGACACTAGATTTCTGAAAAGCTAATATAAGACAATCCCTTTAATAGCTGTCATGATTACCACTGCCAAAAAATGCCTATTTTGACAATAATAAGCTCTGATACCATGTTAAAACAAGCTTATTTATTGATAAGAAGTCGTTTATAAAGACAACATGCGATAGTTTCTTGATAGATCACCCATAGGGGCACATACCTCCCTCTCTCCTTAATCATGCTTCTTCAGAGATTCAGGAAGAAACAAAAAAAAAGGTAATCTTTGGAAAATGAAGTGAAACAACATCCTTACTGGAAGCATGTTAGTTGCTGATATAAATTGAATATCATGTTATCATCACTAGGGTCAGCTTGATCAGCCATCAGGACAACAAAATAGTACCTCTTGACAAGTGTCTGTCCTCAAGCATGTTAGTGTGTGTCTAGCATGAAGAAAGCATCAAATGACATTTGATTCAAGACATCCAAATATATCACATGTACAGTTCCAATTAACAAAAATCTTATTAGAGGATTCTAAGAAGATAAAACAGCCACTAACGTTTTTCAAACTAAAAGGTGATCTTAGGAATTGTGACAATTGGCAGCTGGAAGTAGTATCACAGAGAAAAATAATCACCTTTAAGATGGAATTCATTGCACGAGAAGCAGCGAGCCACTGATTTGTTTGCTTAGAGTACCTTGCAACAGTAATTGCCAATGCACGTATCTCATTCTCAATGAGTTTTTCATTTGTGAAGGACTCTTGTACTCCTCCATCTACAGTGTCCACCAGAAGTTCCGAAACACATTGAGCAGCTCTTATAGAAGCGTTCTTAGATTTTTCTAGTGAAACAGGAAAATTTTTGTGAACACTAACTCAAAACTGAGTGATTTACGTGATTTAGAGTACGTTGATACTAGTTAATGCTTACAATTTACAAATATGAACATGTGTCGAAATGAAAAGATACAAAATGTCAAAAACACTAAGCCAAGGGACTACAGAGCGGGAAAAAGGCCAATTTTTACTAACGCAAGAAATTAGCAATTTTCTTATGGTTGAATAACTTGCTCAGTCTGTTCTGTCTGGATCTCTTTTGATGAATTGAGCAACAAAGAACACCTAGTCCCTACTGCCAATTTGTTGACATGATCCTACAGATTTATGATATGTGAAGTCAAAATCACTAGCCAGCCCCCTCCTAAAAGATGTAGTAAGGAACCAGGCAGGGATTGGGATCATAAAAGAAAAGTATAGAGAATTATATATCACATCACTACAGGATAAAATACCAAGAATATCAATTAAATGTGCATGTGCTGATCCATTTAAGATACCCTGTAACATGACATTATACGGAGAATATTGAGCTCAACTTATATCAGAGACAAGAAAACAAAAGAAACACAATACACAAGGAATCTTCACGCTCCTAAGAAGTTACAACTAGACACATTTGTACATCCCCTACTTTTATACACCTACTAATAAGGCAACTCTACCCATTTTTAAATGAAAATGGTAAAGAATTTGTATTTGTGTTGGCAATGAAAGTCAAAGGACGTGCATTCACTTCTAAGGGCGCACTTGAGTTAGAGAAAAATTGAGGGGAAGAGAATTAAGGTAACATCCAATTCAAGTCCTCATGTTTGGGTTCACTTTAACAATGATAATTTGAATTTTCAAACCTCTAACTAAATTCTTTATTTAGAACTCCCATTTCCCCACACAGGACGTTGGTTCCTCCACACCTACAAATGGCAAAGCCACTACACAGCCTAACTAGAGGAAACATCTCTAGGTTTGAGCAATAATTTTCACCAAAGATACCTGCTATCTGTGCTATTTGAAAGTTTTCAGAATAGCAACCTTGAAAAACAACGCATCAGAAGAAAAGAGCACTGGAATCATGGAAAACGCACAAAAGCATGGTCTTAATTTGTGAGTTCTGTCAGTATGACCTGTGGGCGTTAATCCAATTCTTTCCAGGATCCAACTTCCATATATCAAATTAATTATAACTTCCTCACCTCTGAAAATATGACCCCCTAGGGTGGAAGACTGAAGTGAGGGTCCTCAATGAGTGGGTCCTTGGAAACCTGAATAGGAAGAATGGGCTAATCTATTCCTTCAGGAAAATACACAGAGCCTAATAGGTTCAAAGAGAATTATTACACATAGCAATCCACTCTTATGCTTGACGAAGGATGAAAGGAGGAATTCAGGGAGCCATTGATGGACCTAGAACTCAGGAGAAGAGAAGGAAAAGTAGTCACAATACACCACTTCTCCTTGAGCATGAAAAAAAAGCACTACATGTGTTTCAGCAACAACTAAGCAACCAAAAGAAGAGAAATCAACCTGCAACCTCACGCATTTGGAGAAACTTTTGATTGTGATCTTGAACTAGGTGCATAAGAGATGTCTCAAGACTTCCTCTTGCTTCCTCCATCAAAATCTATTCCAAATAAATAGAGGTTGGCACTCAAGCGAGAAAATTATATTGAAATAATACACAGAAGCACGGAAAAAGAATCCGTGTAGCCGACCCCATCTAGTATGGGAAAAGGATTAGTTGTTGTTGTTGTTGAATACACATAAACACGGAAAAAGAAAGAACATGGACACATCATCATCCCCTTGCTTGATGCTGAAGTCCCATAGAG
Source organism: Brasenia schreberi (assembly GCA_036023115.1). NCBI lineage: Eukaryota > Viridiplantae > Streptophyta > Magnoliopsida > Nymphaeales > Cabombaceae > Brasenia > Brasenia schreberi. The sequence continues at coordinate 9,111,225 of JAYKKT010000090.1, read as the reverse complement.
AGACTAGCCATGAAGATCTTTCCCCATGATGAAGGTCTTACAACTAAAACTCCTGAGTTTAACCAAATCTTGTGAGAACAAACGCTTCTAAAAAATATCTACGAGAACCCATCAATGATTCTCATGCCTTTGATTCTAAAAGTCAGTGCGGAAGCAAACAAAGCTGCTAATGGTTCAACTTGGTACAGCCCATGCAGGGCATTCATGTTTGACCAGTCAACAGCAGGCTCCTTAAGCAATTTCAGCTGAAAACAATCATGTATTTGGCTTCAGCTTGGCTCATATTAGTTGAAGACATATAACATTTATGTCTGTTTATGTTAAACTAATGTGGTCCATAGACATGTAAACAGATTGTCAAATGCTTCAGTTTCAGCAATAAGAACTGCATAAAGAATAAATGGACTCAAATTCCAATTTTCCAATAAATTATATGTTTCAGTAAAAACTGCATTAAAACCAAAGCTTAACTTTAATAAGCAACTTGTGCTTAGCTTGTTTGTGTGCATGTGCATGATTTTTATTTTTTTTTTGTGCTAAGCTCGGGATAAAATTGCTAACGAAAACAACATATCAAATTGGTGAACAAGCCACAAAGAGTCATTGTCAGGTTCATTTGGCTAGCTTATGAACCCTACTTAAGATTCATTGAAATGTGATTTACACCTGGAACACTAGAAATCCATTCATGACGAACATGTGCAACAATGTCACGTGAATAATAGTATATAAGAAGTTTTCCCACAAAGCATAACATCCACTGAAATTCTGCACCATCTATTTCCAATAACTATGCAAATTTGTTGCACGAACCATACCCAAAAGCTACACGGATTTAGTTTCTTTTATCAAGACCATGACTACATAATGTAGATAAAGCTATAGATACATGAAAAGCAATCTATATGAAAAAATTTAATATGATAAGATGAACAAAAAAGGAAAATATGATACAGGGAGACAAATGGTTTGGTATCAAAGCTATGTGCAGAAACCACAATATCTGGCCCAACCAATCTCATGCATGAGGCAAGAATTACCAAGATCATTTGAGAAATGAATGCAAACAAAAGAAACTTTTATGGTAAACCAGCCCTGCATAAAGGCATGCAAGGTAGTCCCGATTTACAACAAGGCATGTTCTCCCCAACATAAACACCATAATACTTCATGTCAACCTTCAATAATTGATGCTTTTCTGTCACCAATAAGAGGTAAAACCTAGACACGATGCAAATTTTCATTTGCCATTCTGATTAGTAATGACAAACGGCTTTGAATTATTAAAAAGGTCGTCTTTCCCTTAGCCACGACTTTGGATAAGAAATCACTTGTCAAAAGATCATTGTTTCCACGATGGTTTTTCTATTGTTGACTCGCTTTCAGGCTTCCCTCCTCCCTTTTTCAAGGTTAATCAACCAAACTTAGCCTCTAATAGAATTTTTATTATTTGTTACAATAACATATCATTTCAAAAACTCTTTTCATAGTCTGCTTCATTAGGTTGCAATATCCATACAGGCAGTACAAAATAACCAGGACCTGGGATGTCACCCATAACTTGTCAGATCCATCAGGCTCCGTGGGTCTACCTCAATGAAAAGGGTGTTGTTTGCAGCTACAAACAGTATCTGCATCTTACACACTACCCGTAATATCACCTCGGCCTAATCCCAAATCTCCTTTCGACCGCCAGGCTCACGATTTCATAATCTCAGCAACCAGAAGGCATCATATTTATAGACAACAGTAATCACATAAAATACCAAATTTGAGTTTAGAAATTCCGGTTCAAAACAGATATGTGAATCCATATTTTTAAACATAAATCCTATAACCTTTTTTCCAAGACTATTTCAAACGTTTCATGCTTGTATTCACAAAAGCACTAACATTCTCTAAAATCCTAGCATGTTTTGTTTAGGAGAACTGAACCACATGCGTGACCGTAATCCCAAGGGGGGAAAGGTACACACTCGACTCCCAACAAAAATAACATTGAAAACTAATTGCGCATATTTACTCCCAAGCAGCGCCCCGATGAATCGCCAGAGACGCGGAAAAAGACGAAGATGGCGAGTGCAGTCACCGGATTCCGGTAGCCAGCATCTTCGCCGGTGATACAATGGCAAGACGAAGAAAGAAGGACTGGTAACCCCTCCGAACGCTGAGAGAGAGAGAGAGAGATCACCAGGATTTTAACTCCGGATTCCTATCACCGGGAGTCTCGCCGGTGATGCACGGACACTGCTTGTGGGGAGAGAGCCCAAGACAACGCGAAAACGCGGCCAGTGGTCAAACGACCGGTTTAGAAGGATGGGCCGAGTTGGGTCGATTCCAACGTGTTTGACTGATCCAACCGATTTCTGTTTCAACTCGTACGATTCAGAGTTTTATTTTTTATAAGTTTTTAGGAGATTTATATGTAAATGGAGACATAAAAATTGAAGAAATCAAGAGATTAATAAAATTATTTATAAAAGTTTAAAAAAGAAAGTTGAAAATTAGAATGTTAAAAGAGATCGTTAAAGGGCGGTAAATCGAGAAAAGTGATTGGAAAAAAAAGAGAGAAACTGGCGAAAAAGGAAGAGAAAGAATCTATGCTTCAGTAATTTGAGAATTTTTTTAAATATATATTTAATAAAATGAATGTATAAAATAACTATTATAAATCTGTAACAATCCATAAGAGAGAGAGAGAGAGAGAGATCGAAACCCCAGTTGAAACCTGAAACCATCCGAGAGAGAGAACAAGAAGAAGCACTGAGGAGGGTGTCTGCTACCTGTGACAGGGAAGGTCCTTTCATCAGTTTTTCCATGATGAAAGGGCATCTCATGCGTTGCAATCTGAAACCCTAAAGTCATTGGAGCCTCTCGCATTCGGTGTGATGTTCAGGTGTCCAAAAAAGTCTCTTCTATGCGTTGCAGTTCACAAACTCATTGATGAAAGGGCATCTGATGATGAACATATCTTTTCAATAGCTTCTGCCTTTTTGTAGATGTTACTATGATCTTTAGAGCCGTTCTATTGTGGAGGCACATAATATGACCACGCTTCCTTAAAGCATGGCTCCAAACTTTTTCATTACAACTTAGATTAGGATATGAAAAATTCAGCTTGACACATAAGTGTTACAACAACAACAAGACTTTTCTGGTAGGGTAGGCTATGTGGATTCTTTGTTTTCACATAACCCTATTACGTGTCATGTGAGTAGTTAATTTAATATGAGTTAAATCATTCTTTATTATTTTTTTCAACAGTGGTCTTATTTCTCTTTTAACATTTTCATAATCTAGTTTTTCATACATTCTTACTAAAGCTTTCTTTAGTCAACTTTTTACATGTTTAAACCATCTTAATCAATTTTTTCTCATTTTATCCTCTAATGGTGTCACTGTCAATTTGATTCTAATAACCGCATTATGTACGTGGTCCTTCTTTACGTGATATATCATCTATCTCAATATTAAAATTTATACGACAAAGACCTTTTGTACATGTTGATGATTAATTGGCCAACACTCATAACAATAAAACATAACAGGTCTAATAATTGCTCTATAATATTTATCTTTCAATTTTAATGTTATTTTCCTGTCATATAAAATACTTGATGCCGCTCACTATTTTAACCAACCTACATTAATTCTATAAGTAACATCCCAATCAATTTTTTCATCACTGTAAAAAATTGATCCTAAGCATTTAAAACTTTTGTGGTGAAGGATGCAATACGTGTCAATCTTAATTTCTATATCCTCTGAAGTAACTTACATTCCATATATTTTGTCTTTGTTCTACCAAGTGGAAAACATTTACTTTCTAATATTTTTTTCATAGATCCGATTTTCTATTCACTTTTTTCTTAGATTTATCCACTAACACAATATCATATACAAGTAACATACACCAAGGTACTTCATCTTTAATATATTTCATTAACTCGTCAAGAGCTAATCTAAATAAATATGAACTTAAAGATGATCCCTGATGTAACACGATATTAACTTCAAAGAAGTGTGTCATTCTTTGATGAGTTGGATCATCATAATTGTCTCTTATAAAATTTATATATATTATAGGATACCTTTCTTTTTTAAGGTTTTTCAAAAAATATCTTTTGGGTACCCAATCATAAGTTTTTTCTAGATCAAAAAATATCATGTGAAGATTCTTCTTTTTTACTCTAAAATATTCCATAAGACATCTCAATAAGTAAATCATTTCAATAATAGATATATTTGACATGAATACAAATTGATTGTCTTTTGTACTCGATCCATGTAACTTACATTCAATAATTCTTTCTCATAATTTTATAGTATGGCTTATTAACTTATACTTCGATAATTCACATAATTCTAGATATCTCTCATTCTTATATATAGATATAAGTGTACTTGCTCTCCATATTTTATTAAATAATCTTTGAGTCAAGTGGTCCCCGTCTCTCGTAGAATTTTTCAATATTCTATAAGAATATTATTTGGTTGTACAGATTTACCAACCTTCATATGTTTAAGAGCCTCTTTAACTTCATTCTTTTGAATATATCATATAAATTATGGTTTATATACTTTACTAATTTGGTTAACTCTCTTATTACCAAAGTAGTTAAAATAGTAAAAAAACTTACAATTTGTATTCACCAAAAAAAACTTAGACTAACTTTAAATAGAAAAGAAAGTATATAATCCAACAACTAAACCTTTTCTCACATTAGATGTAGTTGGCTAAATGGATTCTTTGTTTCCATAGAACTCGATCATGTGTCTTACTAGCAATTAATTCAATATAAACTATAGTATTTCTTTTCACTACTTTATAGTCTTCCTCTTTTAACATTTTTACAATCTAGTTTTTCATACCTTTTTATCGGAACTTCTTTTGGTTGTTTTTTTTGTGTTCAAACTATCTTAAACGATTTTCTTTTATTTTATAATCTATTATTATCACCCTCAATTTGTTTCTAATAACCTCATTATGTACATGATCTTTCTTCCAATTTGTTTTTAATAGCCTCAATATCTACATAGTCTTCACTCATCTATCTTTATAATTTCATTTATGCCATGAATATATTTTGTATATGTTGATCATTAACTGGACAACACTTAGATTGTAGTAAAATTGCATATGTTAAATTGGTTGTCACCACAACTAGAGAACCTTTCCATTAGTCTCATCACTTAAATCACACAACTAAACCTTTTCCCCTATGAAAGAAGGTATGTTGTATGAGCTTTAGTCGGTGATATGCTAACAGTTAACTCAATAAAGTTAGATCATTTTTTATTGTTTTCTTCCAATACCTTTTACTTGATCTCATCGCTTAACTCATCATCAAACTAATTTGATATGTCATCTAGCTCGAACCTAAGTGGGTGGTTGTATGGCCTACCTTGCCTTGTGTATCTCATGATATCAAACTACTTTCATGGTATCAAACTATTAATTTACAACTACAAATTAAACTAATTCGATACAAATAGTTTTAATAAGGTGGCTGCTAGTTGCACCCTCCTTAGGTATCCAACGACATTCCAATCTTGCAAATTGTTGAAACAAAAGGCAAAATATTATCTTAAACCCTTATTCCGAAAACCTTGACATGCTTCCACGATGTCATGACTCGAAGACTCGATTTTTAGATTTGTGACCTTGTATGCCTTTCAGTACTTTTGTGTATCATTTGCATCCCAATTGGCAAATCTATATTGAGTCGAGGTGGGGTGCTCCTCTCCATCCAAAATTTCGAAAGTCAATTTAAAGTGATCCATGAGTTATAATACATAATTTGCCCCACCTAAAACTATTAAAAGGGTTGATGGTCCCACTCCAAAAGAGTTTCTAGATCTGCCATTGTGTATTCCCAAAGGTCTCAAAAACATCCCCTGATTTCCTTGGCATATGAAAGTTATGGCATTAATATCCTTGGTCTTAACATCACCAAAATTGAGTTTGAATAGAAGTCCTTCGTGACTTGATTGCAAAGGATGATATAACTTCCACATCTAATAATTATTACTGAAAATGGAAGATAATTACAACTTTAGCATAAAATCTTTTTAGTAATTCAGATTTGATGTAGTTGTGAATGTCTCAATATGCACTAGTATAAAAGCCATTTTGTGATTAGTGGAACCTTCAACAATTCAACCATTTAGTATGGATGAAGTTGGTTAAAGAGTGTTATAGCATAGACTTATCATCTCATTAAAGAGTTATAACATGGACTCATAATCTCAACATGAACTAATGCGCAATCCCCAATCTGTAGGTTATTCGTATTTTCATTATTCTCCTCATCTTTAAACGACTCATTACAATAATTGCATTATCCTGAATCAGTATATTGTTAAACAAACAAATTTTTAATCTGCCATGATTGAACAATTATATATATATATATGTTGATTGGATCATACACATTAATGATGTTACTCACTCACGTCATGCATTGCTTTTGGATGACACGAGTGTAATAATAATATCTTTTATACTTTTTTAAAACCTCTTAAAAGATTTAAAATTACACTCATGCCACCTAAAAAGAATGTGTAGCATGAATGAGTAGTGTCAGTGATGAGGAGGATTCAATCAATACACAAATATATATATATATATATATATATATATATATATATATATATATATATATATATATACATTATCCTCAATAAGTAAGTTCTTAAACAAACAAATTTGTAATCTGCCATGATTAAACAGTTATATATATATTTATATATTTCCTGTATTCCATGTTGAGAAAGACTTGCATATTTCTGCTATTGTTTTAGTCTAATGATTTATCTAAAAAGTAAAAATAAAGCCCTATCTATTCGAAGATGATAGAAACTCTAAGTATTTGTGGAGTCTATTGGTCCACTAATCAAACTGCTGGCGTAACTGCATTTCTGCCTTGCTTTTCTACGTCGCGTGACTCGACTGACCCTTCATATGTTTACTTTTCTCTTTTTCCATTGTAGTTGATCCCTTCTTTTTCACTATTTTTTCAGGGTCTATAGGCAGACGATCACTACATGCCTCGTACACTGGTATATGTCTTCGGTACTCCACACTGCAAACACATTCTAGAACAAAGACGACAGTAATGAATAGTTTTCACGAAATAACACAACAAGCAACATCGATAAAGCAAGCAAGCGTCATCAAACCCATCACAGGGAATGTTAAAGCAGAAAATTGGTAATATGAAATTGAGGAGATCATTTGTCAAGGAAAATGTATGAAGTTATAATTAAGCATCTAAACACAGGAGCAACACAAATGCTTCATGAAAACAATGTTGTACTCTCAGCCTGCTCACTCTAGGATGTTTTCAACCGTCGGGCATCACACGTAACTGTGGGTAATATAAACACTTTTCCACTTCGGGTAACTTCAAAAGTTAATCTTCATTGTTCACATAAGAACCCATAGAACAACAGTCATGGATATTGTTGTGAAGAACCATAGACATGCATGCATAATAAAATAATATACAACAAATGTAAACATATTCCAATCATAAACAATAGTCGCATATCCAAAATAAGTCATAATCAAACGTATGGAAAATAAAAGAAGAAGCATAAATCAGAAACTTATCTCTACGAGTCGCCCTTGCGGACTTGCCTTAAAGAAATGAGTGTCCCACTATGAGTACGTACGGGTACCGGTGCTTTCCTGTCAAGGTAAAATGTACTCCCAACTCAAAGAGTACATACCTAGCTTCGAGTCGATCTCGACGAACACCTCAGTTGCCTATGGATAGAGAAGGAGGGTTCTTGAAAACGTCACGCGCAGAGGGAACGCAAGGAACTGGGAGAGGAGAGAGAGTAGAAAAGCAAGTGTATGAGATTAAGAGCACTAATCTCCTATTTATAGTGTATGTGATGGATCATGGATCTTGAATCCGATCCAACCATCATGATTATTAAGGTTTGTAACCATTCTCGCTCTCGCGTGTAATTTTGAACGTTAGATTAAAAAAAATGTATGCAAAAAGATAGACTGAAGACAATTTCCAAGGTCTTTGAAGTAAGGTTAATGAGATACCAAATATATAAAAGGACACATGAGTTTGTCGAGTCATCGATAAAACTTTCACTTCTATTTCCCATCATCCCGGTACTCATTAAGCTTGTAAGGACTTTTCTATATCACGCTTTTGAGGTTCAATTTTCAAATGGAGTATATTCCTACCCAATTTCCAATGAAATATCTACCAATTATGTTCTGCATCACGTGCTTATGCACACGCACACACATTGTAATGAGATCTTATATTCTCGGTGATTCAAAATTTCTTCCCTTAGTTGTTAGGAGTCATTTACATGTTCTATCATTTTGGCTCGGTGCTTGACTTGTGTAAACCTTTGATAGTTAAAGTTTATACCCTCTAAACTTCTAATATGCCAATATATTTTGGTTTCTTGGACCTTTCTAATTTTATTTGACAGGTTTTAGACCACTAAATTCCCTTTTATTCTTATTTGATGTTGAAACGGATTAAATTTTGAAAAGCTCCCCTGAAGTTCACATATTTTCCAAAGCACGCCCTCATTTGTTTGGAAATTCTGATTTACCTGACTTGATCCCTTTCCTTTTACATTCATATTTGAAACTTCAAAATTCCAAAACACTCTCACCTCACTTCATGTTTCACAGAAAGACTTTTGTCTACAATACAAATTTTCTCGAAACGTGCTCTCTTGCTTCTCTTTGAGGTGTTTATGGCTTTCCTCTTTGTGGTCCTTTTGCCTCAAATCTATCTTTTTGGGTTCTTTCTGGGTTCCTCTTTTTGATTATGCCTCATGCGGCACCCACCAACCAAAGGTTCAACTGGACTGTAACCTTTCACTTTGACAACTCCCTCTTTCACTCCTAAATGGTTAGGACTTTGGCTTCTTGATGGATATTTGCATATGACTAGGTTCTCCTCATGACCCACTGCCATCTAAAAGAGGTGTGGCAATGGCCATGTCTTGTTGAGAACCATGCCCTCTCTATATAGATGGTCGGTTGGCCGATATCCTTGTCGGCAGGGCCGATGTCGCACCCCTCTCAGGTGGATCCCATGGATGCCAAATATGCCGGTCGGAGGGTGATATTAAGATACAATCTGCATTGATTTAATTCATTGGATCCAATACATTTACAGTTGATTATGACATCCAATGTTATCACTTACTAACAGCAATGTTCTCAAAGGAGGATAAAGGAACAAATTTAGGATGGAGCAATTAGTACAGGGCTTCAATATTATAACCCATTGCTATCTCGCACTTTCGATTTTTGTTCACTTGCATCATCTTTCCACACTTTGTGTGAATCTTGAGGATGGGTGAAGGGACATATTATTAAGTGGGTTATGTATTATAGCCCATGGATAAGACTGTGAGCAACACTTCCTTTATTTCTTAAAATTTGGGTGGGATAGACCTCCACTTACACATGTCTGCTTCGGAACCGGTCCAATGATTCGAACAAGAACCGAGACACCCATAGAATTGGCCGTAACCAGAACCCATCAAGTTGGTCTCAAAACTCTCATACAAACACATGATTGGCTCACTGCAGCTGGTGGGGATTTTGGGAAGAAGTTGTAAGTACAACTGTTTACATACTCAATAGAGTACCGTGGAAAGCTATATTTACTACACCATATGAGATGTGGCTTGGAAGAAAACCCAACCTAGGTCATCTCAGGAGGTGGGGATCAATTGCACATGTGAAGATCCTTGATTAGTCTAGAGATAAGCTAGAAAGCAGGTCCTTGAGATGTATATTTATTGGATATCAAAAAGGTTCAAAAGGATATCGGTTTTATCATAAGGACCATGGACTCATTGAAAGCAGAGATGTTGAATTCTTAGAAGATACTAAGAATGACATCCTGGAGAACGATGAGAAATGTGTTGATGATTTAGTAGATTTAGACCAATAATCTTTTGAGCCTATAGAAGATCTTCTTGAAACTATCGATACCTTAAGTGAGGCTAAGAGCCATTCCGTCCTACTTAAAGGATTATCACACTTATCTTGCAGAAGAAGTGTGTAATTCGGTAAATTTGGATGAGTTGACTGATAACTTAACTTATCAACAAGCAATGAACTCATCAGAAGCAACAGACTGAGAGAAAGCCATGGATGGGGAAATTGAATTCATTGAGAAAAACAAGCCTGAGAATTGGTTGATTTGCCAAAAGGAAGAAAAGTTATAGACTGCAAATGGGTTCTGAAAAAAAAATAAAAGGTCGATGGTACAATCGACAAGTTTAAAGCGAGGTTGGTTGCAAAGGGCTTTTCGCAAAAAGAATGGATAGATTCTGTCGAGACATATTCCCCAATTGTAAAATTTACATCCATATCGATAATCTTGGCAATATCTGCATACTATGATTTGGATTTACATCAGTTAGATGTAAAGACAGTTTTTCTAAATGGAGATTTAGAAGAAATCATATACATGCAGCAACCTGAAGGATTTGTGGTTGAAGGCCTAGAAGATAAAGTATATAGGTTGAAAAAATCCCTATATGGCCTTAAACAGTCACCTCACCATTGATATTTGACTTTTTAAAATGCCATTGTAGAACTTGGGTTTGTGGCTAACAAACGTGATCACTGTGTATATGTTTGGAACAGTGGGAGCCACTTTGTCATCTTGTCATTGTATGTAGATGACATTGTTGATTGGAAACGATAATGAGATGATTGTCAAAACCAAGTCATTGTTGAATTCCAAGTTCAAAATGAAGGATATGAGCAAATCATCCTATATCTTGGGTATAAAGATTTCTCGAGATAGAGGATCTATACGCTTATGCCTGAGTCAAGAGAGATATATTAACTATATCCTCAAGAAGTTTAAAATGGGTGAATGAAAGTTTGCAAATACATCTGTTGCAAAAGGGGTTAAATTAAGCAAGGTTGATTGTTCAGGCGAAGGAGACAATAAGCTTAATGTTCCTTATGCACAAGCTGTTGGCAGTTTGATGTATGCTATGTTGTGTATACGACCTGATATCAGCTTTGCTGTTGGTATTGTAAGTAGATATCAAAGTAATCCTGGTTGGCAGCACTGAGTAGCTGTGAAAATGATTCTAAGATATATGAAAGGAACAAAGGACTTAAAATACCACTATGTTCATGATATGGTTATAAGAAAGGAAATATCTATCTCATACATACCAACGAAAGATATGTTAGCAGACCCCTTAACAAAAAGCATAACAGAGGATCTCTTCTCAAAACATGTTACAAACATGGGTTTGATATATGTTTGATTGTTATATAGGTAAATAACCATACAACGGATAGTTTGTTGTATAGGTAAATAACCATACAACGGATAAATTGTTGTGTAGAGAAATAATCACACAACAGGTTCTGATTGCAATAGTAACCAGGAATCGACATAATTAGGCAAAACCCCTAAAAAGTGGGAGAAAAACCAGTATGTCGACACACTTGGCTCGAATGGCTAAGTGGAGATGTTACAAGGCTAGACTGACCATTCAGTCCATTACCTGAACAGATAAGGCCGAACCGTAACGGATAACCGTTACCGGGATTTCCGGTAACGGCTCCGTGATTTGCTCCGGACGAGGGAAACCGCAGGTGGATGAATCATGGATGAGGGGGAGCAGGCTGCCTATAAAAGCAGCCATTACAGGTCGTGAGGTAATGGTATGAAAAATACAGAATCACAAACACCTTAACTCATCCTGTGGAAGCCCCTACGTAGGAACCTCGCGTTCCTAGAGGATGCAATTGCATTCTTGTATTGAAAGGAAAAAAAAAACTTTAATGCCCGAAACCGAAACGGGAATCGGCCATGGGGTGGTCGGTTCCGGTTGAAGGCAAACCTGAACTGGACATGCCTGCACCCAGATCCCCATTGATTGCTTCAGTTTCAAATTATATCAAGCTAATTATTTGCAAGTATACTAGTGAAGAGAATAACAACAAACTTTAGTTTTGGAGAAAGACCAAAAGGTGCAAAGTACATGATGAACAATCAGCTCCGTGCATATGCCCGCACCCTCGCACACATTTAAATTAATCATTTCAGAGTATCAGACTTTCTAATAAAAGATCATCCCGTCAACAAATTCTATATGAGGCTGGCAGAAACTAAGACTTCTACCGGGACGCCAACCCTTAATTGAAGGTGGTGGGCCTTAATGCAGTCAGTGTTATTATACTTTGTGGATCTGGATCCAAAGCCTGATCCTTTGCCACTACACCTATTTTTGTTTTTTGATTCAACTATACCCACCAAGTGTAATGCAGATCTGGATTCATATTCAGATGTGTCTTCTGCATTCAGTTTTTCAGGTTGCTTCATGGATCAGCGGCTCAAGGCAGGTGCCAGCCATGACTGGTGGATTAGGGCTTCAAGGATGTAATTAGCTAGCTTCTTATATTAAACTCACATTGGCTCTTGCTAAATTCTTGCTTTCGGCTTGTATAACTTCACGAGGCACTTCGATAGGTCAAGCTCGGATCAGCTCGGCGCTTATACACATTGGAAAACATGCTAATCCAAATATTAATTGAATGGTGCACGTCTGCATGGGCCATTGTTTTTATGAGAATCCAATTTTCACAAAACATGTTTCATTTTTCCAATGGCTATATATTTCCTAAGTCTAGTCGGCAACTATATGTATGGTTTATTCGGCTTACAGCTTGCCTCATAGTGAGCTCAGCTCGTCCGGCTCAATGAAATGATATGGGAGAAAACAGTCTAAGCCAGTGGCGGATCCAGAAAGTTGTTCTGGGTGGTGCAAACTTCAGGTTCGGGTGGGGCGGGCTTTAAATTTGTATTTTTTTAAAAAAATTCAATATTTAATTCAAAGTTTTCCAAATTTCAGGTGGACCGTCATTCCACCCACCACAATGTGGATCCACCACTGGCCTAAGCTCGGTTGGTTTACCACCGACATGCTTGAACTAAATCATGGAGCAGGGCATGGAGTATGAAGTTTTATCCCAAATGAGAAATGAGCTGATTTGAATTAAGCTGGTCTGGTAGGTCAAAGCGAAAACCCACCAGAAATTGGGCTCACTCTATATGGTCAATGATAACCTTTTTGGATTTGAGCTCGAAACCCGGAGAGTCCAGATTCATATTCAGATCCACTTCTTGCAACTTCTTTTTGTTTTCGGAAAAAGGCTTCTGGCATTGATATTGCCTGCGTTCGGGTCGCGTACGCGAGGAAACGCATCAAAACCCAATCTCTCTCTCTCTCTCTCTCTCTCTCTCTCTCTCTCTCTCTGGTCTCCCGTTGGTCTGCTGCGAAAGGGTCCGTATTGCCCCTCCAGGTAAAGCTTTCTGGTTCTCGTTATTCTCTGTTTCTGTTCGTTATTCCGGGGAAAGTTAGCCGTTCTCCTTTTCCTTCGTAAGATTTTCACTTCTCATGAATCCGTTATGGCGTTGCGCTTCCTGTTTCCGTGCTTTTAGATGGCACTCTTTTCCGTCTTATTGATACTGTCTGTTTCTTTTGTTAATAACATTTCGATCTTCAACGATTTGAGCGGGTTGAAGAAATTATCGGTCAGGATTGAACTGAAAATTGGACTCGATGTGCAAATCCGGTGATGACGACATCACCCACATCCACGCGTCGATGCTGGTCGGCTTGTTGATTCGTAAAGAGTTGTTTTGTGTGAAGTAGTCGATGTTTTACCCTCCCATGTATAGGCTATTTGCTGTTACGTTTGATTTTAGATGTCGAGGAGATTCAGCAAAGCGGTATCTTTTCCTTGTTAATTTTCATTCATTAGCAATGGAACCAATCACATAAAGATAAAAGTTTTCTCCTTTGCTGAAGCAATCTAGTAATTTTTAGTTTGAAAGAGAGAGGAAACAGGAGAATGCCTCTATGTTTATCTTTTGCTATTGAATTTCCTTTTGTCAAAAGCTTTTGTTTGCAGCTAGCATTGGCTATTACCAGAAAAAGAAGATTTATCGATCTTCTTGTTTGCTCGATGTTCTTTTCTTTTTGGATGAGACAGCTAGGGCTAGGTAGAACCCCACAATCCCACAAGTTTATCAAAGCCAAAATTAAGTACATGGTTCTCATGCAGGAGGTTTGGATGCTCAATAGTTGTCAACTGAACTGCTATAATGGGCAAGAGCTTGGCCCTATGTTTTCTGAGGTTTAGTTACTTACTGAGTCGTAGTTGCAAAACTTAACCAAGGTAGAGTACAGTTTCTTCCCAACTGGATTACAGAATATCGTACCTCACAAAGGACTTGTAGGCCGTCTCATGGATTCAATCATTGCTGGCCTATCAAAATGAAATCAGCAGGCTCATGCAAGCTCTGTCACTATTGTTGCCTGGACTGCGATTACATTCTTGCAGCACCAAAAAACTCATTGTTGTTTCTAATTGTATATCCAGAAGTCAGTTGGTCTTGCTATTAATCACTTAAACGATGATCTTTTGGAGCTTCTTATATTACTTGGGATTCTTTTTGTATTACTATGCTGATCACTTTGGTTTTGTTGCTTCAAGGTTTCAATCTGTTTGGTCCCATTTGCTAATGAATTGATTAGATATCTCCATTCACAGTTCATAACTTCCATATAAGTACCATTTGATGCTTTCTAATTTGTTTACATGGTAAAAGACAGCTATAGGTACATGGCTTCCATGCAGTGGCTCATTTATCATTATCATATTTTAGATGAAGTTTCCTAGAGGATTTTATCGCTCTCTCTAAATAGGTACACATGTGTGTGTATATATATAACATATATGTATGTATATATGGGACCATTCTATTGTTTTCTAGGTAACTTTGCCATAATTTGGTTGATATTTAGGTTGCTCATATGTTTAGAAATTTGTGGACAGTCCACTCAATAGACGTGTTAAAGGTTGGTCGGGGGCACTTTATATGGTTTATCTTAAAACTTGAGACTTTTCTGTGTGGTCAGTTATGTAATCTGGGGTGTCGTATTCAAATCGTGAATACGTCCAGTTTGTAGTGTGAAACTTAATGAAAATGAAAACACATCAACACTTGTGCTTGTTTATTGAAATTTATAACACGACAAATTGAAATTCCCTTTCTTGGTCCAAGATTGGATGCTTGACAGAATTTTCCGACATTGAAGAGGTGAATGTATAAACTATGATACATTTACTACTGCTTATACTGGGAAAGTTCTACTAGCTTTTAGTTAGATACATTTACTATTGCTTCAACTGAAAATTTTCTACTAGCTTTTAGGAAATAGATTGTATTTGAAAGGTACTCATGTAGTAAACACTATTCTAGAGTTTGACTGTGTTTTCATCTGCATTTATGTTGAATGCTTGTCGTCCTTATTTCAAGTTATGTACTTTTGTTTTCTATGTTTCCTGATATACTGTTGGATCCTTGGGGATATCGTGCTTTACAGTCTGTGCAGGATACTTGAATTAATTAGAGTTATCTTGCAGTTTTCTTTGGTTGGATGAGAACAGTGCTCTAAAGCTGGGATGAATAGCGTATTTGACAGCAAGATATTAGCTGAAAAGCTTTCTAAGCTGAACAATACACAGCAAAGCATTGAAAGTATCCTTTTTTTTTCTATGTATTTGGTGATTGAATGGGAAATGCATCACTGACCCTACACAAACTCTTTGAATAGGATTTGCTCTAAAGCATAACTATCTTGTGCTTATTAAATTCTTATCTTCATTATCATTGCATATCCTTTGGGGCTTTTTTCAAGATTATATGAGCTGTTTAGTTTGTTTGGTATGTTTTTTGTATATCACGTTATATGTTAATTGACTGATGCGTTATTAATGCTGTGTACTATATCGTGAATATTATCTCAGAGATGTAATACTAAGGGAGAATAGCTTTAAGACACACGCACATACATATTACACCCACACCACATACACAGATGCACCCACCCACCCACATATGTAGTCTCATGTTATATTCATGTAGATATTAGATCATGTTTTTTTGTCTGTCTCTATATATACATGTATATTCACCTAGTTGCCTTTTAATAAACTTATTGACAAAAAAGAAAAGTGTACATCTGTATTCACATACATATATATGAGGAATGATTTACATTTGAGTGCAATGACTCTAGCTGACAAACACAACATAGGGTAACCTTTTGGAAAACTAACAAATGTTCTCAGTGCCCCAAGACCTTGAAATTGACTATTTACATGTGCTTTTTGGCAAGGGTTTAGACATTTATAGCCTATGTTATCAACGGCGGTTAGCAGGGTGTTAGCGATAGTGGGGATATAGTGGTACACTCTGATTTACAATTAAAAATAATATATATATATATATATATATATAATGGATTTTCTTATTTTTAAGAAATATCAAGAAACACATAACCACAACATTCATAAATATGAATCAAACTAAATAAACAAATTCTAAGAAGACAAACAATAAATATCATGTGGCATATTCATATTGAATTGTTAAACTTAAATTAAAAATTAAAAAATATAAATATAACCACATTATTTTAACACCAAGTTCTTCAAAGTAATAACTATTTTCTATCGATAATCCCTTAAAGTGAAAATGCAAATCATTGGTTCAAGATTGATAAGAAAAGCTCAAAAATAAAAGATTGCAGAGGAACCTTACTCAACCGTGCAATGTGTTGCATCTAACTACTTATGCTGCAAGTGCAAATGCAAATCATTGAGAAAAAATGAATCCACTTAGTTCAAACTAGTTATGCTGCATTTAACATACTTCTTTGGCACAAGGCAAGCATGAAACCTGTTAAGAAGACATGTCCAGATTTGGATCTTCGATCTGAATCATTGGCATCCTGATTTAGCATGGCTTAATAACCCTTATTAGTGTAAGGGCTATTTAGTCTTTTGAGTTATTAGAGACTTAAATAAGAACCGAAGTCTAGTTAACAACCCTAAGAAAGGATTAAGGAAAAGAATGGCGGTAACCACTGCCTCTCTTCTTTAATAGTCCTTTATGACTTAATGTATCATGATTATCAATAAGGCTTTTATTCAAATTCATAACATGGTATCAGAGCAAGAAACACAAAAAATGACGACTTAAGTGGTGGTCTTGGTGATGGAATTGCAATAGGAGTAGTTTTAGGTGTATCTCCAATCTTTGGTCGCTGTGGGTGACCTAAAGTAGATGTATTGCAGCAAAAAGGATGGTTGGAGGACCCTGCAGTGTTATGGAGAGTACCACTGGTCTGCATTCTAGGTAGATCTCTGGTGTTATTTATTGTTGGCATTTCCTGAAGCAAACACTCCATTTTTCTAAAGTCTAGGCTTTACTCGTTTACTGTCTGCGACAATACCTCTGTTTGAGATGCCCTGTCGCTATAAGCAACACTGCCTCCGTTTGAGATGTCCTATCCACTGTAGCGACAAATCCAATACTTAATGTCCTATTGAAGTATAACATATGTAAAGGGAAGGGATGCATGAAGATTGGTGAAGTACAATAGGGTATTCATCGCATAAGACATCTCAAGAACAATTTTTATGCAGAGTGTGGTCGACCCAAGAAGACTCCAAGTCTTATAAGCTACAACAAAATCTTGTGTAGAGTGTGGCCGATGTATTTTCTCTTGACTACAATATCCCTCTTTGTTTGAGAACCAAGAAAAGGGGAGTATGGCTGATAAAGGTAATGATGTAGAGTCGTCTTACCAATTCTCTAAAGGACAAAGACATACGAGAGAAAATAAAAATGTTTTAGATTATCAATGTTAAATTGGATGGTAGAAACTTTCTTCAATGGGTGAAGTCTTTTGAGTTAGTTGTTCTTCCTATAAGAAGATGAAATTACCTTATAGGAGAACAACAACATCCTAATGGGAGTGATTCCACTTACTTAAAATGGAGAAAAGAGGATGCATTGGTATCATCATAGTTGCTTATGGTTCTGAAGAACCTTTATGTACTTACAATCAACCATAAAAATTTGGAAAGCTGTCTTAAAAGCCAATTCAAGAAAAAAGAATGTGGTAAAAGAATATGAAATACTAGAGAAAATAAGAAAATGAAGACAGAAAAATCGAACGATTAGTGAGTATTATGTAAAATTATGAGGTCTTTGGGATGAACTTAAATTTTTTACATGTGCCAAAATATACTGCATGCTCAAAAGAACGAAATGAAGAAACAAAAAAATGAAAATTCTTTGATTTTGTTATAGAGAGTGTCTATGGACTATGAGGTACAACAACAACTAAGCCTTTTCCCATATTAGATGGGGTCGACTACATGGATTCTTTGTTTTCACATAGTCCTATCATGCACCATGCTAGTAGTTAACTCAATATAAACTAGATTATTCTTTATTGTCTCTTTCCAACACTTTTGTGGTTGTCTTCTTCCTCTTTTAACATTTTCACAATCTAGTTTTTAATATCTTCTTACAGAAGCATCCTTTGGTCTTTTTTCTACATGTAGAGACTGAGGTAATTAAGGTTAATATCTTTGGTAGAGAAGAGTTTCTTGAAGTCATAGATGTCATAGATTTCATATTTTTTATTTCTGCAATTTAGTCATTGTGATTCTATTGGATTCATATCCTATTGGATCAAATCCAATAAGATTCGATTTCATTAGGAACACTAATTAAGGGTATTTTAGTCTTTTAAGTTAGAAATCTGTATTGAGTACCATAATTGTAACCGTGTAGTGCAGATTAAGAAAATAAAGAGAGAGGGGTTGCGATAGCCGTGAAGGCGTCAACCTCCTCCTTGATTTCAAAAATCTCCATTGCATAGTGATTCTAATTTCTAAGTGTGTGGGTCAAGTCACAACATGGTATCAAAGCCTAATCAAGAAGATTAGGGCATGCGTGGTGATGATTTAAGGGTTTGAAGGCTTCTAGGACAACATATACCTGTTGTAGCCCAGAAAAACGTGATTAGGTCAATTATACTACCATATAGATTCATTACGAAAAAAATTTAGGAAAAGAGTGAATAACTCTATCGGCTCTAGAGAAAGGGGTCGTGTTTGATAATGATGGATAAAGGGAAGATGGTGCACATTTGTGAAAACAATGCGTTAGATAAGGGAGATGTTTTGCAGATCACAAATATGAAATTAGACGACAAGAACTATTTTCAATGGGGTAGATCTATTGAACTAGCCGTGATGGCAAGGGGTGATTGGATTACTTGACTGGCGACATTCTCATGCCCCAAATCATTGATCCTTCCTATTCCAGATGGCGAAGAGAGAATGCTTTAGTCAGCGCATGACTCATAGAATCAATGGTGCCGTCCTTAGGCAACACCTTCATGTTCTTAGAATCACCTAAGGACATCTGGTTGGCTGTGAAGGATGTGCTAAAAAAAAAATATAGCTAAGAAATATGATATTAATGAGAAGATTCGAAAGTGCAGGAAAGGTGAAAGGAGTGTAAGTGATTTATTATGTTAAACTTCAAGGTTTATGAGAAGAGTTGCAATTCTATTCTAAAACTAAATGCCAAAGTTGCATGAAAGAACACAATGAGGAATTTAAAGAACGAAAAGTGTTTGATCTTTTGTGAGTTCATAATATAAAGCAGTCAAAAATAATATTGTAAGGAGAGAAGAGATTTCATCCTTAATAACAGTATACTCCTTATTACTAACAGTATACTCCTTATTACTGCGGGAAGAAGATCAAAGGCATTTATAAAAAAAAGCCAAAATCAACTAAAAAACAATTGTGTTTGTTGGTAAAAATTCAACTAACTCTTCGTTCACTCGTGGTAGAGAAGGATATGGACGTGGCAGAGGTAGATCTCAACTTACTTCTAAAGAGAAGGATAAGTTCATTTGCTCTCATTGTGGTAAAACTTGATACACAAAAGAGACATACTGGGAATTGGTGGGCAAACCTACCTATTATCAAAATAGGCCAAATAAAGCCTATTTCAGTAGCGACCAAACTCAAAAACAAAATTCGGAAAGTAGTGTGAATTCATTGGCCGACATGATGAAAGAACTTTAATCCCTTAAGGCTGGACTGATTGATTCGCAGACAGCATCAACCTCTTTTGCAATTGATTCTCAAGCTATTATGGCATATCCTTTTTTATTCATAGCTAAGGGTAATGTATTTATTTCTCACTCTAGGATATGAGTTATTGATTCTGGCACCACAAATCACATGGTTGGTCAACGGGATTCCTTTGATGATTATGAGTTGATTCAGAAAAAATTTGACATTAGTTTGGCTGATGGATCTCATACTCCCGTAGTTGGAAAAAGAAGTGTAATTATACCTTTTGGAATGATAATAAATGTTCTATATGTCCCAACTATTTCAGTTAATCTCTTATCAGTTTCTGCTATGACACAAGATCTAAACTTCACTGGTTGTTTCTTTCAGGAACTGATGACAGGGAGGATATTTGGTTAGGGTAGTATGAAGAGAGACTTTTATTTCTATAAGGAAGTCAACGGAACAACTATGCAGTCCACTCTAACTACGAAAAAGAGAAAGGAATAACTGACTTTATGACGTCAAATACTAGGACATTTACCTCTTTCTAAAATCATCATGTTATTGCCTGATTTTTTTAGTTGTAATGACTGATTTCTACGAAGAAGTCTGTAGAACAACTATGGAGTCCACTCTAACTGTAAAAAAGAGAACGAAATAACTGACTTTATGACATTAAAGACTAGGACATTTACCTCTTTCTAAAATAAGGTTGTTATTGCCTGAATTTTCTAGTTGTAATGACATGATTTTACATTGTGGAATGTCAAAAGGCTAAACATCATCGTGTGTCATTTCCTTTGAATGAAAAAAAATCTTCTAAACCATTTTAAATTGTTCATTCTCATGTTTGGGGCCCGTGTTCTATTACCTCATTACACGACTATACGTACTTTATTTCATTCATTGATGACCGTAGAAGATTTACCATGTTATATCTTATGAAAACAAAAGATGAGGTGAATAATATTCTGCCCCTATACTGCTAATTTGTCAATACCCAATTTCAGTATACTACTAAATTTTTTTGTAAAGATAATGGAGGTGAATTTATAACTCAATCACTACATTCATATTTCCTAATTCATGAGATTCTACACCAAACTTCTTGTCCTAATTCTCCAAAGCAAAATGGTGTCTCTGAAATAAAACAGGCATATGTTAGAAGTTTCTAGAACCCTATTAATTGGTTACAATGTTCCTAAAATTTATTGGAGTGAAGTTGTCCTAATAGCTATTTTACTCAAACCGTATGCCTAACATGTTCTAAACGGCAATATTCCTTTTCACTACTTATGTTCTTCCCAGATACAATTTCATCTACTTATAAGAGTGTTAGGATGCATTTGTTTTGTACATATATATAACAATTTGAGAGATAAACGGGATGCTAGAGTTGTTAAGTGCATTTTCTCGTGGAAGAGAAAGAAACAAGTGAAAGTGGTAAGATCTAGTGTAGAGGGAGAGTACGAAGCAATTGTAGAAGAGATATATGAGAGATTATGTCTAAAGTCTCTTATGACAGAGTTGGATATAGAAACAGATGGTGCTATTTCACTTTACTGTGATAGTAAAGCCTTTATACTTATTGCTTCTAACCTAATTTATCCCAAAAGGACAAGGCACATTAAAATTTATTATCACTTCATACAGAAGAAAGTTATCAAGAAAGTATTTTAGTTGATTTATATTATGTCTAAAGAATACTGTGCTGATTTTCTTACAAAAGCAATCATCGGATCCAATCCTGTGAATGCTTTTGACATGTTGGGAGTTATCCATGTCTTTCTCTTAAGTTAAAGGGGAGTGTTAAGAAGACACGTCCAGATTTGGGTCTCGGATCCGGATCATTGATGTCTTGATTTAGCATGGCTTAATATATGTTATTAGTGTAAGGGCTATTTAGTCTTTTGAGTTATTAGGGACTTAAATAAGAACCAAAGCCTGATTAAAAAACCCTAAGAAAGGATTAAGGAAAAGAATGGTGGAAGCCACTTTCTCTCTTTTTCAATAGCCTTGGCCTAATGTATCGTGATTATCAATAAAACTTTTATTCAAATTTATTACAAAACCAATACAACAACAACAACTAAGCCTTTTCCCATACTATATGGGGTGGGCTACATGGATTCTTTGTTTCCACATAGCCCTATCATGTGCCATGTTAGCAGTTAACTCAACCTAGATCATTCTTTATTGATTCTTTCTAATACTGTTGTGGTTGTCCTCTACCTCTTTTAATACTTTCAAAATCCAGTTTTTCGTACCATCTTACAGGTGCTTCTTTTGATCTTCTTTCTATATGTCCAAATCATCTTAAACAATATTTTCTCATTTTATCCTCTATTGGTCAAAATCCAGTTTTTCGTACCATCTTACAGGTGCTTCTTTTGATCTTCTTTCTATATGTCCAAATCATCTTAAACGATATTTTCTCATTTTATCCTCTATTGGTGTCACTCCCAATTTGTTTCTAATAACCTCATTATGTATATGGTCTTTTCTTGTATGACCACCTATCTATCTTAACATCTTCATTTCTGCCACATACATCGTTTGTACATGTTGATGATTAATTGCCCAACACTCAGAACCATAAAATATGACAGGTCTAATTGTTGTTCTATAATATTTGCCTTTTAATTTTAATGGTATCTTCTTATAACCAACCTGCATTAATTCTATGCGTAACATAATTCTTCTATCACAGTGAAAATTAACCTTAAGCATTTAAAACTTTCCTTTTGGGGATGTAATGTGTGTTAATTTTAATTTCTATGTCCTCTGAAGTAACCAAATGATTAATCTTACATTCCATATATTCTGTCTTTGTTCTACTAACTCGGAAGCCTTTACTTTCTAATGTTTCTCTATGGTTCTAATTTTCTATTTACTTTTTTCTTAGACTCCCCCACTAACACAATGTCATATGCAAATAAATACACGAAGGTACTTCATCTTAAATATGTTTTGTTAACTCATCAATCACCATTATAAATAAGTATGGACTTAAAGTTGATCCTTGATGTAACCCAATATTAACTTTAAAAAAGTCTGTCATTCCTTCATGAGTCCTCACACATATTTTTGCGCCATCGTACATGTCTTTTATAAGGTTTGTGTATATTAATGTGATGCCTCTTTTTTCCAAGGTTCTCCAAAGAACATCCCATGGGACCGACCATAAGGGTGATCCCTTACATGAATGGAGTATTATAACAAAACCAATACTATTACAATATGCTTAAAGCTGAATTCTCATCAATCAAAACATTTAACTAAATTACCAAATGAAACAGTTAAAGCAAGGGTGAGTTGTCTTAAGTGTGAACTGAACCTAAAAGCCATTACTTATAGCAATAGAAGCCAACAATGCCACCTAATGGAGATCATTGGCGTCTTGTGTGATCCATGTGTCACAAACACATAGGGAAAGATGTTGAGACACACACATAGAGAGAGGCACTACATGACTCCTTTGCACAACATTGGAGGTCTCCAATGACATGGCAGGAGAGAGACTTATTGTCGTCGCCGGTGGAAGAGGAAAGCGCGAGAGATGGTAAAGATTTCAGAAATCTTGTAGGGTTTCTATTCATTTTTTCATAAAACGATTTAAATTGGATCGGATTGATCCATATCTATTTAGATCGACCCACCTGAATGCAAAATACAAGCTAGCAGACTGCTATAGCAGTCTGCAATAGCGCTCGTAGCGGGTTCTGGAGTGTTAATCCCAAGCATTATAATGGCGAAAGGGCTTTTAAAATGCTATAGTGCACTATAATGGACACTACAGTGTACCATTAACTACTTATTTATGGCCTTTGCTTTCTTGGCTTACGAAATACGATATACATCGGAAAAATTGTAGAGGTCGACTCCAAGGCTTTTGGCATTATGTGCACATCTATGCAATTATTTTTTGAAAAAACACTCAACATATAGAGCTCATGTATATTGCGTGCGCTTATACAACTTTTTTGAATGAGCATATTGGATACGTTTTCAAAGACTACAAGAAATTTTTTCCCCAACCCGCACACACACATGTGCTCTCACATGCACACACACAATGTTGTGCGTACTGAACATTTAGAGCTCGGGTATATTGCACTTGAGCACTCAAGATGTTCTTTCTAATATGTGATGTTTCTTCAATGAGAATACACGATATTTTTCCAATGCCGAGTGTACTGCACTTGAGAACACACGATGTTTCTTCAATGAGTGGACGTTATACTTTTCCAATCAGTATGCAGGATATCTTTCACATGTACATATGTGCATGTATGTGGACACATATGTCTGTGTCTGTGTCTGTGAGTGAATGCTTAGTCATGACTGGCCTGGATCTGTTGACATCTAAGCTGACCGAGTGGTCTACTGAAAGTTTGCTGCTTGATGCTGGCAGAGTCAGCTGAATCATGAGGTTAACAAGCTATAGATTCTGAATCATGATATAATCTTATATGGTGCAAAGTTTTGAAGAACACTAAGGCATGATTAGTAACACGCGATGGTCCAGAAAAAAAAAGGAATCATGCATTGGGGATGATGAGGGGAAACGCAAATAGAATATGATACGTTATTTGACTAATCTAACACAGACAAATTTAGGTGAACACGGTTGATCATTCCCTGTACAGGGGATTATGTAGGTAAAATGTTTATGCTTTTGTTAAGTATGCTGGTGGCTTGCTATATGCATTCTAAGTTTCTAACTATTAATATGGCGAAAGATACTCAAGTTTTGAGTGAAAGAACGAAAGTGCATATGAACTAAGTTCAACCTACTTGTTTGTAGCTTGTCCCTGTCAAACCACACCTATGATCGCTTGATAGTTTCTACAAGCATAAATTCCACTTTTTATAGGTCCAAAAATTCTTTCCTGAAACAACCCTGTGAGAGGGAATTTTATAATATGATTAGAGTTTGAATAAGATGACCTTTGCATTTAATAAGATGAGAAAAAGAGAGATAAAGGAAAAAAAACTTATGTAAAATGACTTGCTAAATCTAGATTTTTGTTGTTAATAACTTGCTTATAGAAGCCTTGGAACCACAATTATGCTTTAAACAGCCAATTGAACTATTCAAGTCTATAAAACAAAAATATGCTTCACAAATTATGTGCCTGAGCATTTCAGTAAATTCTCCATGGTTAAACATGCTATTGCTCTGCCTTCTCTGTTCCACGCAATGTTGTTGGCGACTCTAAGTTTCTGCCACGCCTTGCCAAATATACATACATATATATATGTACACACATATGTATGTATTTATCTGTATGTGTGTGTGTGTATATATATATATATATATATGTATATGTATAATCATGTTGCAATTCTAAGTATTGTAACTGGAGTACCATTTCTCATTGAAGCTGTTTGTGGTTGATGTTTTATTTAGAACTTTGTTTGATGTCTAATTAACAGTTGTTGAATAAGTTGAACAATGCCCTATGAAGAGTTTTTGTTGCTTTAACATCTATGCAGCATTGTCACACTGGTGTATTTTTCATCGAAAGAAAGCTAGATTGGTTGTTGAAACATGGGGAAAACAGTTTAATAACTCAGAGAAAGAGCAGAAGATCTCCTTTTTGTATCTTGCAAATGACATACTGCAAAACAGCAGGCGTAAAGGACTCGAATTTGTTGGTGAGTTTTGGAAGGTCCTTCCTGCTGCACTCAAAGCCGTTCTTGAGAATGGTGATCGTGGAAAGAATGTGGTTACCAGACTGGTCTCTCTCTCTCTCTCTCTCTTGTGTATGTCTTTCTCTTTGATGTGTGCACCTATCTGTGTAAGCTTATCTACCATGGGCCTTTAGACCCAAGTGCAAAACTTGTGTAGTGTCTGTTGATTCCTGACCAGTTATATCCTAGCTAAAGACTATTTGAGAAATGGGTCTAGAAAGTAAACTGTTAAATTGAAAATTGAAAGGAACAATGCGTGATTGGTGGCTAAGAGTGCTCATAGGAATATGGACTGACATGGTGACACATTTGAAGATCAAATCGTATTTTCTTATGGAATTATTAAATGTTGTCTTATTAAATGACAAGGTAGTCCATAATCTTGGAACTACTACTACTACAACAACAACAACAACAACTAAGCCTTTTCCCATACTAGACGGGGTCGGCTACATGGATTCTTTGTTTCCACAGAGCCCTATCATGTGCTTGATTGCAAAATAAAATTAATGGAGTTGTTTTGTGAAGCCCCACTCCTTTTTGATAGATAATAAACCTGCTACTTATCTAATAATTATTAGGCTTGACATCTCCCACAAAGTACAAATAATGAATTTCAACATGCTTCTACATCTTTGCACATGAGAGTTGGAACTGCTGAAGGAAACCTCCACTACTGTACGGTTTTTCAGAATTCACTTAGCTGACTTGTCAATAGGTTCAACTTTCTATTGGACAGACAGATTGATGCTTTCTCCATTAGTTTGAGGGTGTATACTAGTAGTTTTTGATATATAAAATTTTTAAATTATTGTTTTTCTGTTCAGCTAATCGAGAGGCTGATTGAGCTAGCTGTTGTGGCTGGTGAAGGATGAGCCCTTCTTGGTACTCCCTAATAGTGGTCTCTCACCTTGATTCTACATTCCTCTCTTGAGGCTCCATAAGCTAATGTATTAAACGTTTCATTGTTACTTTGGTGCAATGGTGTAAGAATCTATATGAACCCTGTTGTTTTCTTGCCAGAGACACGATATGGGCGATATGTATTTTGGTATGTATTACATGTATTGGTTACTTAAGAATTCAAAAGCTCAAAAGAACTAAAATATTCCAGTTTTCTATGTAACGAGTATGTTGTACATTGTGTGTGCTTTCTAATCTGTAGAGTGTAGTCTACGACTATACAATACACTGTGTATTGTAGTGTACAATGGATTGTGTTGTGTGGCTGGAATATGAACACTGTATGTTCTGCAGTGTATCATACACTGTTTGCATTATGCGGCTTCATGGCAGCCTCATGCGGTACAATGTTATGCAATAAACAATATCTCTTGGCAGTAAAAAAAATTATTCAAATAAAATATTAGAATATCGAATGATACAACCAAATTCCGCCCATGTAAGGGGTCACCCTTGCATTGCCGGTCCCAAGCCCGGATAAAGGAAGAGGGTTGTGTTAGGCTTCCGACAGCCAGCGTAAAACTTCGTCGGATTTTTATAACATGGATTACAAATATTATGAGCATTGTTTTGGGGCATCCCCGCCTAGCGACGTGCTGTAGAGCCCGATTGCAGTAATAAGTAAGCAAGGGCCACTACATTTTCGCCCGAATATAGTGAATCAATTGCAGAGAGGGTTCTCACATTATGGACGAGTGTGGGTAAAGAAGTTAGTCCCGCTACATTTCTGTCCGAATGTAGTGAATAATTTTCAGAGAGGGTCTCCGCATTTTGAATATGGACGGATGCGAGGGGTAAGGAAGCTAGTCCTAGATAATAAGATTCGTATTGGTTCTTGGAATATCGGAACATTATCCGGTAAGCTAATGGAGGTGGTAGATACTATGATTCGGAGAAAGATTCATATTCTATGTTTACAAGAGACAAAATGGGTTGAAAAAAAAGCAAAGGAGATAGAGGATATAGGTTTTAAATTATGGTATTCAGGTAAAGAAAAAGCTCGAAACGGGTATTATCATAAATAAAAATTTAAAGGATAGTGTAGTAGACATACAACGATATGGTGACCGAATCATAACGTTGAAATTAGTGTTAGGAGTAGAGGTTTTGAATATAGTTTGTGCTTACGCACCCCAAGTAGGACTAGAAGATAGTATAAAGACTTCTTTTTGGGAAGAGTTAGATAAGGCGATTCAAAAGATTCTATAAAGGAAGATGATTTGTTTATGAGGAGACTTAAATGAACATGTCGGTAAAGAGGCATTAGGATATGAAGGTATTTATGGAAACTTTGGTTTTGGGGATATAAATGAGGAAGGTAGGGAGATTTTAAATTTTGCTATGGCATTTGATCTCTTTATAGTCAATACAATCTTAAAAAAACGAGATGAACATTTAATTACTTAAAGGAGTGTCTTATCACAAACACAAATTGATTACTTTATTTGTAGAAAAAAAGATAGAGCGTGTTGTAAAGATTGCAAGGTAATTCCATGAGAAAGCTTAACCACCCAACATCGACTTTTAGTTATGGATTTACAAATAAAAAAATGGACAAAGAAGAAAAGAGTGTATCGAGCTATTCAGACTAAATGGTGGAACCTCAAAAGCGAGAAAGAAGATATATTTAAACATGAAGTCTTTCAAGGAGATGTTTGGAATTATGTTGGTACACCCTGTGATATGTGGAACAATATGGCTATACATATTAGGAAAGCGACGAAAGATGTGTTAGGGGTATCTAAGGGAGGTGTACCGGCACAAAAAGAAGCTTGGTGGTGGATTGAAGTAGTGCAAAATAAAATCAAGGCAAAGAGGGCATGTTACAAATTACATTATGCTTAGAAAACTAGTGAAACGTTAGAGGCTTATAAGAAAGCAAAGAAGGAAGCGTAAAAGGCCGTGAGTGAAGCAAAAGCTAAAATTTGGGAGGATTTATATAAAAAACTCAACTCAAAAGAGGGTGAAAGAGATATTTTTAGGATAGCTAGGACTAGAGATAAGAAAACTAAAGATCTTAATTATGTTAGATGCATTAAAGACGAGGATGAAAAAATTCTAGTGGCAAATGATGATATAAGAAATAGATGGAAAAGCTATTTTTATAAGTTTTTTAATGAATATAAAGATGTTAGTATTAGCTTAGGAGAGTTAGCCAAATCATAAAAGTATATAAACCACAATTTCTACCGACGTATTCTAAAGAATGAAGTCAAAAAGGCTCTTAAACATATGAAGGGTGGTAAATCGGTAGGACCAGATAATATTCATATAAAAGTTTGGAAAATACTAGGAGAAATAGGAATCACTTGGCTCACAAGACTATTTAATGAAATATCGAAAAACCAAAAGATGCCCGAGGAATGGAGAGCAAGTATACTTATACTCATATATAAGAACAAGGGAGACATTCAAAATTGTGCGAATTATCAAGGTATCAAGTTAATGAGCCATACTATGAAATTGTGGGAAAAAATTATCGAATGTAGGTTAAGACAAGTATCAAGTACAACAGAGAACCAATTTGGATTCATGCCAGGCAGATCTACTGTTGAAGCGATTCACCTTTTGAGACATCTTATGGAACATTTTAGAGCAAAAAAGAAAGACCTTCACATGATATTTATTGATTTAGAAAAAGCTTATGATAAATTATCAAAGGAGGTTTTTTGGAGAACTTTGGAAAAAAGAGGTATCCCATTGACATATATTAACCTTATAAGAGACATGTATGATGGTGCAAAAACATGTGTGAGGACTCATGAAGGAATGACACACTTCTTTGAAGTTAATATTGGGTTACATCAAGGATCAACTTTAAGTCAATACTTATTTATAATGGTGATGGATGAGTTAACAAAACATATTCAAGATGAAGTACCTTGGTGTATGTTATTTGTAGATGACATTGTATTAGTGGAGGAGTCTAAAGAAAAAATGAATAGAAAATTGGAACTATGGAGAGAAACATTAGAAAGCAAAGGTCTTTGACTTAGTAGAACAAAGACAAAATATATGGAATGTAAGTTTGACCATTTGGTGTCCTAAGAGGACATAGAAATTAAAATTAGCGCACATTGTGTCCCCCCAAAGGAAAGTTTTAAATACCTAGGGTCAATTTTTTAGAGTGATGGAAGAATTGATGGAGATATTATGTATAGAATTAATGCTAGTTGGTTAAAATGGAGAGGAGCGTAAGGTATTCTTTGTGATAAGAAGATACCATTAAAGTTAAAAGGTAAATATTATAGAGCAGCAATTAGGCCTGACATGTTTTATGGTTCTGAGTGTTGCAGTTAATCCTTAACACATACAAAAGATGTATGTGACAGAAATGAAGATGTTGAGATGGATGAGTGGTCATACAAGAAAAGACCGTATACATAATGAGGTTATTAGAAACAAATTAAGAGTGGTACCAATAGAGGATAAAATGAGAGAATATCGTTTAAGATGGTTTGGACATATAGAAAGAAGATCAAAAGAAGAACCTATAAGGTGTGAAAAACTAAATTTGGAAAGTATTAAAAGAGGTAGAGGACGACCACAAAAGTGTTGGAAAGAAACAATAAAGAATGATCTAGCTTATTGTGAGTTAACTGCTAACTTGGCACACGATAGGGATCTGTGGAAACAAAGAATCCATGTAGCCGACCCCGTCTATTATGGGAAAAGGCTTTATTATTGTTGTTGTTTGTCGTATGATACAACCAGATTTTTGTACCATATAGTATCTTGTGATACGAGTCATACCTATGATACCTTTTGCCTGTATTTGTACAACTCAGTATTGTGTCGATTTCGTGGCCTATGCCGATTTGTATCCTGCCTATGATGTGCAACAAACTGCTCTGGTGCATCGTGGAGAATTGCACAATGGGACATTAAGAATGTTAGGAAGTGGTATTGGGTCAAAATATTGGATCCATTTGTAGTTATCTCGTTTGATTGTTAAGTGTGGTTAAGTAAGGATAGATTAGTCATTTAAGTTATAAGATATTAAAACTAATATTATTAGTGAGGGTTAGTAAAAGAGTGAGGAAAATCGATAGCAGCACGAGGGGTGGAGGAGAAGGCGAGGGTGATTTCTTTGGTGGAGAGGTTACCTCCAACCAAAAAATTATGTATTCTGCATATTTATGTATCAATAAATCTTAACATGGTATCATAGCCTATTGTCAACAAAACAAGCTTTTTTCTAGAGTGGTAGCAAAAGTGTTGTCTGACGCGTATCGTATCGTGTATCGCTGGGCTCCACGATACGGGCGTATCGTATTGTATCATACTTTAATATTAAAATAATGCAAAACTTAATTAAAAATTAATAAAAAATAGTAAAAAATCGAAAAAAATCAGGAAAAATCTGATAATTGCTTGAAATTCATATAATGTAAGTTTAGTACAGATTGAGCATTCAGTATTGAACAATTGCATCCAAATTTACATATTTTGAATCCAAAAAATAAAATACAGACATAGTTTACACTTTACACTACATTACACTACAGTTACAAATGTTACATTTTACAAATTGTAATCAGGATCATCAACTAAATAATCTTCATCTTCTCCTTGTTGCAGATCCTCATCATCATCAGCCACGCCCACACCTTCTTCTTCAAAATCAAATTCTTCATCTCCATAATGTTGTTGCGCTCCTTCCAAATTAATCGAGGCAACGTCTTCTTCTGTTAGGAGGGCATTTTCTTCAGTGTCTTCCATAACCCAATCTTCTAATATATCAAAATTATCCAAACTTATTGGATCGAACTGACTTTCTTCTCTATTTACTTTTTTTAATTGCCTACGACACAAACAAAGATAAACAATTAGTAAGTAATATTAACAATTGAAAACTGAAGTCAAATAATATCGAATTGAAAATTTGGAAGTAATACAACATTACCTTTCACAAAGGCGCATGTTACAACGAATATAAACCAAATCATTAAGCCTTTTGTGTTCCAACCTGTTGCGCTTTTTTGTATGGATGTGTTAAAAAACACTCCAATTTCTTTCACAACCTGTTGCACTACAGGTTTGGCTTAAGACTCTAACTGCAAAATCTCTAAGGTTTGGACAATCACTTCCAAACCTGTTCCACCAAACATCTGTAAAAAAAATATAAACATTAGAGACATAATAATCCACAGTAATGTAAGATGCAACTTAAATATGAAAATAAACAATGTACCTGGACGCATCGTAGAGCGGTTGCGAATTGCAACAGGCAAACCCATCAAGTGAAGAGCATTATCATATATCTCCATCTCTCGATGTATCGCATCTACTATGCTCTCATCAGGGACTAATCTGTCGATGCATTCAATGATTCCTCGATTAACCTCACCGTCCCTTTTGAAGGTTGCTGAGTACCTCAATGATGGGTTTAGATAGTAGGCTGCTGCATGAATAGGCTGATGCAATTGTTTATTCCATCTACTATCAATTATTTTTCACACGGGCACATAATCTTTTTTTTTTCCATTAAAGTTATTTCTGATCGCTTCTTTTGCCCTGTCCATGGCTTCATAAAGGTAGCCCATAGATGGTTTCTCATCGCTGTCAGCCAATCTCAAAACTTTCACTAAAGGACAAGTAATTTTCAATAATCTGATACATGCATTCCAAAATGAACTTCTAAAAACTGTTTCTACAATCTCATTTAACTTTCTGTTCCTTCTGTTTTGAGGCAACTCTGCAAATTGTTGCCACTCATCTGAGGAGAACATTCTCTTTAAAGCTTGCTTCTGTCTCACAATACTCTGTATAGATAAGAAGTTTGTTGCGAACCGAGTTGCAGCTGTGCGAAAAAGCTCTGCACCTTCTGTGTATCTCCTCATCGTACACAAAATAAATGCATGGTTGTAAATGAATTTTGTAATATCTTGGCAACACTCAGTTGCTGCCTTTATTTCATCCATCTCACCAATGTCCTCGAGGATGAGATCTAAACAATGGGCTGCACATGGTGTCCAGTAGAAAGTCCCATAAATATCAGCTAACTCCTTTCCAACTGCTTTGTAGTTAGTTGCATTATCTGTAATCAATTGGACTACATTTTCTAGCCAACCTCCTGTATAACCTTATCAAATTCTTCTCGTAGGATCTCTGCAGTGTGCCTCTCCTCTGACATATCTAGAGATCTCAAAAACATGATTCCTGTAGGACAATATACAAAAAAGTTTAGCAATGTCCTTCCTCGCCTATCAGTCCATCCATCTGCCATGATAGTGCATCCTGTTTCCTTCCACGATTATCTCAAAGTCGAACAGTATTGCTGCACTTCAATCACGGTCTGATCTAATATCTTCCCTCTCAACTTTTGATAAGGGGGCATCCTATATCCTGGACCAATGTTAGCAATTGCATCTGTCATTGCTTGAAAATGAAAACTGTTTGCTGCATTAAATGGAATGCATGCATCATAAAACCATCTGCTCACTGCAAGGTCTGCTTGATCGTGCAGTTGTTCTGAAGCCATAGTAACACGAATTCCTGACTAAGCACCAGGTGTAGTGGGAGGAGGAAAGAACGAATGTATGGTAGAAGAAGAAGCTCTTCCTCTACTCCTTCCTGAACTTCCTCTTCTGCCACCTCCAAAGTCTTCAGCTGCAACCCTCTTTCCTCTACTAGGTGCTCGCGAACTGCTTCTACCAATATTTGTTCTAGCATCTGAAGGCAAACTATCAGTGAATCCAACTCCAGTGGCAGTAGCATCATCAGCTTCTTCACACATCTGAAAATCATCCTTTTGTTGTCTCATTTCCTGTATGCTCTCAATCATCTGCAAGCATTGCCATTTAATACCTTCTGGCACACTTCTAACTCTGCCTGTGCATGGAGCAACTTCTTTCCTGGTTTCTGCTAGGTGGTGTTTCAACCTTGAAATTCCACCACTAACCACCTTTTCACAAAATAAACATCTGATTTTTAACTTTGAACCCTCAACTGGTATACCCCACTGCCATGTCGGATCATCAGACTTTGAATGAGAGTCTCTACCACCCCTTCCTGCCATCTCAATGGAGTACTTTAATTCAAACAAAAACTTGAAAATAAAAGCACTTCGTAAATCCCCCAATCTTCAAATAACACTCAAATGGAGTGTCTCCTACTTCATGAATGCAATAAAAATCGTATACACACACTTAATAACTTCATATTTTGTCATTCAAAAAAAAAACCGAAATAACACAAAAAACAATAAATATAAAAAAAATGGAAAAAATATTAAAAATATACCTAATTCCGAGTTTGGAGGCTTGGACGGACACCGTAGGGCACGATTTTAGAGCTTTGAACACTAAGGAGGCGAAAATCGACTCTTAGGGAGCTTGAGGAATCCAAAAGGAGAGAGGAAACCCGCGAAAAATCGCGGGTTTTTCTCGGGCCGGGACCCTTTATAAGGCTCCCAGGGCGTATCGTGCGATACGGTGCGATACGCCCGCACCTGCGATACGGGGCCTCGTATCGTATCATGGTGGCCCACGATACGATACGTATCGTTCCGTATCGTACGATACGGTGCGATACGGACAACACTGGATAGCAGTGTCAGGCTTAAACGTTTCTATCAAACATCGTAGCAGAAATATTTCATCATCCTATCGCTTGGTCTCAATAAGAGAAGACTAGAGAGAAGATTCGAGTACAATTGTGTCTTTGAGTAGTTGGGCAATCCGTAATGTTGTAGATGCTGCATTTCCCACACCAAGATAAGTAGACATTTCATCATTCTATTGCTGCATTGTCATATATGAGAAAATAGATACATTCCAAATCACAAATATCAAGTTAGATAATTGAATTTCCTTAAATGATTTAGATCAATTAACTAGCCATTCTTGCTAGGGAGAGATGGTCTCGTCCAATAGAACTTGACCCCAATTATCCCAGATAGAGAAAGGAAGATGCCGTGGTATCTTCGTGGTTGTTGCAATATATGTCTCCATCAATCGGAAGAACCTTAATGTATCTTAGTCATAATGTGAAATATGGAGGGCTATTTTTAAAGCTTATTTTCGAAAGAAAAATGTTGTAAAGGAATATGAAATAGTAGAAAAAATCAAAAAGTGTAGATAAGGTACTAAAACTGTTAGTGAATGCTATGCATATTTTCGTGGTCTCTGGGATGAGTTACAATTCTATACAACTATCAAATGTTCGACCTATTCTAAAGAAAGGAACGAGGAGTACGAAAAAATGAAGGGATTTGATCTATTATGAGGAGTTAATCCAGAGTATGAAGTTGTGAAAGTCAACATTCTCATTATTGAGCATAATGTTTTTTTGGGACAAAATGAGTTTCACCATTCTTTGTGAGAGAGGGGGACATAATACTAATAATACTAGAGATAGAGGCTGTGAACAACCCTCTGATGAAGAAAAAAAAAAGCTAAAGTATACACATTGTGTCCAAGTATCGACATACTAAGGACCAATGATGGGACCTAATTGACAAGTCAGATTTCATGAAGAATAGAGGGAATTATGCTCATGTATTAGAAAATCCCTCCAATAATACAAAAACTGTCCATGAGCTGATGAAGCGTATAGAAGGCCTAGAATCACGAATCATCGACCATGCTTCAACATCCATGTCTCAAGCTACTATGGCTCAACAATCTTACTTGGTGAAGGGTAAATCTTCTTCCTCTTCTCAATCCCAAGTATGGGTAGTAGACTCTGGGGAACATATCATATGATAGGATACAAAACATACTTCTAGAGTATTACTTCTTCATAACAAGAGCCCATTAAATTGGCAGATGGATCTCAAACTTGTATGATAGGAAAGGGAATTGTGCAAACTCAATTAGCTAATTTATCTTCTGTATTTCATGTTTCGAGCTTTTTCGAAATTTTGCTGCATTAGTTTGTTAACAAAATATCATAATTGCTTAGTCACATTCTCTCCCTAAGTCTGGGTTTTTTCAGGATCTAAAAACGGAGAAGGTCGATAATGGTAGCTTGAGAAGGAGCTATATATACTTGATGACTACTCTGCTAGCGGTTCATCGGGTACTACTTTCGCTATGACATCCGGTGGAGTAGAGACCCGACTATGGCATGAGCACTTGGGACATTTACATGTGTCTAAAATCAGTCATGTAATTCCTAGTTTTCTTTTTGAGTCAAATAATGTATCCTTAGCATGTGATATTTGTCAAAAGACAAAATATCAAAGGTTTTATATTCGAGTAGCGAATCTAGAAAGTAACAACCTTTTGAATTGATTCATTCAGATGTTTGGGGTCTAGTCGAACAACTCTCTTAGTGGTCAAAATACTTTATTTCCTTCATATATGATTGTACCTGACTTTCAATAGTATATTTAATGAAATCAAGGTTGAAGTTTCAACTATTTTTCCACAAGTTTATCGTAACCCAATTTAATTCCTATGTAAAATTCTTCGTTCTGGCAATGGAGGGAGTATCTTGCTGGTAAATTAGAGGATTATCTCTATTTACATGTCATTATTCATCAAACTACTTGTCCAAATACTCCTTAGCAAAATGGCATTGCTGAAAGTAAAACAAACACATTCTCGAAGTAGCTCGCACACTTCTTATTGGATGCAATGCACCCAAATTTTATTGGAGTGAAGCTGTCTTAATCTCAATATATTTGATCAATAGGATGCCAAGTTTAATACTTAGTGGTGAAAGTCCTTGGAAAACTTACGCAGGAGACAAAACTGTTCCATGTCACCCCTCGTATCTTTGGTTATACGTGTTATGTCCACATCCACTAACTTGATAGGGATAAACTTGACCCAAGGCTATAAGTGTATATTACTTGGATACTCTAACTCACAAAAAGGGTATAAATGCTTTGATCTAATTCGTAGGAAAATATATGTTTCCCTGGAGGTCACCTTCTTGGAGTCTACACCCTAATATTCTTCTAAGGGGAGCTTGTGGATTTATTGAATAAACCTATGAATGGTCTTCTAATAAGCCCTGAAGAAGTACATTCGGAACGTGATGAGAAAGAGGGGATTGAAGATGCTCCAAAAGAGATCATGGTGTATAGACGGGGACCGATGAATGGAACAATGCCTCATCTTCAAATTGAAGAACCAAGACCAAAGATCTATCTTTGAGTTCAGATCCTCAGCCTCTCATAGAGATAGATTCTAAGCTGCCTTTGCCCTTCGAAAAGGTAAAATAACTTGTACTCTCTATCCTATCTGATATCTCTTATGGATGCATTCATGAAAGTTATCAAAACTTTGTTATGACTATTGAGATACATCATGTACTTATAAGTGGTGAGGAAACTAGTAAAAGTCGCCTCTGGAAGAAGGCTATTCAAATTGAACTAGATGCTCTAATCAAGAACAACACATGGACTATTGTTTATCTACCTCTAGGTAGAAAACCAGTAGGTTGCAAGTGGGTGTATATATTCAAGTATAAGACAAATGGAAATCTTGAAAGATATAAAGTAAGACTCGTTGCTAAGGGCTACAACTAGTCCTATAGAATTGATTATAACAAAACATTTGCTCCAGTGGCAAAACTAAGTTCTATCAAGATTATTCCAAGTCTTGCAACTCACAAGGGTTGGGACCTATGACAATTGGATGTAAAAATGTTTTTTGTATGACAATCCCAATGAAGAAGTTTATATGGAATTACCCATAGGAATTGATACCAAGGAATAAATGGAAAAGATATGTAAATTAAATAAGGTTATTTATGGTCTCAAACAAGCCTTTAGAGCTTGGTTTGAAAAATTAAGTGAAGGCATGTGCAATATGGGATATCATAGAAGTGTAAATGATCATACCTTGTTTATTAAAAAGGAAAGAAAATTGGCTATTCTCATTGTCTATGTGGATAATATCATTGTCACGGGAGATGACGTTAAGAAATCATGAGACTCAAGAGTCGATTGGATCAATTATTTGACTTAAAGGACTTGAGCATATTACACTATTTTTTGGGAATTGAGGTTTTATAATCTAGTAAATGAGTATTTCTAACCCAAAGAAAATACAATGATACTAACATGATAGATTGCAAGAATTGTGATACTCCTATGGAAATAAATCAGAAATTGTACTTTGATGATGACAAAATATAAACATGTGGAGAAGTATCAAAGATTGGTTGGGAAGCTAATTTACCTAACTATTACCCGTCCAGATATTACTTATC
Organism: Brasenia schreberi; assembly: GCA_036023115.1. Classification (NCBI taxonomy): domain Eukaryota; kingdom Viridiplantae; phylum Streptophyta; class Magnoliopsida; order Nymphaeales; family Cabombaceae; genus Brasenia; species Brasenia schreberi. The sequence goes on along the minus strand of JAYKKT010000090.1, from coordinate 9,073,394 downwards.
AGTTGGTATGGTCAGCAGATTCATGCATATTCCAACGAAAACACATACATACTCAATTTATTGAGTTTTGAAGTATCTGAAATGTACTCTTGGATCTGGTCTCCTATACTCTAACTCTAGAAATCTTAATATTGAATTGTATTCATATGCAGATTGAGATGAATCTCTTGATGACTAGAGATCTACAACTGAATACATTAGATTACTTGGGAGCAATCTAGTCTCATGGAAGAGTAAAAGATAATATGTTGTTTTCCGATCTAGTGCCGAAGCTGAGTATAGTGCAGTGACTCAAGTGATCTGTGAAGGGATGTGGTTAGTATCTCTTATTCGTGAGTTAGGAATGGAGGTACTGTCCAATCTCTTTATATTGTGATAGTATTGCAACTATACAAATTGCTTCAAATCCTGTGTATCATGAGATGACTAAACATGTTTATAAGGAAAAAAGCAGCAAGTCGAGTTAAAGTTGGTGTATGTTAAGTTAGTTGATCAAACAGCATATTTTCTTACTAAAGCAGTCAATAGCAGCAGTCTCACGATGACTCTAAGCAAGTTGGGTATAATGAACATCTCCAACTCAACTTAAAGGGGAGTGTTAAGAAGTGGTATCTGGTCGAAATATTGGATCCATTTGTAGTTATCTGGTCTAATTGTTAAGTGTGGTTAAGTAAGTGTAGAACCTGTAGATTAGTCATTTAAGTTATAGGATATTATAAGTAATAGGGTTAGTAAAAGAATGAGTAAAATGAAGAAGCTGATTGTGGTGTCCTTGGTGGAGAGATTACCTCCAACCAAACAATTCTGTATTCTGCAGATTTATGTATCAATAAAGCTTAACAAAGAGATCCGCTTTTATAGCATGCGATTAATCTAAAATTGCTCAAGATGTTTTTGTTTCTATATGAAGACAAGGAGGGCTAGCCATTTGGAGCTCCTAATGGCTAGCATTTCGGGCACCCAAATTAACCTGTTTGGTTTCACCAGAGCTTGGAAATGGAACAAGAAAATAAGGCGTGACTTTAAAACCAAAACTAGAAAATACTTGGAAACCACCGGTCTCAATTCTATTTCGGTTCTCCAAAACGTAGTACTAGAACCAAATCATGTGGTCCCCAGTTTCAGTTTGGTTTGCAGTTCCTCTGGTTTCAGTCTCAGCTAGTTCTGTGGGCAGTTCAGTTCCGTTTCAACCTGTTGGGCCGGGTCATAGCCGGTTAGCTCTATTCCCAAATCCCTCCTATTCTTCAGCCTTATAAAGCTTCTAATCCCATGTGTTTATGTTTTGAATAGAAAAACATTCTTTAGTTTGGTATGACCTTTCATTACAAAGCCGTGACCCATTTGATGGGGATCGTTTGGGTTTCATAACCATTTGATTTCATATCCATGGTGGATGATGGTACCCTCATGTGTACAATTTGAGAAAGACATCATATGCCAAGTGTCCTGTTCAACACATTTCTAATAATTTAAGATTGGCAAAAACTTGCTAAAAGAGTTGGAGAATTTCTTTATCAGGGATACCACAGTTTTTCTTTTTTCTTTTTAGGATTTTTTGCTTTGATAATCTCCAGCAGAGGGGATTATCTTTGGTGAATTAGTGTCCCATGTGAAACTGAGAGCTAGAGTTGCTGAATCATTTTTTGGTGTTACGGAAGTGGCTTGTAAATTTTTGAGTGACAGTCTTTTTGGTATTGAAGGTGTTAATTAGTCATTAAGGATGTTGTTAATGTTGTATTACTTTTGCCTTGATAGTAATTAATGTTGTATTGCTTTTGTCTTGATAGTAATTAATGTGGTTAATGTTGTATTACTTTTGTCTTGATAGTAATTAATGATGCTGTTTGCATTGTCTTCATTAGAATGTATTTAGGAGACATTGCTGTAATAAATTTGCTTACAGCAACTCTATTAAATCTGCTCACTACAGCTGAACGATGGCTGTCACAGTCCACCTTACCCCGAAGAGTCAAAGTCAATCTACACTAGGACTGAAATAAGATCACTTGAACACCAAACACTACCACAACCAGAAATTACAAAGAGAGCTGAGAAGAAACCTCACAAAATTAGTTCAATAATATGCAAAGGCATGACTATCACAAGCCAGAAAGAAGAAATATATAGGAGAGAGACAGCCACTGCAGTGAACAATTAGATTTCTAGCCATTGGAGGCACTTCTAGCTGCCTTAGCTGATTGTAGAATTAAAAAACAGAAGAATAAAAATACATTCTAACCAAATTCACCACACTATTAAATTGTCTGTTCATAGAACATGTTATTGTTAGCGATCTACATTGTGCTCTTATTGTCACAATCACCACATGGATACAATCAATGTTAACATCAAAAGCCTCAACTAGCCATCCCAAACGATTTTTTCCCATTTTATCATCTATTGGTGCCACTCCCAATTTGTTTCTAATAACCTTATTATGAATATCATCTTTCCTTCTGCGATCACTCATCCATCTCAGCATCTTCATTTCTGTCACAAACATCTTTTGTAAATGATGATTAACTGTCCAACATTGAAAACCATAAAAGACATAGCAAGTCTAAATGTTGTTGTATAAAATTTACTTTTTAACTTTAATGAGATCTTCTTGTTACACAGAATATGTGATGCACCTCTCCATTTTAACCAACCTTCATTAGCAGGTGTAAAATCTGCTCTATAAAATTTACTTTTCAACTTTAATATCTTCTTCTCACATAGAACACTTGATGCACCTCTCCATTTTAATCAACCTACATTAACTATGCATAACATCTCCATCAATTTTTTTATTGTTCTTAAAAATTAACTCTAAGTATTTAAAACTTTCCTTACAAGAAATAAATTGTGTGCCAACCTTAATTTTTATATCATCTGAAATAACCAAATGATCAAACTTGTATTCCATATAGTATGTCTTTGTTATACTAAGTCGGAAGCCTTTGCGTTTTAATGTTTCTCTACATAATTCTAATTTCCTATTAACTTTTTTCTTAGACTCATCACTTAACACAATGTCATGTCCAAATAACATTCACTAAGGTACTTCATCTTGAATATGTTTTATAACTCGTCAATGACCAATATAAATAAATATGGACTTAAAGTTGATCCATGATGTAATCTAATATTAACTTTAAGGAAATCTATCATTCCTTCATGTCAAAGGGATATCTCTCTTGTTCAAGGTTATTCAAAAAATATCTCTTAACACCCTATCATTACAACAACAACTACTAAGCCTTTTCCCATACTAGACGGGGTCGACTACATGGATTTTTTGTTTCCACAAAGCCCTATCATGTGCCATATCAGCAGTTAACTCACAATAAGCTAGATCATTCTTTATTGTTTCTTTCCAACACTTTTGTGGTCGTCCTCTACCTCTTTTAATACTTTCAAAATCTAGTTTTTCATACCTTCTTACAGGTTCTTCTTTTGATCTTCTTTCTATATGTCCAAACCATCTTAAACGATATTCTCTCATTTTATCCTCTATATGTCCAAACAATATTATCTCATTTCAAAATATCTCTTAACACCCTATCATTAGTTTTTTCTAAATCAATAAATATCATGTGAAGGTTTTTCTTTTTTGCATTATAATATTTTATAAGACGTCTCAATAGGTGAATTGAATCGCCTCAGTAATAGATCTCGCTAGCATGAATCCAAAATGGTTCTTTGTTGTACTTGATACTTGTTGACCTACGTTCAATAATTCGTTCTTATAATTTATGTTTCTTCGTATTTCATTAAATAGTCTTCTAAGCTAAGTAATACGTCTTTACTAGGATTTTCTATACTTATATAAGAATATTATCTGATCTTACATATCTACTAACCGTCATATATTTAAGATTCTCTTTGACTTCGTTCATTTGAATACGTTAGTAGAAATTGCAGTTCATAACTTTATTCTTGTGATTTGATTAGCTCTCCTATGTTAATACCAACTCCTTTATTTTCATTATTAATTCATCTAACAAAAGTAAGATCCTTACTTCTCTTATCTCCATCTTTAGCTATCCGAAAAATATATATTTTTTTATCTTTTTTGAGTTAAGCTTTTTATATAAATTCTTTCAAATTTTAGTTTTTGCTTCATTAACAAATTTTTTCGCTTCTTTCTTTCCTTTCTTATAAGCCTCGTAAGTTTCATTAGTCTTGTTGTCATAATGCAATTTGTAATATGCTCTCTTTATCTTACTTCACTAATAGCTTTTTTTGCTTCTTTCTTTCTTTTCTTATAAACCTCTCAAGTTTCATTAGTCTTGTTGGCATAATGCAATTTGTAAAATGTTCCTTTTACCTTGATCTTATTTTTCACCACTTTACTCTACCACCAAGCTTATTTTTATGTCGGTAGCCTCCCATTGATTCACGTAACGTATCTTTTACTACTTTCCTAATAAGCTTAGTCATATTGTTTCACGTATCATAAGGTGGACTTATATAATTCCGATCGTCTAACTTTCTGTTAAGTATATATTCTCTCATTTTTAAGGTTCTACCATTTATTGTCCATTTTTTACCAGCAACTGTATAACTAAAAGTTGATGTTGGATAGTTAAGATTTCTTTTGCAATTACCTTGTAATCCTTACAATGAGATCTATCTTTTCCCATAATAGGCAAAATAATGAATTTGTGTTTGTGATAAGCCACTCTTATAAGTTCTCCTAACACTAATTCTTTGAGGTACATAATCACAAATTTTATTCAAACCCTCTACTCCTAACATTAATTTCACCATCATAATTAGGTAACCATGTTGTTGTGTGTCTACTACGCTATCCTTTAAATTTTTATTTTCAATAATACCAACTCTATCTCAAGCTTTTTCCTTTCTTCACTACTATAATTTTAAACTTGTATTCTCAATCTCTTTTGTTTTTTCTCCAACCCACAAACTAATCGTAGTATCTACCACTTCCATTAGCTTGCCAGTCAATATTCATATAGTACCAATACAAATCTTATTATCTAGAAAATGTGAGGAATAGAAAATCCATCCAGCAAATAAACCACAGCCCTGACTACTGGCCCTATGAAAAGGATACCACAAACTCAAGTATAGTGAGCACTACAATGGGAGCCAATTTGTGTGGTTGAAGGAGTAATCCATGAAGGCTGACCCAATCTTCTTATGCCTGTCTGATTGTTTTTAGCGTTAAGTGATGCATTGAGTGATGTCTGATTGTGTTGATGTTGCTGAAATGAATAAGAATTTATGAGGTAGTTCCAACCGTCTTTTTTGTCTGCTTATGTTCTATGTTTTTCGTAGTTTTCCAATGAGAATCGCATGATAATAGAAAATATTTTAGTGTGACTGGCCAAGTAATTCATACAAGTATATCGTACAGGAATAATTGGGATCTCTTAAGGCAACTGTTGCCCATGCAGGTTGATATATGGGAAGAGAGAAAAGTTTTTGGTTCTCGCACTCGTAGCCTCAAAGAAGATATGCTGGGTTCTGAGCCGCCCCCACCATTGGAAACCAGTCGGAGGACTTCAAGATCTGTACGGGTTGTAAAACGAGATCCACATTCTATCAAAGTCGTAAGTTCATAAACTCTACCTGTGCCTCTTGCTGTATACGTCTCAGTTGATACATGCATGATACTTCAATTCATGATGATGTATATATGCAGAAATTAGCTGTAGGAGGCATCCCTGAAAAGATAGTGTCTGCATTTCAATCTGTCAATAGCGATCACTCTTATCAAGACATGGCTTTGAACAAATGCAAGGTTGCCATCAATCATATTACAAGAATTGAGAAAGATATTGGAACTACGATTCCTCTTGGTATGTTCATCTTTTGGTTCTTAGAGGCGATTGACTTTATATGCTGTTCATGTACTATCTTTTACTTAAGGATACAACACATTTCAATCCTCTTTTTTCCTTTTCTCCATCTTCAACATAATTTCCAAGTAACTTCATCTATCACAGTAACATACACTTGGAACTAGTGTTGTTCAACGCGTATCGTATTGTGTATCATTTTGGTCCATGATATGTATCGTATCACCCCATATTATTTTTTAATACTAAAAATTAAAAAAATAATAAAAATTCAGGAAAAATCACGTAAATTGAAAACAATTCATATAATGCATAAATTGAGTACATATTCATCAATTACCATTCAATTTTCAATGTATAAAGCATTTAAGCAATACATTATTAGCAAAAAAAATTACAACTTTCGTAATTGAAAAAAGAATTACATTTACATATTGTAATCAGGATGAACTAAATAATCTTTAATCTTCTCCTCCTTGTTCAAGATCATCACCACCTTCTGCTTCAAAATCGAAATTATCATCCTCTTGATGTTGTTTCACTCCTTCTAAATTAATCCATTGAATGTCTTCTTTAGTTAGGAGTGTATTTGCTTCTCTATTTTTAATAATCCACTCCTCTAAGATATCAAAATTGTCCAGACTTATTGGATAAACTTGGTTCTCCTCCCTATTGAACATTGTTAATTGCCTACAAGAAAGACAGGTAAATAACATTAACAATTAAATAAAATGAAGCATTTAATTGAATACTTAATTAGTAACTAATCCTTTATTACTTTTGTCAGAGCCGCATGTTTAGATTCATGAAATCTGGATCATTGAGCCGCTTATGTTCTAACCTGTTGTGGTTTTTTGTATGGATATGTTCGAAGATCCTTTCACAACCAGTTGCATTGCACGTTTGGCTAAAAACTCTTATTGCAAAAATCTCTAAGATTTGAACAATCACTTCCAAACCTATTCCTAACAGAAAAAGACAAACATAAAGAGTTATTCTACAATAAATATAAGTTGTAAGAACCTTAAATATTTTGATAAACAATTTACTTGGATAAATATTATTATGAATTTATGATTGTGAATGACTACATGCAAGTCCATCAAGTGAATAGTATAATCGTATATCTCTATCTCTCGATGTATTGTATTTGTTGTACTCTTATCAGGAACCAATCTGTCTATGCAATCAATGATGCATCGATTAACCTCACAATCCCTTTTAAAGCTTGTAGAATATCTAAATGTTGGATTTAGGTAATAAGATGTTGCATGAATAGGTTGGTGCAATTCTTTTGTTCCATTTGTTATCTATAATGTTTCCCATGGGCACATAATCCCTCTTTCTTTCATTGAAATTGCTTCTAATGGTTTCTTTTGTCTTATCCATGGCTTCATAAAGATAGCCCATAGATGGTTTCTCTTCACAGTCAGTCAATCTTAAAACTTTCACTAAAGGACATATAATCTTCAATAGTCTGACACAGGAGTTCGAAAATGCACTCCTCAAGACTGTCTCTAAAATCTCATTCAATTTTCTATTCCTTCTATTTTGAGGAGTTAAATCTGCAAACTACTGCCACTCATTTGAGAAAAACATTCTCTTTAAGGCTTGCTTTTCTTTAACAATATTCTCTACTGATAAGAAATTATTTGCAAACCGAGTAGCGGTTGTACGAAAGAGCTTTGCACCATTTGTATATTTCCTCATCATATATAATATAAAAGCATGGTTATGGATGAATTTTGTGATATCATTACAACACTCAATTGTTGCCTTCACCTCATATCTCTTAAATATCCTCCGGTGTGAGATCTAAACATTGGGCTACACATGGTGTCCAATAAAAAGTGTCATAAGTATCAACAAACTCCTTTCCAAGCCGTATCGCCCAGTGTTGTTTGACGCGTATCGTATCGTGTATCGCTGGGCTCCACGATATGGGCATATCGTATTGTATTGTACTTTAATATTAAAATAATACAAAAATTAATTAAAAATCAATACAAATTAGTAAAAATCCGAAAAAAAAATTTAGGAAAAATCTGGTAATTACTTTAAATTCATATACTATAAGTTTAGTACAGATTGAGCATTCAACATTGAACAATTGCATCTAAATTTACATATTTTGAATCCAAAAAATGAAATACATATTATAGACACAGTTACATTTTACAAATTATAATCAGGATCATCAACTAAATAATCTTCATCTTCTCCTTGTTACAGATCCTCATCATCATCATCAGCGACATCTTCTTGGAAATCAAATTCTTCATCTTCTTCTTTAGTTAGGAGGGTATTTTCTTCAGTATCTTCCATAACCCAATCTTCTAATATATCAAAATTATCCAAACTTATTGCATCGAACTGATTTTCTTTTCTATTTACTTTTTTTAATTGCCTACGACAAACAAAGATAAACAATTAGTAAATAATATTAATAGTTGAAGACTGAAGTTAAACAATATTGAATTGAAAATTTGAAAGTAATACAACATTACCTTTCACGAAGGCGCATTTTACAACAAATATAAACTAAATCATTTAGTCTTTTGTGTTCCAACGTGTTGCACTTCTTTGTATGAATGTGTTAAAAAACACTCCAATTTCTTTCACAACCTGTTGCACTACAGGTTTGGCTTAAGACTCTGACAGTAAACTCTCTAAGATTTGGACAATCACTTCCAAACCTGTTCCACCAAACATCTGTAAAAAAATACAAACATTAGAGACATAATAATCTACAATAATGTAAGATGCAACTTAAATATGAAAATAAACAATTTACCTAGACGCATTGTAGTGCGGTTGTGAATTGCAATAGGCAAACCCATCAAGTGAAGAGCATTATCATATATCTCCATCTCTCGATGTATCGCATCTACTATGCTCTCATCAGGGACTAATCTGTCGATGCATTCAATGATTCCTCGATTAACCTCACCGTCCCTTTTGAAGGTTGCTGAGTACCTCAATGATGGGTTTAGATAGTAGGCTGCTGCATGAATATGCTGATGCAATTGTTTATTCCATCTTCTATCAATTATTTTTCACACGGGCACATAATCTCTTTTTTTTCCATTAAAGTTATTTCTGATCGCTTCTTTTGCCCTGTCCATGGCTTCATAAAGGTAGCCCATAGATGGTTTCTCATCGCTGTCAGCCAATCTCAAAACTTTCACTAAAGGACAAGTAATTTTCAATAATCCGATACATGCATTCCAAAATGAACTTCTAAAAACCGTTTCTACAATCTCATTTAACTTTCTGTTCCTTCTGTTTTGTGGCAACTCTGCAAATTGTTGCCACTCATCTGAGGAGAACATTCTCTTTAAAGCTCTGTCTCACAATACTCTGTACAGATAAGAAGTTTGTTGGGAACCGAGTTGCAGCTGTGCGAAGAAGCTTTGCACCTTCTGTGTATCTCCTCATCATACACAAAACAAATGCATGGTTGGAAATGAATTTTGTAATATCTTGGCAACACTCAGTTGCTGCCTTTATTCCATCCATCTCACCAATGTCCTCGAGGATGAGATCTAAACAATGGGCTGCACATGGTGTCCAGTAGAAAGTCCCATAAATATCAGCTAACTCCTTTCCAGCTGCTTTATAGTTAGCTGCATTATCTGTAATCAATTGGACTATATTTTCTAGCACAACCTCCTGTATAACCTTATCAAATTCTTCTCGTAGGATCTTTGCAGTGTGTCTCTCCTCTGACATATCTAGAGATCTCAAAAATATAGTCCTTTAGGACAATATATAAGAAAGTTTAGCAATGTCCTTTCTCGCCTATCGGTCCATCCATCTGCCATGATAGTGCATCCTGTTTCCTTCCACGATTGTCTCAAAGTCGAACAATATTGCTGCACTTCAATCACGGTCTGATCTAATATCTTCCCTCTCAACTTCTGATAAGAGGGCATCCTGTATCCTGGACCAATGTTAGCAATTGCATCTGCCATTGCTTGAAAATGAAAACTTTTTGCTGCATTAAATGGAATGCATGCATCATAAAACCATCTGCCCACTGCAAGGTCTGCTTGATCATGCAATTGTTCTGAAGTCATTGCAGCACGAATTCCTGGTTGAGCACCAGGTGTAGTGGAAGGAGGAAAGAACGAATGTATGGTAGAAGAAGCTCTTCCTCTACTCCTTCCTGAACTTCCTCTTCTGCCACTTCTAAAGTCTTCAGCTGCAACCCTCTTTTCCCTGCTAGGTGCTCGTGAACTGCTACTACCAATCTCTGTTCTAGCATCTGAAGGCAAACTATCAGTGAATCCAACTCCAGTGGTAGTAGCATCATCAACTTCTTCACACATCTGAAAATCATCCTTTTGTTGTCTCCTTTCCTGTATGCTCTCAATCATCTGCAGGCATTGCCATTTAATAACTTCTAGCACACTTCTAACTCTGCCTTTGTATGGAGCAACTTCTTTCCTGATTCCTGCTAGGTGGTGTTTCAACCTTGAAATTCGACCACTAACCACCTTTTAACAAAATAAGCATGTAATATTTAACTTTGAACCCTCCACTGGTATACCCCACTGCCATGCCGGATGATCAGACCGATAATGGGAGTCTCTACCACCCCTTCCTGCCATCTCAATGGAGTACTTTAATTCAAACAAAAACCTGAAAATAAAAGCACTTCGTAAATCCCCCAATCTTTAAATAACACTCAAATGGAGTGTCTCCTACTTCATGAATGCAATAAAAATCGTATACACACTTAATAACTTCATATTTTGTCATTCAAAAATAAAATAAAGGAAATAACACAAAAAACAACAAATATAAAAAAAAAATAGAAAAAACATTAAAAATATATCTAAATTGAGTTTGGAGGCTTGCACGGATATCGTAGGACACAATTTTAGAGCTTTGAACACCAAGGAGGCGAAAAACGGCTCTTAGGAACCAAAAGGAGAGAGGAAACCTGCGAAAAATCATGGGTTTCGGTCTCACCTGTATCACACGATACAATGCGATAACTTGTTAATAACGATACACTTACCTGTATCGTATCGTGGTGGCGTATCGTACGGTACAATACGGTGCGATATGGATAACACTGCTTTTGCCCGTAGACCATTTATTCGGATTCTTGGATTGTGATTTGGCGTAGACTCTTTTAAGTCAATTGAAGAGTTATTTCTTACATGGTACGAGAGCCTACTCGGAAACAAATCATCAGACACGACCGCATTTGAAAATGTGCCTGACTTAGAAGCTTGTTTGAAAAAATCGTGTCTTGTTATCAAAGTTGGTTCTATCCAAAGATTATTCGTATTATGTTGATGGTTTTATTTAAGAACCTAATTTGGTTTTTGTTGGGCAACTTGGGCTTATGAGATGAAATCATCAAGGTTTAAGAAAAATATAAACAAGATTTAAAAATATAGTAAAAAACAAATGCAAAAATCACTTCATTTGTCAAAATGTAGATAAAAAACTCAAAAATAAAATCAATATCTTTGAAAATTCTTTTGAAACTTGAGAATATTTGAATAAAATCTATTTATAAGATGATTTTGTTTTCGAAACCAATTTAATGGAAAAAATGATAATGCTTAAGCAAGACAACTTGAGTATTAGAGATTACCACAATGAATTTTCTGAATTATGGAATCAACTTTGAAGTTTTGACAAATTTAAAAAATTATAAAAATAGATGAATTTCAAGAATAGCCAGTTAATAAATATTTCTTCTTATTTATGTGGGGCTTTAGAGAGAAATTTAAAAATATTAGATCCACTTTAATACATAGAAAACAATGATGCAAGGGGGATGGATTTCTTGCAGATCTTGTTATACAAAAAACTAGATTGAAAGTTCTAAATACTTTCACGAAGGCCGTTCTTGCCACATCTACACAGGATGCAAACCTAAAGTCATATAAGCCTTCACATGTTAAAAATATTGAAGGGCATGCCAAGAAATACATGAGACTCACTAAAAACTAGAATTTTTTTAGGTGTAAATGGGTATACAAGGTAAAAACACATAGTGGTGGTAGCATAGAAAGATATAAAGCTATATTAGTAGCTAAAGGGTATGCTGAAGAATATAAAATAGACTGTAAACTTTTGCTTTAGTTGCTAGAATGACTAACATAAGATAACCCTTAGTGCTATTAGGAGATGAACATTATTTCATTTAGATGTTAAGAATGTCTTCTTAAATGGTAAGCTAAACGAAGAGATATATGATTCCTGCTTCAGGACTTAATGTCCCAAAAATCATGTTCTTAGATTAAATAAGGCTTTGTATAGCCTTAAGCAAGCCCTTAAGGCTTGGTTTGACAGATTTGAAAACTTCATGTATATGCATAACTTTATGCCCTGTCATATTGACACATCACTATTTGTGAGGAAATCACATACAAGTATAGTAATCTTGTTTTTATATATTGATGATATGAAGTGACGAAAATGATATATTGCAAGTTAAAAGGGATTTTCATAAGGAATTTGAAATAAAAGATTTGGGTTTGCTTAGTTATTTTTTGAGAATTGAAATTATACATAACGATAGAGGATACTTTATGTATCAAACAAAATTTGCAAGTGATATTATTAGCAAGTGAGGTCAAATCGATGAGAAGAAGGGACATATACCAGAAGTATTTGAAACAAAATTAAGAATAATAAATGGAGAGAAATTGGAAGATCCAACACCATATAGGCAGCTGATAGGAACAATGACTTATCTCATTATCACTCGCCCAGAAATTGGAAGGTCCACACTGCAAGTCAGTTTCAACAAGCTCTTGCTAGTGGTCACATGAGTGTTTTTTTGAGAATTATCATATACATTAAGCACCCTGTGGATAAGGGGGTGTTCTTAACTTCTTCCTCTCTTGACTTGACCATATATACTATATTGATTCAGGTGAAAATATCAACAGTCAACACTCTACCACTAGTTTTTATATTTTTTTAGGTAAATCTTTGATGTCTTAGAGATTCAAGAAACAACAGAAGGTGTCTTTGTGTTTCACAGAAGCAAAATACTATTTAATAGCAACTGCTTTCGCTAAGACTTCATGGAAGCCATTCTAGAACAACCCTTCATCATGTTTTGTGACAAGAAGAGTGCCATATACATAGTAACTAACAACTTTTCATGAGAGACCCAAGCACATCGAGATGAATTGGTACTTTTTTAGAGTAAAATGTTTGCAAAAGAAGCATATACCCTATGCTATATGCCCTCCGAACTACAAGTTGCCAACTTTTAAACCAAGTCATTGTCAGCTCCTAGTTTTCATTTCTTATTAGACAAACTTTTGGTCTATATGCCGTAAGTTTGAGGGAGAGTGTTAAGACATGTAATAGGCACGGGCCATTAGGTGTAACGAAGACGATGCTTTAATGTAACAGTGGAAGATTGGTGAATATCACCTCAAAATATCACACAAAAGCCTTATAAAAGACATGCAATAGGCACAATATACGGTAAATGAATATTATTTAGTCATAAAAGACTTAATTAAAACCATGTAATATCATGAATTCAATCATTCTATCAAACCAAGCTTTGGGAGCTTGTTTGAGACCATATAAAGTTTGTTTGAGATTTACGACTTTGTTTGTAGGAAGATTGAGACCAGGAGGAGGTTCCATATATAATTCTTCCTTCAACCAACCATTGTAAAAGATATTTTTAACATCTAGCTGATATTATATTCTAATGATGAATTGCACAAACATCTATTAGTGTTCTAACAATTGTCATTCTAGGCACAAGAGCAAAGGTTTCTTAATAATCAATTCCATACTCTTGTAAGTAACCTTTGACAACTAATCTAACTTTATAACGATGTAATGAACCATCACCATTAGTCTTAATTTTATAGACCTACCGACAACCTATAGTATTTTTGTTTGGTAATCTACATACAACATCCCAAGTTTTGGCTCTATATAAAGCATCCAACTCTTCATTTATGGCATGAATCCTGTCTTGTGATAGCTGAGCTTCCTTAAAGGTTCGAGGTTCTTTTATAGCTGAAATATTCGGTACCAAGGCTGTCTTGGTGAAAAGCTATGATAGGAGGCAAACCTTTTATGAGGTGTAGAATCACGGTTTGACCTTAGGAACAAACACAATTTTCCTAGTATAATATTGATAAAAAAGTTTAAGAGGATGTCTTAAAAGTCATATGTGCATCAAGGTCACAACTCTTCACCTAAAATATAAATCAAGAAGGAATAGGAGGAATCATCAATAGAACTAACATAATCCATGCCTTTAAAAACATATTCATATTAAAAAAAACTTACATCTTGTGATAGATAAAGTTTGTCATTTTTACAGTCATAACACCTGCAACCTTTATTATTTATTTCATATCTTAGAAAAACATATTCTATGACATGAGAAGATAGTTTATCATCTTTGTTAGTGTAAATAAAACATTTACATCCAAAAATATGTTGTCTAAAATAATTGGAATAAACTTGAAAGAGTTTTTCTATAAGAGACAAATTTTGTAAAACTGAAGAAGGCATTCAATTAATTAAATAAACTGCAGTCATAATAGTTTCTGTCCAAAAATTCTTAGGAACACCACTTGATAAAAGGAAGGTTCTTATGGTTTCCAAAATATGTCGAAGTTTACGTTTCGAAATACCATTTTCTTGGGGAGTCTTGGTTCAACAAGCTTGATGAACAATTCCAAATTTATCAAGATTGATTTTTTAAATTCTTTTGACATAAATTCCCCTCGTGATTCCTATCCAAAAATCTTGATTTCAAAATTAAATTGATTTTTTACAAGATTATGAAAGATAACAAAATTTTGAAATACATCGGATTTTGCTTTTAAAAGATATACCAATGTATATGTCGGTTGATGAAGAATTAATCGACAAAGCTATTCGGATGATTGAGGAATGAGGAAATAGGTTGGTCGGCCCAAGCAAGCTGCCGCCACCTTCCTTTTAATTATCTCACCTCATTACAACCCTAATGACAACACTCTATTATATACCCTAATCTAACTTAAATGACCAATCTACCCTTAGTAAGTAATAATCTTTACATCATTAATCTCGGGTCCTAATGGATCAAAATCTGATCCATTAGGATCCGATTCATAAGAACACAATATAAACTAACTAAAAAACAAAAACATACTACAATTACATATACTAAGACTTATACTAACACTCCCCCTCAAGTTGGGTGAAAGATGGATGTTACACCCAACTTGCTACACAATCTTTGCATTTGATCTCTGGTAACTGGCTTGGTCAATATATCTGCACACTGATTTCCAGATTGCATATATTCTAATTGGAATTCCTTTGCATGTACACAGTCCCTTATAAAGTGACAATAAATTTCAATATGTTTTGTCCTCTCATGATAAACTGGATTTGAGGCTGTTTGTATTGTTGCCTTGCTGTCACAGAATATAGGTATAGTTTTGTCAGCCAATGAATCCATCTTCATCAGTAATGATTGCAACAATTTTTCTTCACATATACCTGAAGCTATTGCTCTATATTCTGCTTCAGCTGTTGATCTTTCTACTACTGACTGTTTCTTACTTTTTCATGATACTATATTTCCTCCAATCAATGTTATGTATCCAATGGTAGACTTCCTATCTTCTGTTGAACCTGCCCAATCAGAGTCTGTATAAATTTCAATGTCAGTGTGACCATTAGCAACTTTCCCACCAACCTTCGATATACCGCTGATGATCCGAGTACGGCTCCCCCGATTTGGCATGAGCTTAACATTCGGATCCATAGGAGTATCCACCGCTTACAATTTAGCATCCCGCCTCTCTTCTAAAATATCAAGTGCATACTTCCTTTGACAAATGGAAATGCTGTTTTTGATTGAGCAACCTCAATACCAAGGAAGTATCGCAACCTCGCCCAAATCTTTGGTTTGGAAATGCCGAAACAGATGTTGCTTTAGTCTAGTGATCCCTTCATGATCATCACCCGTAATTACAATATCATCCACATAGACCACAAGATAAATGACTTTTTACATGGTGAATGTCTATAGAACACAGTAGTGATCAACCTCACTACGAATCATGCCAAACTGTTGTATGACCTTACTAAACCTCCCAAACCAAGCTCGAGGTGACTGTTTCAACCCATACAATGACTTTCGAAGTTGGCAAACAAGACCTCGACTCCCCGAGCAATAAACCCGGTGGTTGCTCCATATAAATCTCCTCCTCCAACTCACCATGTAAAAAGCATTTTTAATGTCCAAGCGATATAAAGGCCAAAGAAGAGATGGCAGTCATGGATAAAAAGAGACGAACAGATGCCATTTTAGCAACAGGAGAGAATGTATCACCATAGTCAAGACCATAAATCAGTATATCCTTTGGCCACAAGACGAGCCTTCAAGCGATCCACAAATCCCATCGGGACCAACTTTAACAAGAAAAACCCAACGACAACCAATAGTAGACTTCCTGGAGGAGAGGGAACAAGAGCCCAAGTGTGGTTAGATTCCAATGTCATCATCTCATCAATCATAACTGTCGCCATCCCGGATGGGATAGTGCTTCTGAATGTTTTAGGAATAGAAATGGACGACAAAGCGATACAAAGGCATAATGGTTGGAAGATAAACGATGATAACTTAGAAAATTATAAATAGGATGAGGATTGCAAGAAGAACGATTACCTTTGCGAAGTGCAATGGGAAGGTCGAGTGGTAGGCTCGGGTTGGACCTAATCGACGGAGACGAGGAGCGGGAGGGGAGTCACCGTGTCCACAACAGGTGCAGCCTCGGATGAGTAGTAGGAGGAAGACGACGGTGATAATAAGTGAGACGAAATGGCTCCATGGGGTACTTAGGAGCAACAGGGGCAGCCTTTTGTATATGTGAGATGTGGACTTAAACGAGAGAATCGAAGACGTTGATAGGCAAGACTTGAGAAACGACTCGACAAGACTTGGAGGCAAAGAAAGGTGTATCCTCAAAAAAGGTAACATCTGCCCAGGAGATGTAAGAACGATTTGTGGATGGAGAATAACATCTGTACCCCTTTGAACCCGAGAATAACCAAGAAAGATACACTTAATGACGCGGGCAACAAGTTTGTCGAGACCAGGAGCAACATTGTGGACAAAACATGTGGAACCAAAAACACGAGGGGGGACAATATAAAAGGGTGCCCGAGGATATAGAATAGAGTGAGGAACCTAGTTATTGAAAGAACGAAAGAAGGCATTCGATTTATTAAATAACCTCAAGTGTGAGAACAACATCACTCCAAAATTTCACAGAACATTAGAATGTAACATGAGAGTACTGAGCTTTCTCAACGATATGGCGATGTTTGCGCTCGCCCACACCATTTTGTTGAGGTGTGTGAGGACAACTCGATTGATGAACTATACCGTGCGATGCCATGAAAGAATTAAAAGGGGAGAAAAATATTCTTTTGCATTATCAATGCGTAAGATACGAATAGTTTGTCCAAATTGATTATGTATTTCAAAGACAAAAATTTTTGAAAAATAGTGAATAACTCATAACGTTCTTTCATTAAAATAACGAGAAATCATCAATGAAAGTAACAAAGTACCTATATCCTAAGACAGACACGATACGACTAGGACCCCAAACATCAAAATTAAGCTTGAGATTATCTCTCTAAATTATTCCCTTTCCTTTCATAGGAATCAAGGACCCATTTGCTACCTTTACATATTGAGGGAATGAGGCTACTTCATCTACTACAACTACTACAACTAAGCCTTTTCCCATACTAGATGGGGTCAGCTACATGGATTCTTTGTTTTTTTTGTAGAATCCATGTTAAGTCCGACAAAGTTTTACGCTGGCTGTCGGAAGCCTAACACAACCCTCCTCCTTTTTCCGGGCTTGGGACCGGCCATGCAAGGGTGATTCCTTACATAGGCGGAGTTGAATGAGGCTACTTCATATTGCATAAAATTAGACTTATTTCCTACCATATGATCAGTGGCTCCTAAATCAATTATCCAATTAAAAAAAATTGTAGAATCTTTAAGAGAGCAATTACCGCTAATACTGTAGGAAGTAGAAGGGTTCAATTCTGTCTTTGAAGAAGAGGTTGAAGGTTGATCCCGTAGACGAGTTTCAATCTCTGTAAGTTGTTTCTTAAGTCTGCCATTTCATCAAGAGGATTCTTTTCTGTTTTCTTCTCAGATACTATTGCTACATGACTACCATAGTCTTTGTATTCTGTGGGCTTTCTACCATACGATTTATAGTCTGGTGGTTTTCCACTGATTTCCCAACACTGCTCTCGTATATATCCTCGTTTCCCACAATGTGTGCATTGTAATATGTTTTTATCCTCATAATTTTGATTCCTTCCTCCATCATAATTCTGATTCCTTCCTCTTCCTGTGCCTCTAAATGAGTCTCTTCCTCTTTAGTAACTACTCTGTCCTTCCAATAAATGCAGTTTTCTCAGCCTGTATATGTTCACCTTTCTCTAAATTTTTTCTGTCTTCCTCTCTTAGTAGAAGTGAATATACTGTTCCAAGAGACGGGAGTTCCTCTTTACTTAAAATATTCAACTTGATTGATTCATAATCTGAAGAAATTCCCCTGAGTAAATCAAACACTTTTCTGATTTCACCTTCTGCTGTTCTCTCCTTTACACAATGATGACACTTATTTTCCACAATAAGTCTCTGTTCATTCCAGAGTTCCCTTAATTCACTATAGTATTCACTTACAGATCTTGTCCCTTGGCGGCATTTTCTTATCCTTTCAATAATCTCATATTCCTTTGTTATATTTCTTTGTCTGGAATATGCTTCTTCCACCGCTGACCAAATTTCAGCTATTGATTCCATATAAATAAAAGTCTTACTGATAGAAGGATTCATAGATTGAATTAGCCATGAGCTGACTAGGGCATCTTTTTTAGCCCATCTTTTATACTCTCCACTGCTTCCTTCTAAAGGAGGTGGACTCTGTTTAATAATAGACATCTTTCCTCTTGATCGTAAGACTAGTTCAATAGACCTTGCCCATTCTCTGTAATTTCTTTCATCTAGACGAATATTCATAATTAGAAATGGTTCCACTTTTTGATCATTTGCAAATGTCGGTAATAGTGATTCTTCCTTCAATCTTTCTTCCATATTGATTCTCGCTTAATGAATACAAAAATCTGTCCACAATGAAGATAACTGAAAAGGCAGATAACTAAGCAAGGTCCACAATGCAGATACAAAAATCACGTCCTTTTTTTTTCCTAGATGGCTGTCCCTGATAAAAAAAATGTGATTTCAATCCATGATTTGATTCACAATCTGTTGATTCCGCCTGTCTACCTTCTATTGTAGATTTGGACTTCCTTTCTAATGGAATATTTCAGAAATTTTCATTCACCTCCTAAAAAACCACAAACGATTACTTGTAATTTTTCAGAGATAACTAATGCGACGAACTTATATATTCACGTTCAAGGCTATGATACCATGTCGGTTGATGAAGAATTAATCGACAAAGCTATTCGGATGATTGAGGAATGAGGAAATAGGTTGGTCGGCCCAAGCAAGCTGCCGCCACCTTCCTTTTAATTATCTCACCTCGTTACAACCCTAATGACAACACTCTATTATATAACCCTAATCTAACTTAAAGGACCAATCTACCCTTAGTAAGTAATAATCTTTACATCATTAATCTCGGTATCTGATCCATTAGGATCCGATTCACAAGAACACAATATAAACTAACTAAAAAACAGAAACATACTACAATTACATGTACTAAGACTCATACTAACAGTATACGTAGTAAAATCATTTATGAAAATAAATAGTAGGAAATACCTCTTTTAAACAAAATGAATGTCGGTCCCCATACTTCCGAATGAACTATTTCGAAGGGTCTTGTGGTAACATGCTTTTTGTTTGAAAATGAAAGATGTTGCATTTTATGAAGAATACAATCTTTACATGAAAAATCTTCCTTAGTCTTTATTGTAAGAGGATATTGATACAATTTTTTAGCATTAAGATGTCTTAATCTCTTGTGTCATAAAAGAGCACCATTAGACAAAACATTAACATATCATATGCTATGCAAATAGTTCATAATGTAAAGTCCGCCCTCTCTATGGCAACAACTAATCACCTTCTTTGAGAGACGATCTTGTAGAGTACATCTCATGGATAAAAAAGTCACAACACAATTTTTATTCAAAAACTGAGATACGGAGAGTAAGTTGAAATTTAGTTTTGGAACAAGACTAATTTTGGAGATTACAAAGTTTTTATTTTACAAATTACCAATTTTATCTATATCTAATTTTGTTTCATCCGGAGTGTAAACACACGATAAAGATTTTTTAACACGAATTTAAAATTCTTTCATTAGAAGTCATATGAAACAAAACACCCGAATCAAGAATAAAAGAGGTAATACCTTGAATTTCATTTGTTAAAGAAGAGCAAACTGCACAAACCGTTGCTTTCTCCTTCGTTTGAGCTTCAAGTTTCTTCACTTTTGCAAGGATGGAAAAAGAAACTGGTTATTCCACTAAAGTCACCTTCTTTTTCAACTTACTAATTTTGGAGAATCAAAGTTTTTATTTTACAAATTACTAATTTTATCTACATCTAATTTTATTTCACCCGCAATGTAAAGAAATGATAAAATTTTTTTAACACATGAATTTAAAATTCTTTCATTAGAAGTTATATGAAACGAAGCACCCGAATAAATAATCCAATAGGCCATACCTTGAATTTCATTTGTTGAAGAAGAGCAAAACATACCAACCGTTGCTTTCTCTTTTATTTTAGCTTCAAGTTTCTTTACTTTAAAATAAAGCTTGTTCTTCCACTAAAACCACATTCTTTTTCAACTTAGGACAATTTAGCCTTTATGTGCCCGATTTCTCTATAATGATGGAAAATGACCTATTTTCTTGCTTCACTTTATCCTTTGTTTTTTAAATGAGGAGGACGATAAACCTTCACATTTGCTTCGGGTTTAGATGTGGCAAGTGCATTATCTCTTTAAAGCCTAGCTTCATTTATTCTTGTTTTCGCTATTTGAAAATTGGTAAATACCTATTTTTTGGTGGTAAACGACTTTCGATGAATAAGAGATGCCCTAACTCCTTCAAATTCTTTTCGGAGACTTCATATAAATTGATATACAAAATCTTCATTATCCTGACAATGCCTCTCATTAACATATTGTGTACATTTCTTTTTATAACCATATAGTTGATTCCAAATATTAGAATATTTACTAAAGAAATTGTTTATCCTTTTATCTCATTGTGTAAGGGAGGCCAATTTGTCTTTTAATGCCATTCTATGAGCAACGTTACTTTGAAAATGATATTTTTTTAAAATATTTCTATGTTTCTTTGGCATTAGTGAAGTCGGCGAAGGTGTCTCTAGTGTGCTCATTTATATTGTTCATTAGCACCCCATAAGACCGCTCGATGACCTCTTTCATATTCTTCTTTTTACTCAAGCGTAGCATTTACGAAGGGTTCTACCTTCAAACCACTTAAATAGCTATGTAAATTTTTAAAATATAAATAATTTTTTATAGTTTGGGTCCATGTTTTGTAGTTTGAAGGTGTTAACCGAAAATTAAATCTTTCATTCTCATCTATATTTCAAGGAGAAAATAATCATAAAGAGGTAAACCTATAACAAAATCAAGACCACTATCGACACACTTCTGGCCCTGACAGCCCGAGTGACCCGGGCATGTCAGGGTCGGGCCCGAGTGACCCATGTCATATTCTAACACTAGGGCCCGTAAATCACCTTGGCATGGCCGGGCCACTAGGAATTAGGCCAGAGCCTTGGGGCCCCAACTAGCCGTTAGGACTCTCTCTCCCATTTGCTTTTGTATTCTCTCAATTGGTGGTGTATTTTTACTTCACTCTTACTATATAATAGAGCTCATTCATTCCTTAATAAAAATGTTTTGCAGCACCTTTACACTTGTTTTGACTCCTTGATTATTTCAGTATTTGACTTGTATTGAGTTTGAAACACCAAGCATTTGGTGAATTGATTTCTTGGCGACTCTCGGTTTGTGCAATTGAGGATTGATTATGATTCCTCAAGTCGATTGAAGAATCGTTTCTTTACAATTTTCACTAAAGTGTGAGCCTTGTCTATTTGAGTACTAAGATATATACTTATTCCCTTGAGTGAAGTGTCTATTTCAAGTGAAAGGATATTCATCTTGGTGGACTGGTCTGACTTTTCTTCACAAGATTTGTAGCTGATTTCGTAACAGAGTATATTATTACTGATGTTAAAAGTGTACAATTGGGAGGGTTTAGATTCAAACTTCTGATAACTGGAAGCCATTTAGATGGGTTTAATTGATCACCCTAGGTAGGATATGTTCAACGATTCAGTGCTGGTTATTTGCATTTGCGTTTGAACTTGAATCCAAAACTGTTGGAGAATCTGAATTTTGGTTGCATTATTTGCATATAAGATCAACAACAACAACAACTAAGCCTTTTCCCATACTAGACGGGGTCGGCTACATGGATTCTTTGTTTCCATAGATCCCTATCGTGTGCCATGTTAGCAGTTAACTCACAATAAGCTAGATCATTCTTTATTGTTTCTTTTCAACACTTTTGTGGTCGTCCTCTACCTTTGTTAATACTTTCCAAATTTAGTTTTTCATACCTTCTTAAAGGTTCTTCTTTTGATCTTCTTTTTATATGTCCAAACCATCTTAAATGATATTCTCTCATTTTATCCTCTATTGGTGCCACTCCTAATTTGTTTCTAATAACCTCATTATATATATGGTCTTTTCTTGTATGACCACTCATCCATCTCAACATCTTTATTCTGTCACAAACATCTTTTGTACATGTTGATGATTAATTGCCCAATACTCAGAACCATAAAACATGGCAGGTCTAATTGATGCTCTATAATATTTATCTTTTAACTTTAATGGTATCTTCTTATCGCAAATAATACCTGATGCTCCTCTCCATTTTAACCAATATGCGTAACATCTCCATCAATTCTTCCGTCACTCTGAAAAATTGACCCTAGGTATTTAAAACTTTTCTTTTGGGGGATGCAATGTGCCAATTTTAATTTCTATGTCCTCTGAAGTAACCAAATGATCAAACTTACATTCCATATATTTTGTCTTTGTTCTACTAAGTCGGAGACCTTTGCTTTCCAATGTTTCTCTCCATAGTTCCAATTTTCTATTCACTTTTCCTGACTCCTCCACTTATACAATGTCATCTGTAAATAACATACACCAAGGTACTTCCTCTTGAATATGTTTTGTGAACTCATCAATCACCATTATAAATAAGTATTGACTTAAAGTTGATCCTTGATGTAACTTAATATTAACTTCAAAGAAATCTGTCATTCCTTCATGAGTCCTCACACATGTTTTTGCACCATCATACATGTCTCTTATAAGGTTAATATATGTCAATGGGATACCTCTTTTTTCCAAAGTTCTCCAAAGAACCTCCCTTGGTACTCTATCATAAGCTTTTTCTAGATCAATAAATATCTTGTGAAGGTCTTTCTTTTTTGCTCTAAAATGTTCCATAAGACGTCTCAAAAGGTGAATCGCTTCAACAGTAGATCTGCCTGGCATGAATCCAAATTGGTTCTCTGGTGTACTTGATACTTGTCTTAACCTACATTCGATAATTCTTTTCCACAATTTCATAGTATGGCTCATTAACTTGATACCTCGATAATTCGTACAATTTTGAATGTCTCCCTTGTTCTTATATATGGGTATAAGTGTACTTGCTCTCCATTCCTCGGGCATCTTTTGGTTTTTCGATATTTCATTAAATAGTCTTGTGAGCAAGTGATTCCTATTTCTCCTAGTATTTTCCAAACTTTTATAGGAATATTATCTGGTCCTACCGATTTACCACCCTTCATATGTTTAAGAGCCTCTTTTACTTCATTCTTTTGAATACGTCGGTAGAAATTGTGGTTTATATACTTTTCTGATTTGGCATATAAGATCACTTGGTTAATATGTTGGATTTAGTATTGAAATCTGTTTCCCAGATGGTGTTGATTAAAGCTTTTGAACTCTCATCCATAAGGATGGTTCACTCTGCTGGTGACAGTCTGCACCTTCTCTTATCTGACCATGGTCATGTGCTTCCTATGATTGGATTATGATCTTCATTGACCATATTGTAAATTAAAAATGTTCATAATTATTTGTGAGTTGCAAATAAGACTCTTCTTGATTGTGTGCATCTGCCCTCACACGTCTTTGGCTTGTTATCACTTATATGTCATTATAGACTTTATTCTAGTTGAATGCTTGGGATACAAACTGTCTCAACTCAATACCTGCTTGTCGGAACTTGCCTTGTGTTTGCCATAATTAAGCAGGAGAACAGCAAAAATGTTCTTTTGTGAGCGAGCTGCAGGAGCAGGAAGTCGTTCTGAAACAATGTCTTGATCAACTTGAAGCACTAAAAGCTACAAGAGAAGCCTTGGTCTCTCAATTAAAAGAAGCGCTACAGGACCAGGTTTGGACATAATAATTGGAAATGGAACAATTTTTCTTTGGCTGGATTCATTTAAATTGATGATACCCCAAGCCGTTTTCTTGATCTTGATTGGATCATGTCAACCTTTAGGAATCCAAGCTGGAGCATGTTCGCACTCAGTTGCAGGTATGCACCACCTCTCTCTATATATACATACATACATACATACATGTACGTATTTATGCATACATATGCTGCTTGTGACCCTGTGTCTGCATATTTTACTCATATATGCATTGATGCTCATAAAGATTCAAGAATTGTGGTTAGAACACAAAATTTGACAAGTTTTATGTCCTGATGGTATTCAACTTTGATGCTTTCAAGACATAAAGAATGGGTACCTCATGTACCTCATAGTATGTATTTGGTCACCGTTGTGCAAGCACAGCTGTGCTCAGAATTTTGCATCCGAATATCGTATCATCCTCAAAAGATTGCTTCCAGGCTGCGATCGATCAGGATATAATCCTTATATTCTCACCACTACATTTGTTTTGTTATCATCAGTGTATTTTCTCTATTTGAAAGGAGTTTTGAATATCACAAAATCACCTGAATGAATTGTGTTAAATCTTGGGTTTTTTCCACGCATATATATGCTTCCGTTTTGGACTTTGGCTCGGGTAACCTGTTTTTGTTGAGGGTTTGACTGTATAATATGCTTAGGCGTTATAGAGTTGGGCTTGACTAGTCTGTTTCATTATGATTTGGCAGTATAATATGTTCAGGTTTAATCATGTCTCGTTTCCAAGATTGACTAAACTAGCCTTTCTTCTTGACAGGGAAAAATAATACCTAAACATAGAACTCTATATAGAGAAATAATATATATATATATATATATATATATATATATATATATATATATATATATATATACAAAAATGTTAGGGGAGTCAAAAGGGTTAGAATTAAGTTTAGCCATGATAACAAGGTTCATAACGGTGCCAATTCTTACTGGTTTTGCTTGGGTCGCGGTGGACACAGGCGGTGGTCGGTAGCGGTTGTGATTGATGTATGACGACGGCATAGTCACCGGAGGATAGGACAAAAATGCTGCGTTAACCGATGTGGTGCTCGACGTTGCAGACGATGGCTCCCTCTGGGATGGAGCAAAGTGGGAGGACATTGCCGACAAAGAGGGTTGCCTTCTTGCTGCAGTAGATGAATGGGCCGATGTAAATGCCCTTAGCAACGATGAAGAGCTCCTTATGGTGTTTGTAGCAGAATGGGTGGCGGAAGGTGACGCGGACGAGTGGGGCACCCCTTCCTGGGTCGTGAATGATCTCCGTCACCGTCCCCTTCAGGTAGCCGTTCCACTCCTCGACGTCGAGCGATCGGGACCTCACAGGCCCCTTCCGGTGGTGCGTATGTGATCGGAAAACAGAACCCGCACCCTTCCTATGTGCTCTGATGAGGGGACCCATCTCTCTCACTTGACTTTGGGGGAGCAAAGGAAGACGAAAAGAGGAAAAGTTGAGGAAGAGGAGAGAGGGGGTGATGGTGGCTAGGCAGCACGATTGGAGCTGGTCGAATAAGTCGGCGACGATCACTAAAGCAACAAGGTTTTAGACGTGGTGGTGGTTAACGGTGAAGGTAGCTATGGTTGGTGAGGATAGTGTGGGTGGATGGAGATGACGACGGTGATGGGTGGCTCTAGAGCCATAGTGTCACTTGAGCCTCCTGTTTTTTACCATGTGATATTGAGTTGGTTGTTGAAAGGCGGTCATGACTGTTGCTGGTTGCTAAAGAGCGGTTGTTTGTCCCCTTGAGAGCAGCTGAATGTGGGTTGTTTGTAATTAACGGTAGTGTTGTGACGATCGCGATGGTCGATGACTTCGAGTAGGAAACAGAGACGATGGAGGCGGTGTGGCGACATACCACAAAGAGAGGGTGTGAGGAGAGAGAGCTTCGATCGTTTTGATAGAGAGAGAGAGACGGTAGTGCGTTTCCAAACCCAGGCTTATGTTTGGATCCGATTTGATCTTGCATTCAGATTCGAGTCCATCTAGGTGTGCACTTTCCAACTTATTTGTTGTTTAATATTTGTTGGTGTGTTTAGAGAAAAAATGTGTTGCAATATTTAAAAGATTTCAAACTTTACTATTGATTAGATAAAAAATATATTTATTAGAAAATAATAAGTTGTATCTTCCTATATAATTGAGATCCATGTTATTGACCTTTTATTTAAGACCTTTGTAATTAAGGTGCTTTATGTTGTTGGTTTTTTGTTGGAAATAAATTAAGGTTTGAAGATGCACTTATTGTTATTTGAGAATTAAAACTTGGTTAATTAAATGAATTCTAGAAATGTTTGTTGACAATAAGTTACATCTACTTGTATAACTAAGATCAATGTTGTTGGGCTTTTGTTGAAGACCTTTGTGATTAAGGTAGTTTATGTTGGTGGCCTTTTGTTGGAAATTAGTTGATATTTGAAGATGCACGTATTGTTATTTAAGGATTTGTGATCTTGATTACTTTAAAGTTACTTTTCATGAGATTATGATCTACGTTTGTTGGCTTTTTGTTGGAGATCTTTGTGATTAAAATGTTAATGTTGTAGGCCTTTTGGTTAGAGTAATCGATATTGAAAAAGCAATTATAATTATCTTGATTAACTTGTACTTTATAAAATTATTTTAAGAGAATTTTGAGATAAATTTTGTGAAACTTTTTGAAAAACATGAAGTTGATCCCTCTGAGTTGCTTTGATCATCTTAATGGATTGTCTTGTTTTTAGAACCATAGAATCACTTTTGAGTTTAAAGGATATTTAAGGGCACTGAGAATTGTATGTATGAAGGTTTTGAGCTTTGTTTTAAAAAGCTTGTGTGAGCTTGAATTTGTCCTTAAAATAGGTTTAAGCTTAACCTTAAAGCTTATTTGACTTTGCGAGTTTTGAGCTTAACCTTAAAAGGCTTGTTTGAATTTAAGGTTTTGACTCTTTTGAGCTTTACCTTAAAAAGTTTGTTTAATATACCAAGATCTCCTTATAATATCATAAGTTTGTAATGATTTATGAACCTATTTGTTATAATAGACAATCTTATTTGCATGATATCAATGTTTTCTATCAAATGACTTTCTTGAATTAGATTAAATAAACTTCATTAACTTATTTGATTCGTTTTTGGTTTGCCTTAGATATCATAAATTGTCTTGTTTCAGAGATTCACCAAATGTTTGCATTGATACTTCATACATACATGATGAAAAAAGAATTGTTTGGAAAGATGATTTGGAGTTGTTTCGAAGGAAGTTGTAGAAACTTGGATATTATTATGGAAACCCTTGTCACAAGCAAATGCATATTTGATTTATGATTTTGTTAGACAAAATTTTAGTATATATACCATAAGTTTGAGGAAGGGTGTTAAATTAAAATGTAATAGGAGACAAGGCCATTAGGACCCATTAGACTTGGACTAAGTGGCTTGATCATTAGGGCCAAGGTCAGTTAGTGTTGTTGGCACCAACTAGTCGTTGAGGTGAGCTGATGGCCTCCAACGACCAGTTCAAATAGTCGTTGGATTTCCATTCCCTTTCCTTCTTCTCTCCAATGTTGTAAATCCTTCTTCCTTGCTCTATAAATAAAATTCTTTTATACATTAATAAAATGTTGTAATTGAAGCCCCGTATGACTGATTGTATATAGATTTGATCATCAATAAAATGGATTCATGCAAAGTACTTGTTTGTTTGCAATCTTTCACCATCATTTTAGCACAAAAGTTATGGTTATGGGCCTCAATTTTCTGAGTCATTGCCCTTCCAAAATTAATGGATATTGAGAGGTTATACGGGGCTACTTAGGTAGTTGATCCACCTAGAGGAAAGTGTGAAAGTAGCACTATAATCTCGCCAATGAAGTTCAGAAAGACAAACACAAATGATCTCACAAGATTTTGAATAAGTCAATTTCAATGAGTCAAGTCACCAAATACTTATGCACAAGACAAACCAAATAAGTGTAAGTCAAGTGAACACAAAAAGCTCTAATTTATTCATATATAGCATTCTCTATGAATGTTTTTATTACAAGTGAGAAGAGAGAGATAGAGTGGGAGTTATTACTTCCTACGACTAGTATTGCAGCTATTGGGTGATGACTGACCCTTGAGGGCCAATCCAAGTTGGCCCATGCCATGGGCCTCATGGGTCCAGCTCCCTACTAACTTGTAGTAGAGATAGGCTATTAGGGCTCGGTAGGCCCTTCCCCCAAGAGTAAATCATCACCCAATAGCTACACTACTCGCCGTTGGTAGCCATTAGGAACTCCCAACTAGTAATGTAGTTGTTGGGAGCACGAGTCTCTCTTCTTACTTGTAATAAACCTCTATAAATAGAGGATGTTGTGAAATGAATAATTAGATCTTTTTGTGCTCACTTGACTTGTTTGGTATTATACTCAATTGGTTTGTCTTGCGATAAGTGTTTGGTGATTTGACTTCTTAAAGATTTTGCGAGATCATTTCTATTTGTGGACATCATTGGCAATATTGTGACATGATATGAAAGCCTTAGGATTGGTGTTGATTGTGGGAAGATTTTCAAATTTGGGCATTGTTTGAACAAATTGAGGAAATCAAGGTATTCTTCGTATTTTTGGTTATTGTTGAAAAAAATATACAAAATGAGACATTTCATTGTTTATTGTTTCTCAACTTTTATCCAAGTTGAGCACGTAAAAAATATTTTATCTCTAAAGACTATTGCGACTATATTGATGGTATGATCAAAGAGTCCAAATGGATAGAAGAAGAGCTTTATGGGGACAAATTTCTCATGACACGACAAATTAAAACAAGAGTCAAAAAAATGAGAAAAGTATAATACCAAAAATACATGAATTATTGGCGAAAATGTTGATGAAAAATTTTGTAATAGAATTAACGTATTTGATAATGCCTTTCAAACTTGAGAATATCTTAGGAAAACTCATTCATAAGATGATTTTGTCTTTCAAATAAATTTGATAGAAAAGATAACACTCAAATAAGGTTTCATGAGATTTAGGGATTATCACAATGAATTTTACAATCTATGAAACTAATTTAAAAGTTTTGACAAATTTAGAAAACTTTGAAGTATTAATGAATTTCAGAAATACCTTGACAACCAATACTTCTTTATACGGGTATTACGAGTTGAATTTGTGAACATAAGATCAAACTTGATACATAGGAAGTCGAGAGCCAAAAGTTATAAGATCTTGGTCGGTTTAGTTATCGAAGAGACTAAATTGAAAATTTTGGGAGACAACAAAGAAGCGGTCTTTGCTATATTTAGATCCATAAATTATTTGAAAACGCATAAGCCTCTACAAGCCAAAAATAGTGAAAGGAACGAGCAAAAGTATGATTTAACATTATTGCAAGGAGAGTGGATATATTAAAACCACTTGTACTCTCTTCTTGAGGAGGTTTCCTTATGTGACTGCCAATAACAACAAGGAGGAAGTGCTACCATCGAAAATCAAGGCTTACATTAAAGAAATATTCAAAGAGAAGACAAGCATTTTCCGATCGGATTGTCATCTTCTTCCAAAAATCAAGATATTACATGGTTTTTAGATTTTGATACTTCTTTTCATATGATAAATGAATATAAATTGTTAAACAAATACAAACAAGTTAGAGCAAGTGTTTACGATCGATGGAACTAAGCTTCATGTTAAAGAAATAGGTAATCTAAAAAATAATTCTTTTAAAATACCTAAAATATATTTTATACCAAAATTAAATCTTTATCTTTTGTCGGTTTCTCAAATTTGTGATAATGGCTACATTGTTACTTCTTGTCAAATGGATGTGGTTTAAAATCATCTGTCGAAGAAGGTGATTGGGTAAGGACATAGACAAGGTTGTCTTTCCACTGTAGATAATTTAGTTATGTCAAATTTTGAAACATGTAATTGTAATGGTTTTAGATTTTGGCACAAAAGATCGAGCATATTGATGTAAGCAAAATGAACAATTATCCATAGATAAATATTAATGAAAAGAATTATTTTATTTATAAAGATTGTATTTTTGGCAAAACACATCATGCACCATTTGGCGAAAGCACCTTTATCACAAAAAAAGCTTTCAAATTAGTGCAGTCCGATTTTTGAGGATCCACTCCCATAACCTTAAAAAGAGGAGTGACCTTTATGTTATTTTTCTAGATGATTTCACTCGACACACTTAGATATATTTTTTCAAACACAAATTGAAAGTTTTTAAAAAAAATGATCTTTCATAATATGAGCAAGACTTGATTTGAAGCTAAACTAGAAAATTGTTCTTCCATTGAAAATTTAGCAAGTAAATACTTGTGTGTCAAAGCCTTTTTAACTCTGTATATGATAAATAGGATGTCATCAACCAAACTAGAAAATTGTTCTCCCATTGAAAAGTTGTATTCAAATAAATGTAGTTATAATCGGTTGAAAGTTTTTGGATGTAAGCTTTATATTTATATAGATAATGTCCCAAAGTTCTTGGCTATGATATTGATAAAAAGGGTAAAGATGTTACAACTAAAAGGAAGATAAACTTTATGTGTTTAAAGATGTCAAATTAATTGAAGATGAAAATTATTATGGAGATGAGACAAAACACTAGTTATACATTTTTGGATGAAAAGTTAGATGACGATAAGAAAACACAAGAGGAAAGTATGGTCCTACTAGAGTATGAACCTAGAGATCAAGAAATTAGATAATAAATCATAAGACCTTTTCAACATTATTATATAAGGAGAAATAGAAAAAATGATAATATTCCTAGCAAGGGTCATAAAACATCCTCAAATATTTGTGTCTTATGAAATGGACTTTAACACGAAAACGTTTTTCAAATTAGTGCAGTCCGATGTCAGAGTACCCGCTCTCATAAGTTTAAAAGGAGTTACCTATTATGTTATTTTTATAAATGATTTCACTCGACACACTTACATATATTTTTTTGAAACACAAATAAGATGTTTTAAAAAAATATTTTTTACAATATGATTAAGACTAAATTTAAAACTAATATCAAAATCTTAAGAACCGACTCCGAAGTGAATATCTATCAAATGACTTAAAAAACTATCTTCAACAACATGAAATTTAGCATAAAAAATATTGTAAAATGTTTTTTCAACAAAATAGTTTAGTCGAAAAAACATAGACATATTATTGAAACGGCTAAGAATATTGTCATTTTCTCTATTTTTCCTTACATAATAATGTTGAAAGGGTCATAATTTATTCTCTAGTTTCTTGATCTCTTGGTTCATACTCTAGTTGACTATACTTTCTTCTTGTTTTTCCTCGTCGTCATCTAACTTTTCATCCAAAAACGTATAACTATCTTGAGTGTTTTGTCTCATCTCCATAATAATTTCTTCAATGAATTTGACATCTCTAGACACATAAAGTTTATCTTCTTTTGAGTTGTAACATCTATACCCTTTTTATCAATACCATAGCCAAGAAAGATGCATTCAATAACTTTGGGACCTAAATTATCATTCTTATTCGTATAAATATAATGCTTACATCCAAAAGCTTTCAACTGATTATAACTATATTTATTTGAATATAGTTTTTCAATGGGAGAAAAATTTTCTAGTTTGATTGATGACATCCTATTTATTAAATACACGAGAGTTAAAGAGGCTTCAACACAAGTATTTACTTTACTTGCTAACAATAAAGTTCTATTAGTTTCAATCAATAACATGTCTATATTTTCTTTCATCTAAACTATTTTGTTGGAAAATTTTTTTATGCCAAATTCTATGTTCTTAAAGATAGTTTTTAAAGTCATTTGAGAGATATTCACCACCGGAGTCGGTTATTAAGATTTTTATATTAGTTTCAAATTGAGTCTTGATAATATCGTGAAAGATCAAATTCTTTTAAAAAACTTCTGATTTGTGTTTCAAAAGATATATCCAAATGTGGAGTGAAATCATGTCTTACAGATGGTGTCGCTGTAAGCAAAGAGCGCATCCCCATGTTTAAGTAGAGGCCTTCCATCATGTGAGCAGGGAGGGTCCTAGAACAGTATAATTATTTTGCTTTATGCTTCTTTATGCTTCTTCCTTTTCTTGTTATTGTTTATATTCTGAATTCTCCTTGTGAGCTAAAACTGATAACTTTTTTGGACAAGGCAGATTGAGTTTCAGATATAGAACCATTCATTCGTTGAACTTTCCTGTTTATGTGTTTTTGGCTTCTGCTGCTCCTTTCCTGAGATTCGAGATTTTGTTTTCTTGCTTCCTGATGCATGGCATCTCATGTTTGCCTATGGATGGTGCTGTCACATCGTCTTGTGTCCCCATTTTCAATAACATGTACTGTTTTTATTGTTTGACTTGATCTCTGAGTTTGCTGGAGTCACTACTATATTTGTGCTTGTCATGGTTGCCTCACACCTGTCAGAATCTTTGGATCTCAAGCTTTTGAAGTTACTCTTAAGAGAAATTGAATCATGTGTCTTGATCTGCCATGCATCAGAGCTAGCATTCCTCTGGCTTTCATGTCTCAATGTACCGGGATGGATTCTGGTGCCCAGAATGCTTTGGTGGTTTAAGCTATACTTGAATCACAATTAGATCATATGTTTTTCCTCCATAATTTGAGTGCAATGTTCAAGTTGGTCCATGTTTCAAGGATTTCAAATATTTGCTTTATAAAATCTGTCATTTCTTTCATTTTTCTTGAACCAAAAGTTTCTGACATTGAATGTAAGATCAGAAAACTCTTTTGAAATAAACCATCATGCACCTTCTTGGGTAAAGAATATATCAGGTTGATTGCTCTGCAAGAACGAGCAACTTATAAAGTGGGGAAAACAGTAGGAACACCTCTGATACATCGCAAAACGCTTTTAAGCCTGAGCTACTGTATGGCAAGATTTGTTTTCTGGAAACCGTTCACTTACTCTTGGGAGCCTAATGTGCTCCATTTTTATGAATATATTTTTGTACGAGTGAGGCAGAAATAACGTATTTGAGCCTTCTTTAATGGCGGGTTTAACATGCACTGCACTTGCCTTGCATGTTTGACATAAAATTCTGAAATGGTTTGCCTACCATTACAGGTTGCACATGCCCAGTCAGACCAGGCAAGCAGTACGAGACAAAGGCTTTCCGGTGATACGTTGGCAGCACAACCTGCAGGGCTTGTTCTTTCAGAGGCCAATACTGCTATTTTGCCTGGTTTGCCTCAGAATGCCCAACCTGATTCAACTGACGCAAAGAAAGATACTAAGAAGACAGCATCGGAGGTAGCTGCCGCACTGGCTGCAAAGTTTGCAGCCTCAACCTCATCAGCCCAGATGCTGAGTTCAGTTCTTTCTTCATTTGCTGCTGAGGAGGCAAAGAGTGCAGGCCTAAAAACTAGTAGCAGTGGCCAGCCTGGGACTACTTTCCCAAGTTTCTCACCTGCTAAACGAGCTAAACTTGATGAGCCCATGGTGCACCCAGACGGTAACACTGCCACCACATTCCTCCCTTCATCGCAATTAGTTGTGCCTAGTGTTCAGCAGCGCCCTATGACTATTCAGCATCCATCCGGCTCCAACATTCAAGGGCAGGTATTGATTCAGCAACCTGCATACACATTGCTGCAACCTCCACAGCGGTATTTGCAAGCACAGAGTTCTGGAATGATGGTCTCGCCCTATAACTACCCAAGCAGCACAATGTCACCGCCATTGCTGCCACCACCACCAATGCCTCACCATACAGTATTGTCAAGGCCTGCACCGTTAACACATCAACCTAACCCACCGAGTTTCCCGCCACCCCAGCCCCCTGCAATGAGTTTTTATGGTCAAACTAACCAACCAACAGGTACTTTAGGTCCTCGTTAACAATTTCCACGAATGGTACCATTTCAGAGAAGACAGGCCTTGTAATATAATCTTTTGAATTAACATTTTGCTGGGTTGTGAAATGTTGAGTGAGAATCAAAATTTTTAAATGTTGTACGTTGTATCATACATTGATGAAGTTCATGGGATGATTGTAGAGAACAATTAAAATGGGGGTCATTTCAAGTTTTATCCAAGTCTGAATCGTTTACTGATGATCTAATTGATCCGCCTGTAGAGTCTCGTTTCAGTATCTTCATCGTACCTTTTCTTTCCAACTATTCCTGTAAACAAGTGCCTTGGTGTGCCCTCCCTCTACATGCTTGTCAAATGGAGTAAAATGGACCTTACCTTTATGGGAAAGCGCTCTATTGTTGCTGTTGCAAAATCATCCTTTCCACTGAGATCTTGAAACCCAATGATCCTGAATATGGCAATTCCATTTCTATAAACAAAATATATGATCTCTATTCGTTCTTGCGTTTGAAATTTTAAAAAGAACAAAGAAAAAGAGGATGAGAGGAAGTTAAAGTTGGAAAGTCTCTTTTGGATCATTATTATCCAGTCCAATCGGACCAGCCTTGAAAAGTAACCGGTCAGATAAATCAAAAGATGTACTAGCTCTCACCGGATTATTATGATGTATAGCCTCGCACCGAGCTTCTTTACAAAGAAGGGCGTACTCTGCAAGTAAAATTTCTTTGACAAGTCCTACAGAAGTTACTATTTTGCCAACCTCAGCATCAAACTTGGTGAACTTTGTATCAAAATATCGTGGAGGCAGATACCATATCGTGCTTCAAGATTGAAAATTAGGTATTGAAATATACTTGGTGATAAAACTCGTTGCTAGAAATGTACTCTTGGTTTTGGTGACCTCGCCCCAAAACTCCCCTTCAGATATTTTCCTTATGCTCCTGTCTTTGGGAAAGTTGCCTTTTCCCAGCTTCAATCAACAACAAATATGACCGATCGAATACATGCAAGTGAATGACATCATACAATATTTATATTTGGAAATTACTTTGAGAGCTACAATCCTCTCTGCGTGTAAATTTTCTAATTCAGGATCCTGTCATTGCCAATCACTACTGGTGACTTTTTGATTTATGAAGATAGATATAAAAGAGATTCTGTATATCTGCATCCAGTAACTCGTCCAAATCAACTTCTTGAAAAGCCGCTACAATGTCCTTTACCCTCTCTTGACCTAACAGTTCCCCAAAATACAAATCAAATATTACAACAACTAAGCCTTTTCCCATACTACATAAGATTGGCTACATGGATTCTTTGTTTCCACATAGCCCTATCATGTGCTATGCTAGGAGTTAACTCAATATAAACTAGATCATTCTTTATTATTTCTTTTCAACACTTTTTTGGTCATCCTCTTCCTCTTTTAATATTTTCACAATCTAGTTTTTCATATCTTCTTGCGGGAGCATCCTTGAGTCGTCTTTCTACATGTTCAAACTATCTTAAACAATTCTCTAATATTATCCTCTATTGGTGCTACTCCCAATTTGTTTCTAATAACCTCATTATGTATACGGTCTTTCCTTACGTGACCCCTCATCCATCTCAACATCTTTATTTCTGCTACTGACATCTTTTGCACATGTTGATGATTAACTGCCCAACATGCAGTTAATTAAATATTCTGGTCTTAAAATTTAATGAAAGGAAACTATGCAGTAAAAAATTAATTGTCTAATAATACTCAAAGTTGGTCATAACTCCAAGTAGGTGGTGCAGCAAAGGCCCTTGGTCGCAATCATTCTTTGAATCAATTTAATCATCACACTTGACCACCAAGAAGAATGTCAAAAAGTCATGATACAATTGTTTGAAAAATAATAATAAAAATACACAGATTCGATAAAGATTATATTTGCTTAATCTGTCAACTGATACATGCAATAAGGCAAACGGTGAGATAGCCAGTCTTTTTGAGATAAACCTACATATCCTGTGTTTTCTGGTCATATCAAGTAACGACCCTTGTATGTGATAGTAATTCTCTTTAGGAATTTACAATCAACCAAATGATGCTACCAGGTTATTAATTGAAACTCCATAATTTCAACATATTACGATGTGGCATTAATTTTTCAGAACTTCAATTTGAAGACTTAAAGTCTTAAATAGTTGATACTTAATTGCTCCATACTCAGAAGAAGGATGCTTTCTTCCATGTATGTGCCAAGGATAACTGGCAGCAGAGAATTCATTATGGACAAATTTGTATGTGCTTTTGATAAAATAATTATTTTTCAGTTCATACTGTACCATCACCAGTGGTGAACCTAGAAATTCTTATATGATGAGGCAAATAGCCCACGGAAGTTAGAATATTTAAGCTGGGGCAAACTATGTCTTATAGCCCATGGATCAACCCTGGGCTATAGGCTTTTTGTTGATTTTCCAAATTCACTCAATGCAGATCTACCACTGTGTATTACACCATCAGTGTGTATCACACTCTATGAGTGTGCATTGCACTGTATCAAAGAGCATCATCATCTTGTAT
Source organism: Brasenia schreberi (assembly GCA_036023115.1). Lineage (NCBI taxonomy): Eukaryota > Viridiplantae > Streptophyta > Magnoliopsida > Nymphaeales > Cabombaceae > Brasenia > Brasenia schreberi. The sequence goes on along the minus strand of JAYKKT010000090.1, from coordinate 9,036,621 downwards.
CATATGATATTCTTAACTTTGAATCCTGTGTTTTATTTTTATTTTATTTTCCTTTATTAAATTAAAGAAATAAGTAAATCATATTATCCATATCCTGTATCATTGAGGGCCATACAACAATGTGTTTTTGAAAAACTCGTTTATAGGAACGATTCATGCAAAACATATATCTTGATGGTGCGCATGCAGTCACCACAACTCTCTCTTTGTCTCTCTTACATGCATAAGCACAAACACAAACTAACAGACATGCGTGCACATGCATGCCCAACCCAAGCTTATTGGCAACAATCAGGATGGCACCAATCATACATCTACATATTCATGAGTAACAAAAGCTAAACAGTAATTCTATAATGATTATACACATATAACTCCCCATTGTGATCTATCTTGGATTATACACATATAACTCCCCAGAACACTAAAATCATTGTCTACCTTTATTCTGAATCAGTCTCTTTGCAGTGCTGAGCATAACTAGAATCCAGTCAACAAAAAACCATGATAGACATAGGAATCTCGATTGCAGAAGTAAATTTAGGGATGTTATTCACTCTAATGTATTGGATAGCATCATTGATTTTGGAAAGAAATTATTGTATGGTGGTACCAGGCACAATATGACAGAGGTACATATACATCATTTTACCCATTATCAGTAGAAATCACATTGTAATGTTTTTGTTTTTAGATGGGATCCTTTTTCCCAGATCCGACTTGTTCTCCTGGTGGGTTGTCTTCTCAAGGGAAGAGGTTACAATTTTGTCCTCAGGATTTTTTTCTCGTTTTCCTTTTGTCAGTTGTCAGTCTCCTTTCTTTAGATCTTTTCAAGTGCTCTATTCTTCTACTGATAGTAGCATATGCTTGCAGGGTCCACATCCTATTGTTGATATACACATCAGCTCGTTTTACTTTTTTTGTATTCTAAAACATTGGGAAAGGTAAGTTGTAGTATCATATTGTACATACCATATGATATGCACGTATTGGTAACTCATGTGATACAAGGTCCTATATGATATTGACAACATTGATTGACTATGTCCAACCTCGGTTTGATACTATCCATTAACTCATGGCATATCCAGAATATTAGATGATGCATACAGGATAGAAGAAGAATAATCAATGAAACATCCATGAGGCACAACTAATCAACAGCTTCAAAGTTTAGGGACCGAAGCCCACTGGAGTGTGGTGATTGTATCCATGGTTGGGATTTTATGTGAAGGTAATCTCCATTTGGCTTATTGTCTGCTTGATCTATTTTATGACATCAATATCAAAGGAAATGCATTACGTTATCATCTTGATTGCCTGCAGCAAGTGACACTGAAAGTATACAATCATGGATGCATATAACACTCCAAAACTCTCAGGGCCATGCCACTATCTGAATATTCCATAGTATCTAAAAGTATCTCCTTACATGCCTCATAAAAGAGCTAGCACCTTGAATATAGAGATATATTTCTGTTTCTGGGTAAACAATGTGGCACAATGGCCAACACAAGCAACAAAAGGTTAACTAATCTGACAACAGCAAACAGTTGTTAAGAATGAAAACTAGGAAGAGTATGCAAAAGGTGCAACCCCAGTATAAAGGAATGACCATAGCGAGTCAAAGCATCTGAACAATTATTGGCCTCTCTCTATATGTGTTTGACATGAACATCCAAATCTCATTAAGGCGGGATTTTGATTCAATCAACCAAAACAAAGCATGGATGATAATGGTTCCAACCGCCTATCCGTAATTAAACTGCAAATACATGGTCATATTCCACCATCACCTTCTTATATCCCCTTTGAGATGCTAAATCTAAACAATGATAAAGGCCCATAGCCAGTGTTATCCATATCGCTGGTTTGACAAAATCATTTCTCTTTCTGTTGCCAACTTTTAGGTATATTTCTACTACCAGTTTTTAATTTCATGAAATTGCAAACAATGAAGAACAAGTTGGTTGCCTGAGTTCATTGAGTGGGCATTTCACAGCTTCATTATTTTAGAGTTCACCTTACACGACTTCCATTGAGTTGAACATGATCAGCATATGTGAGGCTTAGCTCAGCCTGTGAATTGAGACCAGAAGTAATCAGATGACCTGATTTTGATCCACAACATCCATCCATCATCCTTATGTTTCAAACCACGAGAAGCATTAGTTAAAAAGCTAGTCTCCAGTAAGAGAAAAAGAGGATATCATCAAGTAACAATATCATATTACTGGGGTGTCAAACTCAATAATCAAAGAAATGGAGCTCATCGTTTTGCTCACATATGAAAATGAGCAAATGTGACAACTACATGTACAAAGATAGCAGTTTGTTAATTTTGATATATTAAAGGAGTGGATTATGGAAGATAATGAAGAAAATACAATCCTAACTGAAGAAGGCATTGCATGGATTAATTTGGAAGGAGCGCAACAACATCATCAAGGAGATGAAGATTTTGATTTTGAAGCAGAAGGTGGTGAGAATATTCAACAAGAAGAAGATGAAGATTATGATGATCCTAATTACAATATGTAAATGTAAATGTATTTCATTTTTTGCTTCAAAATATGTAACTTTTTTTAATTGTTCAATGGTGAATGATCAATATGTACTAAACTTTGCATTATATGAATTCTTTGCAATTATCAGTTTTTTTTTTGTTTTTTGTTTTTAATTTTTAAAAGAATTTTTCTATTTTTTTATGATTTCTTTTAGATTTTTACTAATTTTTTAATATTAAAGTAAAATACGTACACCCGTATCGTGGACCAAAATAGTACACAATACGATACGGGTCGAACAACACTGTCCAATAGCTCAGAGAATTTGATAGTTGATGCACCCCAATTGGTCATAAACCCTGATATTGTAGTCCTGCATTTCTCAGAAGCTCACTACAGGAAGCAATATCCGTGTGCAGCAAAACAAAACTATGGTGGTTCAGCTTAACCCATCCAAAAGGTGAAAGGATCCAGGTAATATGGAGAAGATTATATTCAGGAACAAAAGTCTGAAGACCAAGGGACAATTACTTTTGAGTATTCATTGCAGTATATGAAAATCAGGTCACAACATTATCAAGTCCACACGGCAGGATTTCAAGATAAGTTACACCCCCACAAGCTCCCATGATTATGAAGTCCACTACAGAAATTCAAGATACAAAATGGACATGATTCTGCAGTTTCTAGTCAATAATATTCGTGAACATAAATACACTTTTAAGACTGCTTGCGATGTGGTTCTCATTTTTGCACCATGCACGTAAGCGTGTCCAATGGCGACCTTTCAAGAAAACAGGATCTAGAACATAAGACCTAGAGAAAAGGGGAGGTGTAACCAAGAAAGATGAGGGACTCAAAACAAAATGCTAGAGCCTAGTGCTGCATCTTCTAATAATCACTGTCCAACCTACGGAAATCGCTGTAACTTGGCTTGATACAGAAAAAGGAACACAAACGAATACCTCGCATGCCGCGGTGCCATCACGTTTCCGAGAGACAAGCCTGACGAAGTTGATCGAACCGAATCCTCTCCTCTTAATCTGTTTTCTGTCCAGACGACTCCAAGATCGTTTAGGTCTCGTGGAAGATTTACGACGACGGTTAAATGAGGAACGAAACGGCACCGGACAACAGCTGCTTTCCTCCCCCTTCCTTTTGTAAAGGTGTCGAGCCTCGAAACCAAATTTTAACGGACAATAACGGCATCCGATATCTTGCGAGTAAGGACTGGCTGCTAAGCAAGCTGGGCTGTTCATCGCTTGTTCATCTAACTCAAGATCTTCTTCATTTTCGGCTCATGAGTCGAGATGAACATGTAGCAAACAAGGTTCAGTTAAATGACATGAAAATGAGTGGATTATTGAAATTAGTTTTCACATATAAGTTTACATAGAAAACTTGGTTTCTCGATTACGAATTAAACCGTCATATTTTTCATACAATCTTCTAGTCACTTTTAAAGATTCAATTATTTAAGGGGATTTGAATAGGAGTAAAATCGAAATCACCGTAAAAACAGGTGTGTGGATAGTAAAAAAAGGCGAGGACAGAAGCTGCAGGAACAGTAGCACCGAAAGAGATGAGCAGAAACCTGTCTATCTCCATAACCAT